>SJYX01015202.1:0-12766 GCA_006410675.1 Oreotragus oreotragus | reverse complement strand
TATATATACACACACATACATATACAGGCTTCCCTGGTAGTTCAGCTGGTAAAGAATCCACCTGCAATGCAGGAGACCCCAGTTTCATTCCTGGATCAAGAAGATCCACTGGAGAAGAGATAGGCTACCCACTCCAGTATTCTTGGGCTTCCCTGGTGGTTCAGCAGGAAAAGAATCCGCCTGCAATGCAGGAGACCTGGATTCAGTCCTTGGGTTGGGAAGATTCCTTGGAGAAGCAAAGGGCTACCCACTCTAGTATTCTGGCCTGGAGAATCCCCATGGACTGCAGCCCTCTAGGTTCCTCTGTCCATGGGGTGGCAAAAAGTTAGATACAACTGAGCGACTAAGCATAGCATGGAACATAGTAGATATCAGTCCATTTATATCAATAATTACTTTGAATATCAGTGGTCTAAATGTACCAATTAGAAGACCAATGTACCATAAAAGATTGTCAGAGTAATTCAAGAAATAAGATCCAACTCTATGTTGTCTATGAGAAATTCACTTTAAATACAAAGATGTATAGAATAAGCTAATAAATGGAGAAATATCATGCTAACAGTAATCAAAAGAAAACAGAAATAGCTATTATATATTAATTTCAGACAAATCACCTTCAGTAGCTGAATGGATAAATAAAGTGATAAATCAAGGCAATGTAAACTAAAAATGAACTGTATTACCAAACTATGAAAAGACATAGAGGAATCTTTCTTTTTTATTATGTGAGAGAAGCTAGTCTGAAAAGGCTACATGCTACTCTATTCTACTATACTATAAGATATGACTTATAGTCATCTTTGACTATCTTACATTCTGAAAAAACCAAAACTATAGAGAGAGTAAAATGATCAGTGGTTGCCAGAGGTTATGGAGAGGAAAAGATAAAACAGGGAGCGCACACAGGATTTTTAGGGAAGTGAAAGTGGGTACAGACATTATTCATTTTCTCAACCCCAAAGAATTTATAATTCCAAAACTGAACCCCTTGTAATCTATGAACTTTGGGCAATAATGATGTGTCAATTTATGTTCATCAGTTCTAACAAATATACACTACTCTGGTGGGGAATGTTGAGAATGGGAGAGATTATGTAGGTTTGGAGGCAGGGAAGATATAGTAAGTCTCTGTACTTTCCACTCAACTTTGCTAAACCTAAAACTCTTCTAAAAAACAAAGTCAATTTGAATAAAAACTCAACTGGGGCAAAAACGTACAGCATAAACTGCAGAAACCAGTTTATATCATTAATCTGAAGAATCAGATTTATTTTTTAAATAGTTATAAATTGTTCTTTTGTTGACTCAGAATATTAGTGTATTTACCGAGTTTCATTAATTCAAAAAGCGTCTAGTGGTTGATTTCATTACTTTCAAACTCAATATTGTTTTATGGAAAGCCAGTTTGAATTTTACTAAGCCTCTACATTTATATAAAATGATACTTGCATCTAGTAGTTTTATATCATAGCTGCCTACACTATAAGAACAGCAATATTTAGTATAGCTGTTGAAACTCAATTGAGTCTAAGGAAAATTTGGTGATACTAATAATATCATTTTCATTATTGGTTATCCCCTGGGAAAATGTCATCTATTTTAAACATTATAGGCATGTAGGTTTGCATGAGTTATATACTGCTTCATAACAAATTACTCTAAAACCATATGGTTTAAAACATTTATTTCTTGTAGTTTATTTGGGCCAGAAATCCAGGCTCAACCTTTTTGTTCCTCTATCTCAGACTCTTTTCCAAGGTTGCAGTCAAATTGTCAGAAAGGGCTGGAGAAATCTCAAGCCTTTGGGGAAGGATCTGATTTCAAAGCTCATTCATGTGGTTGGCAAGAATCAGTTCCTTGTGGATTCTTAGAGGACTTCAGTGTCTCACTGGTCATTAGCTGAAGGATACCCTGAGTTCCTTGACATGTAACTACTCCATAAAATCACAAGGCCCTTCATGATACGTCACCTTGCTTGATTACAGTGAGCAAGAACAGAAAATCTAGAGAGTGCAGGCTAATGGGACTCACTGTCTTTAACAGACTAATCATGGAATCAACATTCCCTCACCTTTCCCATATTCTATTTTGTCAAAGTATTATCAGTAGACTCAGTCTGTCCGCATGGAGAGCAGATGACAAAACTTGTGAATACCAACAAATGGGGAACATTAAGAGCCATCTTGTAAGCTGCCTATCACAATATTTTTTAGAGTACTATATAAAGTACTATATAATATGCATTACCATTGTAAACACGAATTAGATGAGTACCGTGTTGTCCTTCTTATATGAAAAATCAGTTTGCATGGCTAAGTGTCAAAAATTTTTGAAGGATGGACCTATAGATAATCACTCATCTTCACATTGGCCATTAAAGATAGCTGACACCTGTCATAACTTAAAATGAAAAAGTCATACTTTATACATAAATAGAAGTATTTGGAAACTTTTCCTTTTAAGATGTAGAAAGACACAGATATTTAAGAAAGAAAACATATTCTTAAGAGGAAATGATTCAGTAGATCAGACAATGTATATTTTTCATGAAACTTTCATTAATTCCTGTATTGGATAGCAGTGTAGCCAAACTGGAAGACCCTAAATAGAAACCACAGTCCCTAGAGGTTTCCACTAATTGTGATCCTAAGGCAAATCATTAAAGGCAAACTTCCCCTAATTAGATATATTTCCCAAGTTGGAGACAGAAGACTCAACAAATCCCATGACTGTGGTAAGGATCTTAGCACTGATTGCTTTCTCTTCCACACTCAGTCAATGAAGTAGGACTCCAGTTCAATACAATGCATTTATTTCTCAATATTTAGTGTTCCAACTAAATGAAGTTAGAGTTATCTTGAACTTTCCATTAAGGATTATAATTTTTAAAGCATACTGATATTTCCATTGATTGGTATAACCCTAAGTGTATTTCTCTACTCAAGCAAGACTTTCTGATCATTCAGTTTAAATATGTAATTCAGCCCTGAATCTTTTTTTTTTTATCATATTTCACTAGAGAGGAAAATAAAAGAATATACACATATTATAAATGNTGGTATAACCCTAAGTGTATTTCTCTACTCAAGCAAGACTTTCTGATCATTCAGTTTAAATATGTAATTCAGCCCTGAATCTTTTTTTTTATCATATTTCACTAGAGAGGAAAATAAAAGAATATACACATATTATAAATGATGGTTTCTATTAAAACATACTACTTAATGTAATTTCTAAATCAGAAATGTGAACTATCTCAAAATTGGAGATCAATTTATAAAAATATCTCATGATTCTACTTCACATGTTGGGTGCTTACCTAGGGCAAGATTCAAACTGCTTTGCAGCTAGTACATGTAAGTGGCAGAAAGTCATTCTTCATAGATGGCAGATTAAACGCTAAACCAGATGCTGCAGACTGAACTGAAAGCAATGCCTTTTTGGCATCCTATTAGGAATTAATAGCATTATAATAAATGCATTCCTTTTAGAAGCACTACATAATTACCAAAATTTAATCAAATTTTCCCCTCTCAACTCCTGTAGATCTCTTCGTATCTATCCTACACAAAACATATCTATCCTATACACTATATTCTTATAACTGCTTAATGCTGGTCTGGATTGCTTCTCCCTCACATTCTGTTCTTGCCTCCCAAGTGGAAGTAGCTCAACCAGTGTATCACTTCTTTCTCCTTTCTATCCTTATACTTACTTGAAGAGGAGTAACTGACTCCTTCTTCTGACTGATGTTTTTGCAAGGAGAAACTTGATCAAATCATCCAAGACTTCTCCATTGCCTCTTGGGAATGAACTTCCCTTAGAGCTAGCATATTCTGCCAGAATCCTCCACACTACATTTTACAGGGGCAGGCCACCACATTGGGGGCATGCAGCGATCCGGCACTATTTTAGGTTTTAAGTCTCTTTAAATCTTGGGTTTACTATCTGAAGAAGGTCAATTCCCTTCGGAGATCCAACCGGTCCGTTCTAAAGGAGATCAGTCCTGGGTGTTCTTTGGAAGGAATGATGCTAAAGCTGAAACTCTAGTACTTCAGCCACCTCATGTAAAGAGTTGACTCATTGGAAAAGACTGATGCTGGGAGGGATTGGGGGCAGGAGGAGAAGGGGATGACAGAGGATGAGATGGCTGGATGGCATCACTGACTAGGTGGACGTGAGTCTGAGTGAACTCCGGGAGTTGGTGATGGACAACGAGGCCTGGCATGCTGCAATTCATGGGGTCACAAAGAGTCGGACACGACTGAGTGACTGAACTGAACTGAACTGAATTTCCTTCAGATTCCTCAAGAAAGATGATGTTCATAGGATATCAATTCAATATCTTTGTTTTATGTCTTATTTATCAAAAAGTCAGATGGATAAAAAATTGACATTACATACTAGATCCACTTAAATTCCAGTAATATTTATATATAGTTATTTTTATTTTTCTGTTATTATTGCCATTATAAACTATTACATTATCTTCTGTAACCAAAAACTTGATTATTGACAATATATCAATAGATACCATTTGTCATGCTATATAAATACCACCTGAAATTGAAGAAATATTGATTTACTTATTTCCAATATTTGTATCTTGCTTTCTGATCTTATTGAATTTTCATCAGCTTCCAATGATAAAAGTTAAAAATGCCATTCTTGTACTGAATTAAATGGAAATGACTCTAGGGTTTACTAGTCAATATGATACAGGTTTTTGGTTTGAGACAATTTTCTTAAAAATATTAAGAATGTATTCTTCCATTAGAAGAAGTTGCTAAATTAATTTTGTTTCTAGTATTGTTATTGTAAATTTAACATTAAAAAAATCTAATTCTTTATTTCCTTTAAAAAGTTACAATTAGAGTCAAAACCTATAAGGTGTGTCTTTTTTCTTTTCTAATTTTAACTGTTTTAAAATTATTTTTAAACATGGTGCATGGATGCCATATTTTGTGAGACCTAGCATATGTAAAAATAAATTTCTATGATTTTCATGCTTAAAAAAGCTACTTGACCAGGTATTAAATTCAAAATCACTTAAGAATTCAGTCTCAGTGTGTCTGTGGATATAATATATTGAATGCTTATTAATATCCCATTTGTACATTTTAAAGACACTAAATGCTCATCAAAAGGACATGGTTAAATAAAATATGATATATTCATTTATAGAAAATCATGTAGTCATTAAAGAGAAATAAGTAGATCCTATGCACTAACCAGAGAAGTGATAAAATTTGTATTAATTAAATACAAATGTCATGTGCTGTACTTAGCTGTTCATTCATACCTGACTTTCTGTGACCCCATAGCTCGCCAGGCTCCTCTGTCCATGGGGATTCTCCAGGCAAGAATACTGGAGGGGGTTTCCATGTTCTCCTCCAGGGGAATCTTCCCAACTGAGGTTAGAACCCAGGTTTCCTGCATTGCAAGCAGATTCTTTAATGTCTGAGCCACCAGGGAAGCCCAAGAATACTAGACTGGGTAGCCTATCCCTTCTCCAGAGGATCTTCCTGACCCAGGAATACAACAAGGGGTCTCCTGCATTGCAGGTGGATTCTTTACCAGTTGTGCCACCAGGGAAGCCCTTCCCAACCTAGGGATTGAACCCAAGTCTCCTGCATTGCAGGCAGATTGTTTACCAGCTGAGTTACCAGGGAAGCCCAAAAATGTCATAGATACATATATATATTCATATAGAAATTCAAGATAGATGAAAATGCTTACTTTATTTAAAATATGTAACTATATATATGTATAGTTAACCATAACCGTGGTAGATTGATTCCACGATGCCCAAGGATACAAAAATCTGTGAGTACTCAAGTTCCCTATAGTAGGCCTTCTGTATCAGCCTATGTGCAGAACACCGGAATACAGAATGTCAGCTATACTTGAAATACTTTTTAAATGTTTGTTTTTAGTGAGTCTTCATGGTAATTTCAGCATAGCTTTTGGAGAATCTATATTTACGACTAACCAGTCAGTGAATATTTTAAAATATAAGTCTGAATTTGACATTATACTTCCCTGCAAAATGTGTAACAGCATATGTAAAACAAAAAATGCACACAATTTTAATTATGATTACTTCTGAGGATATATTGGATGGCTATAAGAAAGATATTTCAGTCCTATCAGAAATTTACAATAAAATATTGATGCTTTTGAACTGTGGTGTTGGAGAAGACTCTTGAGAATCCCTTGAACTGCAAGGAGATCCAACCAGTCCATTCTAAAAGAGATCAGCCCTGAGATTTCTTTGGAGGGAATGGTGCTAAAGCTGAAACTCCAGTACTTTGGCCACCTCTTGTGAACAGCTGACTCATTGGAAAAGAGTCTGATGCTGGGAGGGACTGGGGGCAGGAGGAGAAGGGGACGACAGAGGATGAGATGGTTGGATGGCATCACTGATTCAATGGACGTGAGTCTGAGTGAACTCCGGGAGTTGGTGATGGACAGGGAGGCCTGGTGTGCTGCGATTCATGGGGTCGCAAAGAGTCGGACATGACTGAGCGAATGAACTGAACTGAACCGATGACATTATGATTTCTAATTACTTTTTATGCTTTAATATTATTGCTATTTGAAAAAACAGAAAAACAACTGAACTGAATCATAATCTATTTTTGCATTATTGTGCACATTTTATTGTTAATCATTTAAATCAGGTTTCACTGTAGGCATTTTTAACTCTATTTTCCGAGAATTCAGGGAAAATATGGTGGAGTAGAGATTCAAACCTAAGCACATGTTCCAAATTTAATGCTTTTTTAATCTTTTTTTTTTTTTAACTATGGCATGATTTTTCTTGGGTACTGTATTGATTCTGTTTCATTCAGGAGGGATATGGTCTCATTTTACTTCATCTGTCTTGTTTTCTGCTATACAAATGTGAAGCACTTACTGTAACCGACTTTCCATCATTGTCTACAGCTCTTTACTAATGAGTAATAAAAAAAAATAATTCTTGATAATAGTATCTGCCATCATCCACCCTCCCCTGGATATCCCATTTCCTTCCCTCCTATTTGCAAAAGTTAGAAATATGTGTAAGTTCATAGCCTGGGAGGGGAGGTGCTTAGCAGCCCCCTAGACAGTACATATTCGGACAGTTGTAAGATTTTTTTGACTTGTGCACAACAGGATTCTTTGAGTCTAGGTCAAACTGAAGGGAACATTTCAAAGGAACATCCCACCATTTGTCAAGTAATCTCCATATTATGGAGGAAAGTATGGTTTGAACAAAAAATCCTTGCACAACTCTTTGTTCCTACTTCATCTCCACCAGCTGAATGAAAGACAATTTCTCCATGATTCTACAAACAAGTTTAGACAAAATCCTCACTCTTTAAAAAAATATTTTTGAAATAATTATCAATTCATAGAAAGTTCCAAGGATAGCACAGAGATCCCACATACTCTTCACTTAGGTTCCTCTTATGGTTCTCCCACATACCCTTCACTTAGGCTCCCCTTGTGTAATTACAGAACAATAGTTAAGTCAGATAACTAATATTAGCATGTGCAAGCTGCATGCTAAGTCACTTCAGTTGTGTTCAATTCTGTGAGACCCTATGGACTATAGTCTGCCAGGCTCCTCTGCCTGTGGGACTCTCCAGGCAAGAATACTGGAGTGGGTTGCCATGCCCTCCTCCATGGGATCTTCCTGACCAAGGGATCAAACTTGCATTTCTTTCGTCTCCTGTATTCATAGGCAGGTTCTTTACCACTAGCACCACTTGGGAAGGCCACGTGTGTATATAGGTCTATGCCATTTACCACACATGTAGGTTTGTGTAACTACCATTGCAATCAAGGTAAAAATTTCATCACAAAAATATCTCATTTGTATTCCCCATATAAAGTAAAATCCTCTTACTATCCCAAACTCCTGTCAATTGCTAATTTATTTTTTAGTTTTTATATTTTTTATATAAGTTAAATCATCAAATATGTAATCTTTGAGATTGAGCAGGTCAACAATTCAACCTTTTTTGTTGTTAAGAAGTATCTCACGGTGTGGATATACCAGAGTTTATTTAAATTGTTTGCTTGCCAAAGTGCTGTGTCATTTTACACTCCCACCAAGAAGGGATGAAATACCACATGGCTGTACGTGTGTGGGGATATTCACAAGCATCTTATTATTTAATTGACATTCGTGTCTAATGGAGGGTGACAGAATATGCCACCTCAAAATATACCACTTTAGCATAAAGATTATATTGGGCTAAAGATTTCCTCTATTTTTATCTGTTTCAGTTCCATGGCTATCAGTCCTTATCTTTACTGTTTCATATCTTCTACTTACTTTAGGTTTATTTTGTTCTCTTTTATCTCCTTTCTTGAGATAGAAACTTAGCATATTACTTTGAGACTTTACCCTTTTTCTAAAGTTAAGAATTTAATGCTATAAATTTCCATATCAGCACTAGTTTAGCTTGATGTTATATTTTCATCATCATTCAGTTGAATTCCTTGAGCTTTCCTCTTTACCCATGGATTATTTAGTAGTGTCTTTTCAGACATCTGGGGAGTTTCTGTTAATCTTTCACTTATTGATTTGATTTCACTAATTATTTGATTTATGTAGTTAACAGAAAAATTCTGCATGATTTAGCTACGTTTAAACTTGCTGCAGCTTGTTTTATGACCCCATATACCATCTGTATTGGTATGTTTCTCATTATTCTCTTTATTGTTCTTTTCTCACTAATTTATTTTCCTTATTTTTCTATGAGCTAAATAATCATATTTTAGAATTTGTTTTTAATTATAGTATATATGTAAGATATATTATAGTCATTTTACCAGTTCTTGTGACCTATAAAAACATGATCTCTTTATACATGGCTTAACCCTTCCCCGGAGAAGGCAATGGCACCCCACTCCAGTACTCTGGCCTGGAAAGTCCCATGGATGGAGGAGCCTGGTGGGCTGCAGTCCATGGGGTTGCAAGAGTCGGACACAACTGAGCAACTTCACTTTCACTTTTAACTTTCATGCATTGGAGAAGGAAATGGCAACCCACTCCAGTGTTCTTACCTGAAGGATCCCAGGGACGGGGGAGCCTGGTGGGCTGCCGTCTATGGAGTTGCACAGAGTCGGACACTACTGAAGCAACTTAGCAGCAGCAGCAGCAACCCTTCCCCATTTATAATAGAATTATTTTTAAATAATAAAATTTCCTCTAGATACATTTAGAACCACACCAGATATTATAATTTTTGCTTCAACTACCAAACATAATTTCCAAAACTCAAGAAGAAAAGGGAGACACTCCATTTACTCCTATTTTTGTTTATCATGTCATTCAGATTATGTGGTTTCTACTGTTAAATCATCAAGTTCACTTGATTTTCTTTGGTCTTTCAGTTCTGCTTTTCAGCTTAATCATTGCATTTTTGAAATGTAAGTTATTGTATTTTTTCCAGTTCTAAAATTCCCATTTCATTCTTCTCCATATATCCTATTTCTTTTCTGAAACTTTTCATTTTCTTAATTTATTTAAAACATGTTCAGGGCTTCTCTGGTGGCATAGTGGTAAAGAATCTGCCTGCCAATGCAGGAGACACAGGTTTGATACCTGGTCCAGAAGATTCCACATGCCACGAAGCAACTAAACCTGTGCACCACAGATACTGAGCCTGTGTTCTAGAGCCAACTACTTAGCCCCCTTGCTGCAACTCCTGCAGCCCACAGCACCGTGCCCCAGAGCCTGTGCTCTGCAACAAGAGAAACCACAGCAATGAGAAGCCTGCAAGCCACTACTAGAAAGTAGCCCCCACTTGCTGCAACTAGAGAAAAGCCAGCCCAGCAATGAAGACCCAACACAGCCAAAAATAAATAAATAAAATGAAATATGTTTATAATTTTCGCTGAAACATTTATATGATAGCTTCTATTAAAATCCATGAGATAATTCTAATATCTGTTTTTTCTCAGAGTCAGCCTCCATTGCCTTTTCTCATTAGAGATCTTCTTGGTTCTTAAAATAATACATGATCTTGACTGAAATAAACAATTTAAGCAATCTGTTGTGAGATTCTTTGTGTGTGCTCAGTCATGTCCAATAATTTACAGCCCCATGGACTGTAGCCCATCAGGTTCCTCTGCCCATAGAATTTTCCAGGCAAGAATAGTGGAGTGGAGTGCCATTTCCTACTCCAGGAGATCTTCCTGACTCAGGAATAGAACTCACATCTCTTGTTTCTCCTGCATTTGCAGGTGGATTCTTTACCACTGTACAACCTGAGAAGCCTATGAGACTCTGGATCTTCTTTAAATCTTTGTTTCAACAGCATATCTCTGATGCTGCTCTTGCTGGGGAAGGGGGCTACCACCTTACTATGGCCAGGTTGGGAAACGAGTCCAGGTTCTCTGTTTTGCCTCTGAGAGAAAGGGGTCTTTTGCTGCTACTAGACTTGGGGTCAGGATTCAGGCTTTTCACTGTGCCTTCACTAATACTAACACTAGGACTTCCCTGGTGGCTCAGATGGTAAAGCACCTGCCTACAATGCGGGAGACCTGGGTTCAGTCCCCGGGTTGGGAAGATCTCCTGGAGAAGGACATGACAACCCACTCCAGTACTCTTGCCTGAAGAATACCATGGACGGAGGAGCCTGGTGGGCTACAGTCCATGGGGTCACAAAGAGTCAGACNGACCTGGGTTCAGTCCCCGGGTTGGGAAGATCTCCTGGAGAAGGACATGACAACCCACTCCAGTACTCTTGCCTGAAGAATACCATGGACGGAGGAGCCTGGTGGGCTACAGTCCATGGGGTCACAAAGAGTCAGACAGGACCGAGCGACTTCACTTTCACTTTCACTAATGCTACCTTGGCTGCTTGTGCAATAAGGATCTCATTGTTCCTCCCCACATGGCTTCCACTGATGCTACAGAACTGAAGGGTGGATTCACTGAAGCTGAATGATGATGAGAATTCTGACTCTTCTACTCGGCATCATTTGATACCTCCTCAGAGGTGATGGTGAGAGGTACATCACTGCCTTCAGGTGGGGACTTCCATGCTCACCAGGTAAGTCTCCCCTGACCATGCAAAGGGAGAGTCTGCTTGGCAATGAATGTTCTTGATCATGACTTCCTTTTCTAACACCACTCTGGAATGGAAGCTACAGCCTAGTGAGAGTGGAAGTTTGGATTCTCTGCTTTCTAGTGGGGGTGATGCCACAATTGTCTTATTCTTTACTTGGAGGAAGCAGTTATTTTATTAAAAAAATAACTAGCTCTTGAGCAAAAGACAGCAGACTTCTGCGATGCTTTTTGTTTGTTTGTAATTATTAGCTCTTCCAGGTCACTGGTGCCTCAGGTTAACTGCTATGGGGTATATGAGAAAAGAGGAAAAATCCAAGGAACTTCCCCCAGGTTTTCCCTCAGGTCCTTAAGTCTTAGTTGGTTATCTTCTTCTCCCTGCCTTTTAGAATCATATGTTTGCTTTATATACAAAGTTCAGGCATTGTAGTTATATAGTAGGAGTAAAATGAGATACCTAACTTCATCTTCCCAGAAATAAAAGTCTCTTCACTTTCCAGTTTACTTTTGTTGACAGTCTTCAACAGGAATTTTAGCATAACTGTTGGAGAAGTTGTATTAAGAACTACCATTTAGTAGCCACTTTAAAATAGTGACAAAGAAATTATTTTTTTTAGAATTACACTTTCTTATAACGAATGCCTCCCCTTCCCTGTTCTAAGACATTGCATACAGTAACAGTGTATTCAGTCTCTGAATATGCTGTTAAACTAACTGAAAAAAAAAAATGCATTTTTCTCCTAGAGGTAGTGAAGGCCCTATATATACTTCAAAATTTCCTATCAAAACTATGATAAACAACAGATGTGGTACACAAAATATGTCCTGAGGCACGTAAGAATTTAGCAATAAGTTCTGAGCTGCTGCTGAAATACAGATTTAAAATAACTGTGGAAGAAGCTATAAGATACTGAATAATATGTGGTGTAAGTTGACTTTGTATTTAATGAACTAGCAATTGACTGCAACATAATTTATTATTTTGTTTACATTTAAAGTCCAGATTTGCTTTCTGTTTCTCTTAATCTATACTTAACTCCCTTTGGCAATACTCCTTTCTAAATATCAAAGAAGTGCGAAGATGAACTTCACAGACATCTCACTGTTTAAAAACCTTGGATTAAAGGTTGTGTTACTTTGTTAGCATCAATATTTTATTTGCTGTTTCTATAAGTAGAATCCAGGAATGTAGTTTTTGTCTTTATAACAGATGTTATATTATTTCTAACACATGATTTTTTTCCCTAAATCCTATCCAATGGTAACTATGTGGTACTGTGGTCAAATATTCCAGCATTACTAGTTAAAATGATACCCTCGCCCCACTGACTACCTTGGTATTTTTGTCAAAAAAAAAAAAAAAAAGGTGTGTATGTATCAGTCTAATTTTGTTTCATTGATCTATACATTTATTTTTATGTAAATATAATGCTGCATTTATTACTGTTGTATTATAATAAACTACAAATCATGAAGTATAAGTCCTTCAATTCAATTATTTTCTAAATATACTTTGACTTGTAGGACATTTGTATTTCTAAATATATTTAGCATTAACTTCTCAAAAGGAAATATATGCCCATTTGAATTCAGAGTTCCAAAGAATAGCAAGGAGAAATAAGAAAACCTTCCTCAGTGATCAATTCAAAGAAATAGAGGAAAACAATAGAATGGGAAAGACTAGAGATCTCTTCA
>SJYX01015201.1:286385-324465 GCA_006410675.1 Oreotragus oreotragus | reverse complement strand
GATCTTAGTTTTCTGAATGTTGAACTTTAAGCCAACTTTTTCACTCTCCTCTTTCACTTTCATCAAGAAAGCATTCTACTATGGTTCATGCTGCCTTCACATCCAGTTTGTTTTCCTTTCTTTGAAGTCCATCTGAACCTTTACCGTGTCTATCTTAGAAAACCTGGGCTCAGGGCAGCTAAGTGAACAGCCCAGGGTCTCGGCGCACCAGGAGCGGAACAGGACTTGGACTCCAGAGTGTGGGCCCTTCCCCCCGGTCTGTGACCGGCCTGCAGCTGGGACTTTGGAAGTCGGAGATGTTTAGTAAATGCTGAACAAGTAAATGAATCACTGCACGTCACCCAGTGAGGAATTCCAAGGGGGATCACTTTGTCTTGGGTCATGGCTGATCTCTGACAGCTTTGCTTCTGTACCAGACAACAGACGGCCAGCTCTTCTAGGGCAGGACGTTGGGTGCCCAGCGGAGGGTGTGCAGGCAGTGAGATCCCAGCATCTCTGCATCTGCAAGCTGGGGTAAAACGGGTGTGGCCAGCAGCTCTGAAAAGCAGAGCACACCCCCCTGGAGCCAGACTACCTGGGTTCTGGTGCGGGCACTTCTACGTGCAGCCTGGATGACCTTGGGAAGGTCACCTCACCACCTCAAGCCCCAGCTGTCTCCTCTGTAACCTGGGCTGATGCCAGTACCAATCGCAAGAGGCTCTGCACGCAGAGCGCTGGGAATAGACACAGGGAGCCCTGTGTGAGCAGAACCACTCCTGTGAGCATCCACCACTGGCTCACCTCCCTACAGCACTGGAGTATGTTTTCTGGACGAGATAAGCCACTGTACTTGGAGCCAGCCCTTCGGAACGGCAGTGTGTACCCCAGGCTTATGCAACTGTCCAAGGTCAAGGAAATGCTGCTTCCAGGCTTTGGATGATGCCTCGCTTGGGGTAAAGTGCAGGGGCTGCTTGGCCCTGCACAGAGTGGCCCCTGACAATGACCTTTGCTCTTTGTTCTGCCTCTCACAAGTATGTGACTTACTAAGCTGTCTCCTGTGACTTTAGTTTCTCCCTGCACACTTAGCTCTGGGACTTGGCCTGGAATTCTCCACCTGGTCCTTTGAAAATCACTTTTCCTGTGCTCAGATCAGAAGCCAAGATAACCCAAATGTTTGAAGAGAGAGTAAGTTACCAGCAAGTCACCTTTGGGTGAAGGGTAGGAAGGTTCCTTGATGAATCAAGTGTGGTGATTTCTCTCTCCCACCTGAATTCTGTCCAAGGCCTTCCATAGGCTTCTCATCCCTCTCCTGCCCGTCTTCAGTTCTTTCCTGTTCAGAAGACGTCAGTCATTTGAATTTACATGTCAGAGGACACTGCTCTCCTACTTTAAAGCCGTCAGTGGCTATCCATTTCCTCCAAGGATAAAACCCAAGCTCTGCCCATAGCCTTCCCATGAGCTGACCCTGCTGATACTTCCAATCTCATTCCCAGCTACTCTTTTCCTTGCTCAAACACTCTTTGGCCACATCGGGCATGCTTCATTTCCTCAAACATCATTGGTCTTTCCTGCCCCAGGGCCCTTGCACAAGCTACCTCCTTGGCCCAAAACACTCTTTGCCCTACTGCGAGTATAGCTAATTTATTTACATCATTTAGTTTTAAGCTTAAAAGTCACCTCATCAAAGAGAACTTTCCTGACTATTCTACTAAGGTGAGCCCTCCTAGCTTCTCTTTTTTCTATTGCTGCTTTTTTTTGGGGGGCGGGGGATTTCTTCTCAGTTCCTATCAAATATGTGGGCTGCTCTTTCCTTTTAAGGTGTTAACTCCTCAAGAGAGTGATGAATGTACCCGGTTCCCCACTACATCTCTGGTGTGCAATACTTACCAATGATATGCAGTCACAAACTTGTGCAATGAACTTCAGCACATGAATTCTGTGACTTCTCTGTATTTTCACTTTTTAAGCTGCTTTCTGAATTTTTCTTAACATTAAAATTGCAAGGCATCATCACAGTAAGGAGAATGCATTGACTATGAGACTGCCATATGAGCAGGAGGCCTTGGCATGACAGATACCAGTGATGGCTGGGCCTGTGTCTCCTGGGGCCACTTCTGAGTCGTTTGCAGCAACAAAGGACAGTTCCCAGCTCAGTGAAAGCCTCCCACTTTTACGCCTGCCCTAGTCTCCATGCTTCGTGGCCTAAAAGCTTTCTTGAGTGCTGGGAGTGTGTGGAGCTCACATTTGGGCAGCCCAGAAGTGTCAGGAATTTCACCTCCTTGGGCAACACCTTCAACCAATCGAGGCAGGGATTAGGCATATAATCACCCAGCTGGCCTGCCTTTTGATAGGATAGCTCAGGGATGTATTGTCTACAGTTCTTCAGCCTTGGCCTGGCCTCATTGGTGGACACAGGCAGGGGGGCACTGTGCTTCAAGCACCTCCCACAAATGGCCATCATGCCAACTGGCTCAGTGACCTGCACATGAAGAAAGAAGCACACAGCTGGGAATCACAGCTACTTAGGGATCGTGACCTTCTGCCAAGCCCCCACTTCATTGCTGGAGATGCTCCCTACACCTGCAGGTGGTGCCGAAACCTGGCCTCTGAGATGGAGTCTACAGAAACACGTGGTGTCCTGGGTTGTGTCTTCTTGATTTCGAAACTTTGGGCATGACACACATGGGAATCTTCTGGAATGGCTGGAGACTTGTGTATGAGAGAGATGGTGGGGCCAGCTGCCACTTTGCTCTGGAGATAACAGGAAGTTTTTGCAGTTATCAAACAAGGGAGTGACCCTATGTGATCTTATAGCTGAAGTAGGCAGCCCCACTCACCTGTTTTCAAATGTCCTTGAATTGTTGATTTCATTTGAAATAGACCTGAGTTACCATTTGAGACCAATAACCTCAGATATGCAGATGACACCACCCTTATGGCAGAAAGTGAAGAAGAATTAAAGAGCCTCTTGGTGAAAGTGAAAGAGGAGAGTGAAAAATTGGCTTAAAGCTCAACATTCAGAAAACTAAGATCATGGCCTCCGGTCCCACCACTTCATGGCAAATAGATGGGGAAACAATGGAAACAGTGGCTGACTTTATTTTTTGGGGCTCCAAAATCACTGCAGATGGTGACTGCAGCCATGCAGTTAAAAGACGCTTACTCCTTGGAAGGAAACTTATGACCAACCTAGACAGCATATTAAAAAGCAGAGACATGACTTTGTCAACAAAGGTCCGTCTAGTCAAAGTTATGGTTTTTTCAGTAGTCATGTATGGATATGAGAGTGGGACTATAAAGAAAGCTCAGTGCTAAAAGACTGATGCTTTTGAACTGTGGTGTTGGAGAAGACTTTTAAGAGTCCCTTGGACTGCAAGGAGATCAGTCTTGAGTGCTCATTGGAAGGACTGATGTTGAAGCTGAAACTCCAATTCTTTGGCCACCTCATGCGAAGAGTTGACTCATTGGAAAAGACTCTGATGCTGGGAGGGATTGGGGGCAGGAGAAGGGGATGACAGAGGATGAGATGGCTGGATGGCATCACCGACTCAATGGACTTGAATTTGGGTAAACTCTGGGAGTTGCTGATGAACAGGGAGGCCTGGTGTGCTGCAGTCCATGGGGTCGCAAAGAGTTGGACACGACTGAGCGACTGAATTGAGCTGAACTGAACCATTTGAGAGCTGCATCCTACTAGCTGTCTTGAGAAGAATGGTTTGGAAGAGGAGAGAACTAGAGGCAGGAAAGCCAGCTGGAGGATTTACAGTTGTGCAGTCAGAGACAAGATCTTGCACCAGGGAAGCGCCCATTAGGCTGGACTTCAAAATGTCAGGGAGTTGGAAATGACGGGGCTTGCCAACCAATGGAGAATGCAACATTAAAAGAAAAAGGAGGTGTAGAGTCTGCTGCCCCCAGGTTTTGGGCTTGAGTGGTTGGGAAGACAGCAAGGCCATCCATTGAGGAGAATTCATCCATTCATACTTCTTCCACCCTGTTCATTTGTTCTCTCCACACTCAACCATCTTTGTCCACCCATCTGTAGTCACCCATTCACCCATTCTTCCATCCCCCTACATTAAACCATTCATCCATCCACCCACCCATCCACTCACCATCCCCAAATCCTTATTGAATTCTTCTGCTTAATGCACTCAATGGAGGTTCAGAGATGGAGGATCAGAGACAGGAGCTGAATGTTGGACCATTGAGTCTGAGATGTCAGTGAGACCTCAGGATGGATGTAGTGTCCAGTGGACCATTAGGTGTTGGGTTAGGAACTCAGACAGAGGTAATTCCACAGACAGCTGTTGAGACCACACGATTTATGGCTTAAAAAAGCTGTAAATGAAGCTGACAACCTCCCATAGGTGATGGATACCAGACAGACAGGTGAATGAACACAGAGCCCACCCACTGACTCTACTGCCAGGGAAGATGCCTTTGTGTCTGGTCCAGGCTGGAGAGGGTTCAACTCAGAGCCTCCTCCCTACCATCCTAGGACCCTCAGCTGAATGCCAGCCACCAAGGACGGCCCTCCACCACCACCCGCCTTTGGATTTCCTAGGCTTTGTTGGGCCCGGGTCACTGCGTTAATGTTATTTAAATCTAGGGTTTGAATGGAACATTATTAAATGCCTCCTCAACCACACGAGGCTTGTGACGGGCCGTCGTGAATGGGGGATTAGGCAGATAAATTGCTATTCTGACTCTAGCACTATCACCAGGTTTGCTGAGGACAATAATTATGTAGCTTCCAGTGTTTGGAAATATTGCCTAAATCTCCTCCCCACATGTTGTTTGTGATGGAAAACAATTAGACACAAGGTCCTTTTGGTAAGCTGCCTCAGATGCAGATCGGCTTGATGAATGGGCTTTCTCCTGGACCCCGAGCGTTTGTTAGAAGTAAATTATGTGTCATTTCAAATCCAAAAGGTCTGCCTCCCCATGTTTATTGGGATAAATTAAATCTTCTAAGGAGGGTAAACAGAAGGCCCTGATAATTATTTGCTTCTGTATAATTTGAGCTGAAAAGGATGCTGCCAAGAGGAGGGGTTGGGGGAGTAACACCCTGCATTGTGCCCACCACAGAGAGGGTACAATGGGGAAATTTAATTTGATACTGATCTACACGCTTGGCGCGGTGTTGGGGTGGGCAGCCCCACTCCCTCACCAGAGCTGTTTTTCAAATGCTGCCTTTGAGTTGCAAATTGCAACCAAAATCATCTTGATTTGCTATTTGAGAATTAACCTTTGTAATTTTAAGGAGCTTCCTTGCAAGAGTGGATGGTGCTCCTCTGATCAGACAGGGCTCCAGTCCTTTTGAGACTAGAATAGGACCTTCTTCTGGGTGAGACTCAGCACAGACCTAAAGGCTACCAGCTACACTGATAGGAATCCAGCAATTCATCCATCCATCCATCTGCCTACATATTGATTCATTCATGCCTATGTTTTCTTCCCTATTCATTTGTCCTCCCCACATTCAACCATCTTTGTCCACCCATCCATTGTCACTCATTCACCCATTCGTCTGTTCCCCTACATTAAACCACCTATCCATCCATTCATCTATCCACCCACCAATTTATTCACCATTCCAAAAATCCTTATTGAATGCTTATGTTCAATGCTGACTACCAAAATACTACCAACACAACTTGCCAAAAGACAAAGCAATGTTTATTGATCGCCAAGGTAAAGGAGGCCTCACCTCTACAGAGCTCTACAGATTGGGGAAGGCAAGGTCAGAATTTACTGATAATTGGAAGTGCGGGAGGTATGAGGAGGGTGGATTAGGATTAGACAAGGATTGTGGTCCGGTGGTCGAGGAATGGCAAAAACAGCAAGGCAAGGATTTTCTAAGTAAGGGATTCAAAGAAATCTCAGGACACACACTCAGGGTGCATCAGTTGGTGCTTCCCAAGAAAGAACTGCATGTCTTTAGGGAAGTTCCTCTGATAAGTAATCAAGCCATTTTCCTGGACAAGAGGCTTCCAGGTAAACAAAGTGATGCTGATGAAGCTGAGGGATACATAGTCTTGGTCATGCAGAGAGGTGTGGTTTTGAGTCTCCGTGTCCAGGCTGAGTTCAGGGCAAATGGGCTTCATTTTCGCTTCTAGGAGGAAGTGACCGGAAGGGGAGTCTGGCCAAGCGCTGGTCCTGGAGGTATTTCTGAGTCCAGCCAGGGAGCTCAGTGGGGTGGGAGCACCCTGTGGGGATTCAGTTCCTCTGCTGGGTCTTTGTGCTTCTGTCCCACGTTTCTGCAAACACAAGACAGTAGTGTAAGACGCAGTGCCTGAGTATCACCCGGCTTGGCAACTTCTCTTGAGTTGAGGTGCAGGAGGAGGGGTCCCAGCCAAGGGAGATGAGAACAGAGGTGGGAGGGAGAGAGAGTGCGGGCAGCCCTCCGGCGCATGCGCAGCACTGGGGCGGAGCAGCTCCTGGCCTCGATGGCCGCCTGGCGCCCGCCCCAGGGTATCATCTGCCATGTGAGGGTCCAGGCTCAGGTTTCACTGGTCGCGCCTGCGATAACATCTGGCTCCCAGGCCACTCCCAGGCCAGTGACCTCTTAGGCTCCCTGGTGCCTCGCAGTCTGCGGGGAGCGCTTCCTCCACAAGCCTCCCTTGCTGATCTTCAGGGGCGCGGAGTTAGCCAGCTCCCAGGCCCCTCCCTGAGCCGACTGTCTCCCTCCCAGGCAGTCCTGTAGTGTCCTGCCCTGGGGCTCTGCCTGCTTCAGCTTTGAAGGAAAATTCCATTCAGCCATTGCTACTGCCCGAACACCTAACCAAGGCCTCGGCCCGAGCCTGCAAGAACAGACCTATAAAATCCCAGATGTGACTGTTTCAGCTTCTATCAGCAATCTTAATCATGGCTCGTTGGAACTAGTAGGCAGCAGCAGTGCTTATTAGCAGATGCAGACAGTAAAGATGCTGCTTGTGTGCAGAGCGGTAGGAAAACCGCCACATGAGCTGATTCACTCCTGACTTGGTGGGAAGTGTCCCCACTTAACAGCAGAGTAGAAGACGCGGGTGGCGAAGTCATTTTCCCAAAGACAAGCTCCTGGAAGTGAGGACTTTGTGACTTCCTCCCCACACCCAACTGAGAGGCAGTGGAGTGGGAACAGGGTTGCTTGCCACAGACCTGGGTTTGACTCCAGGCCCTGCCTCTGGCTCTTGGTGTGTCCAGAGCAGTCTCCTTCTTCCCTGAACTGCAGCATCGCATGGATTCTTCTGTGAGTCAGAGTCAGCCAACTGTCATACTTAGAACACATGTGTCAGAAACGTGATGCTGAGCCACACAGAACGGGTCTCTCTTTTAAAGAGGGAGCACGTTGCCTCCACGGACCTACTATCTCTCCCTCCTCCCCTCCACTGAATCCTGGCTTGGTCCCCCAAGCTTGCCGGCTGCTTCCCCCTGGTTCTTATCTTCCTCTTGCTGGGCCTGGTTGTGACCTGAGCACATCCTGCCTTCTGCAACACCGTCCACTCAAGGTTGGACATGACCACCCTTCCTGGGCCATCCATTCCATCTCTTCCCTGGAAGGCCACCGCCCCACCCCAATCCTGTAGGGATGTCCCTGTCCGTGATGGGATAACTGTTCTTGGTGGGATCTTCTGGCCCCTCTCTCACTCTCTTGTCCCACCCTGGAGGTTCTCAAAGTGTGGTCCCTGGACCAGCAGCATCAGGCTTACCTAAGAGCCGATTAGAAACTAGACCCACAAAATCAGAAAATCTGGGAGACGGGCCCAGCACTGTGCTTTGAGTCACCTTCTAGATGCCCCGGAGCCTTGGTCTATTCTCTCCTGGATCATTCCAAGAGCCTTTCTAACCTTTTGTGAGCAAATAAGTCTAACTCTATGTCTCTAGCCTGTCTCTCCTTGGTGCCTAGTGATTCTATGAAAGCTTGATGTTGTCTCGGGATGATGAATGAGATTCATAGAAAGAGCTAGAAGAAGCCCCAAGACAGGTCAATTGGAACAACCCTTTCACTTTAATGAGCAGAACCCTGGGCTTTGGAAGGGTGATGGGGCCTACAATTTCAGCTTTTAATCCAGAGAGGCCTTTCTTTATCAGCAGATAGACCCTTCCTCAAAATCACCTGTGGGCTTGGGGTGTGGGTGCTCATTTTTTTTCATGGGCACAGGGGCCTGAAGCAGGGCTCCAGGAAACCTCCTCTACTGGGGCCTCTGCAAACCTGCACTTTCTCTTCCCTCTCGGGTGGAGAGCTGCTCCCGGGCTGAGGGATGCTCATTGATTTCCATTAGAAGACACAGTCCTAAGGACTGTGGATCACTGTTCCTCAATATGTCCTTGCACTAATAAGGTTCTGATTAGATACTAATTAGTCTCATTGTAATGAGCCTGTTAAACATCTCCAGGCTCTCCTGTGCTCTGTACACCTGGTCCAACAGGCTCCCTCAAAAGGCACAAGCAGCTGGGAGTCAAAGCTTGCCTGGGCTTCCATGGGAAAGCTGCTTTCCTGGCTGGCCTGTGCCGCTATCAGCCCAGCCATGGGATTAGGCACGGGTCAGAGCCGGGGTCGCGGGAGGAAGATCAAATGTCAGCACTGGGGCCACGGCTGGGTCCTCGACACAAGTGAGGTTATCTTCCTAAGTGGCTCATCTTCCAGGCCAAGCCCGGATTTAGATTCAAGGGAGGGGAAATGTCCCGGGGAGGCAGGGCCAGGGCGTTGGAGGCTGGGATCTGGGCCAGCAAGGTGACTCCCCCATCTCCGCATCTCCACCTCTCCGAGAGGCCACTCCCCTGAGCCAGAGGCACTCCGCCAGTTTCACAGCTGCCGAAGACAGGCTCCTCCAACAAGCTCAGTGTCACCATAGCTGCTGTTCACTGAGGTTTGCCCTGTCTCAGGGTCTGTGCTTCTCACCTTATCAGCGTTCTTGTTTCCTTGGAACACCAAGGTGGGGAACCTTGTATTTTTCAACTGAGGTGAAATTCACTTGATATGAAATGAATCATTTTAAAGCGAACAGTTTAGTGGCATCTGATACAAACATCTTCAACACCCCCAAATAAAACCCTGTACCCATTTAAGCCATTTTCCCCTATCTGCTCTTCTTCCTGCACATGGGAACCATGAATCTACTTTCTGTGCCTATGGATTTAGTTATTCTGAGTATCTCCTATACATGGAATCACATAATATGTGACCTTTTTGATTGACCTGTTTTACTGAGCACATTTTCAAGTTCATCCACGTTGTAGCAAGTATCAATATTTTGTTCTTTTTTATGGCTGAATAATATTCCATTGCAGGATGGACCACAGTTTGTTTATTCATTTATCCGTTGGTGGACATTTGGATTGTTTCACCTTTACCACCCTTTCCTAGAAAAGGCTCAAGGTTGGATGTTTTTCCCAGGTCGCCTCAGCTGACGGACAGAGGTGGGCATTACATCCAGGTTTTAAAACCTCCGCTTCTGAGTTTTGCGGCCACGACTTCTCAGTAGGTCAGAGCAGCAGATGCTGGACTGAGAAGAGAGCGGACTGGCGTTCTCCGGCCCTCCTCTCCTGTGGCTCTTTCACGTGGGGTTTCATGTCCGGTCTGTGTTTTTAATACTATGTTTTAGGCAGAAAAATGAGAATTCTTAAAGAAGATTAATCTGTAATTCAACATGATTTATCACGCTATTCCCTTTTTTAAAAAGGCATAAGTTACATGCAGTGCGANCTCTTCCCTGGAAGGCCACCGCCCCACCCCAATCCTGTAGGGATGTCCCTGTCCGTGATGGGATAACTGTTCTTGGTGGGATCTTCTGGCCCCTCTCTCACTCTCTTGTCCCACCCTGGAGGTTCTCAAAGTGTGGTCCCTGGACCAGCAGCATCAGGCTTACCTAAGAGCCGATTAGAAACTAGACCCACAAAATCAGAAAATCTGGGAGACGGGCCCAGCACTGTGCTTTGAGTCACCTTCTAGATGCCCCGGAGCCTTGGTCTATTCTCTCCTGGATCATTCCAAGAGCCTTTCTAACCTTTTGTGAGCAAATAAGTCTAACTCTATGTCTCTAGCCTGTCTCTCCTTGGTGCCTAGTGATTCTATGAAAGCTTGATGTTGTCTCGGGATGATGAATGAGATTCATAGAAAGAGCTAGAAGAAGCCCCAAGACAGGTCAATTGGAACAACCCTTTCACTTTAATGAGCAGAACCCTGGGCTTTGGAAGGGTGATGGGGCCTACAATTTCAGCTTTTAATCCAGAGAGGCCTTTCTTTATCAGCAGATAGACCCTTCCTCAAAATCACCTGTGGGCTTGGGGTGTGGGTGCTCATTTTTTTTCATGGGCACAGGGGCCTGAAGCAGGGCTCCAGGAAACCTCCTTTACTGGGGCCTCTGCAAACCTGCACTTTCTCTTCCCTCTCGGGTGGAGAGCTGCTCCCGGGCTGAGGGACGCTCATTGATTTCCATTAGAAGACACAGTCCTAAGGACTGTGGATCACTGTTCCTCAATATGTCCTTGCACTAATAAGGTTCTGATTAGATACTAATTAGTCTCATTGTAATGAGCCTGTTAAACATCTCCAGGCTCTCCTGTGCTCTGTACACCTGGTCCAACAGGCTCCCTCAAAAGGCACAAGCAGCTGGGAGTCAAAGCTTGCCTGGGCTTCCATGGGAAAGCTGCTTTCCTGGCTGGCCTGTGCCGCTATCAGCCCAGCCATGGGATTAGGCACGGGTCAGAGCCGGGGTCGCGGGAGGAAGATCAAATGTCAGCACTGGGGCCACGGCTGGGTCCTCGACACAAGTGAGGTTATCTTCCTAAGTGGCTCATCTTCCAGGCCAAGCCCGGATTTAGATTCAAGGGAGGGGAAATGTCCCGGGGAGGCAGGGCCAGGGCGTTGGAGGCTGGGATCTGGGCCAGCAAGGTGACTCCCCCATCTCCGCATCTCCACCTCTCCGAGAGGCCACTCCCCTGAGCCAGAGGCATTCCGCCAGTTTCACAGCTGCCGAAGACAGGCTCCTCCAACAAGCTCAGTGTCACCATAGCTGCTGTTCACTGAGGTTTGCCCTGTCTCAGGGTCTGTGCTTCTCACCTTATCAGCGTTCTTGTTTCCTTGGAACACCAAGGTGGGGAACCTTGTATTTTTCAACTGAGGTGAAATTCACTTGATATGAAATGAATCATTTTAAAGCGAACAGTTTAGTGGCATCTGATACAAACATCTTCAACACCCCCAAATAAAACCCTGTACCCATTTAAGCCATTTTCCCCTATCTGCTCTTCTTCCTGCACATGGGAACCATGAATCTACTTTCTGTGCCTATGGATTTAGTTATTCTGAGTATCTCCTATACATGGAATCACATAATATGTGACCTTTTTGATTGACCTGTTTTACTGAGCACATTTTCAAGTTCATCCACGTTGTAGCAAGTATCAATATTTCGTTCTTTTTTATGGCTGAATAATATTCCATTGCAGGATGGACCACAGTTTGTTTATTCATTTATCCATTGGTGGACATTTGGATTGTTTCACCTTTACCACCCTTTCCTAGAAAAGGCTCAAGGTTGGATGTTTTTCCCAGGTCGCCTCAGCTGACGGACAGAGGTGGGCATTACATCCAGGTTTTAAAACCTCCGCTTCTGAGTTTTGCGGCCACGACTTCTCAGTAGGTCAGAGCAGCAGATGCTGGACTGAGAAGAGAGCGGACTGGCGTTCTCCGGCCCTCCTCTCCTGTGGCTCTTTCACGTGGGGTTTCATGTCCGGTCTGTGTTTTTAATACTATGTTTTAGGCAGAAAAATGAGAATTCTTAAAGAAGATTAATCTGTAATTCAACATGATTTATCACGCTATTCCCTTTTTTAAAAAGGCATAAGTTACATGCAGTGCGAGTCACCAATTTTAAGTGTATAATCTGATAAACTCTGACACAAGTGAACAGTTGTACAACCACCTCCACAATTAAGATAGGAAGCATCTGCAGTCTCCCTGTACCTTTTTTCAAAAAAAAATTTTTATTGGAATACAGTTGCTTTACAATGTTGTATACGTTTCTGATGTACAGCAAAGTGCATCAGTAAAGCAAAGCTATACGTGTACGTATATTCCTTCTTTTTTTTGGATTTCCTTCCCATTTAAGTCACCACAGATCACTGAGTATAACACACTAGTTATTTATTTTATACATGGTAGTATATATGTGTCAACTCCAGCCTCCCAATTCATCCCACCCTTCTCGTCCCACCCTGGGTGTCCAAATATTTACTTTCCCCATCTGTGTCTCTGAGACGTGGATGGTCCCCATCCCTTTCTATAGCAGCCTCCTCCTAGATCCTGGCTTCTTCTACTCAGCACAATTGAAATTCACCCATGTTGCTGCTCTTGTAGTTTATTCCTTTACTGTCGAGTGGTGTTCGGTTATTTGGATATGCCCGCAATTTGGTTATCCATTCCCCAGTGGATGGACACTTAGGTAATTTCTGGTGTGGAGCTATTATGAATGAAGTAGTTATGAACATCCAGGTACAAGTCTTTGTCTGGACCCAGGAGTGGACTTGCTGGGTGGCACAGGAAGTGTATTGCCATATTTATGCCTGGGAGGTGGCTTTCTGAAGTTGGCTTACTCTGGGACCCATGAGGGTCCTGCTCAAGGATGCTAAGATGAAGTCCTGAGCCTGACGGTCCTGGGATGCGGGAGGCCCAGCTTCACCCACAGTGTGAGTGTCCCTCCCTGGGGAGGATCTGATGGGGCACAGAGGGCAGCCCTCAGGCCTCCCCAACGAAACAAGGCAGGTTGGAACTGGGGATAAAGTTTGCGCTTTAAAAGCTCTCAATATTCTGAGCTGATGATTCAGAGCCTGACTTCCTGACTCACTGCATACCAGGGATGCAGTGATGCTTTTCAAGAGCCTTCCTCAAAGTGCTTCCCCGCAGGTGCCCTAGGGTCCCTGCTGGGGGCAAATGGATAAGATGGTGCTCCTGCTAGATTGAGAATTTCTGGGTGCTGAGGCTAGGCCCCTTCTCACGGCCTGGCTGGAAGGCAGTTAAGCTCTTCCCAATCAATAGGCCTGTAATCTCCCTGCTGTTAGAATTTTACTAGGCAGGGCAGTTATGGTATCTCCACAGTGTTGGGAGTGGAAAAGGAAAATGAGCTAGGGAAATGCAGGCAAATGTCTGTATATTTTGAAACAGAGCCCTTCTCTTCCAGGCCTTTTCTGGGGGAGTCATTTGCATGCCCATCTGATAACAGGGGCCTGAGCTGCCCCAGCAGATAAAACCCATCTGGGACGTTTGAATGAAAAATAAACATTTGCTTCCTTTAGGCTCCTGGAAGGTCATTTGCATAAAACCCTGCAGTGTTTCCAAGGCCTTGTAGGTGGGGTGGGAAGCGCAGAGGTGGAAACAGGAGTTTGCATGAGCCTGGGAAAACAGAACTAAGTGTTTCAGGTTAAGCCCTATTGCTTCCTTATTATTTGCAAAGATCTGGAATCCAGAGACGTTCAGACTGAGACCCCGATCCTTGCTCTGGCTTCACTTCCAATTTCCCGCTTGACCTCGTAGGACCTCAGTTTCCTCTTCTGTAAAGTGAGTGAATGGGACCAGGTCTCAGCTTCAGCTGTCTGCATATACTGAGAATATATGATTTACAGGGCACTTGTTAGAAGATTAAGATACAACAGGGTAAATAAGGCCCTCACTTTCAGAGGTCCCTATCCAGTAGGGCAGCAGGCAGACCAGTGGGCACCAACTCGGCCTGTGCCAGTGCTGTTTAGGAAGACAGACAAACCTCGTGCTGGGAAGACAGGACAACAGAGGATGGGGTGGGTGAGAGGAGGGGGCTTCCAGGGCAGGTAATGCCGTTCTTCCAGTCTGACCCTCAGATCTGACTCCCCTGCCTGTCCACATGGGCTCCCTCACCTCGAGATGATCTGGGGTTACTTCTAGATGACAGCCCGACTTTCTTGGACGTTGATAGAGTCCTTTCAGAGATTCGATTGCCAAGTTCTGAATGACATCAAGTCAAATTATGGCTGCCCTCTCCTCTCTCTCTGCCAACTCTCCCTGGGAAGCCCCTGGGAAGAAGTGTGTCCTAGAAGACGCACCCAGCAGTGGAATTAATGTCACACCAGCCTCAAGTTTGGAGTTGACGGGACCACAACTCTGATCAGGTGAAAAATAGGATGTAATTCTAGAGGGAAATACATGAGTTCATTAGCGATTTTTTTTTTCAATGCAAAAGAAGAAGTCTAAAAGTAAAGAAAATAATTGGACATTGTGAAAGGAATACCAGGCAACACCCTCCCAGCCAAGAGGCAGCACCAGGCAGCAGACAGATCCTTGGGCAGGATCAGGAGAGAGGACTCAGCCTGGCTTTGTGGCTACAGGCAAGGTCTCTGGGACTCCGTTTTTCCCAGGTGTACAATGAGGAGATTAGACCAGGCTGGCTATAGGTGTCTTTGACACCTGACCTTGGGACTGCGTCAACCAATAGGAGGACGTTCCTCCGTGTAGCTGATTTGGGAAAGCCCAGCTCAGAGAAGTCCAGGGATGTGCTCTGGCCCAGCCAGCTGCAATCAGATGATAGACGGGAGCTATGTGAAAGCGGAGGCTATTTCCAGCTGCTGAACTGGTTTTTGTCCTTTTTGAAGGATCATGTTACATAGAGACCCTCAAAAAAAGGGCAGTTTGGTGTATACCACTGCGCATGTGTTCTGGTGCATACAACCAGGCACTTCTCAAAATGCCTGCTGTGGACAAGCCCTGTAAAACAACTGATTGCAGCCCAGATCCTCAGCATCACTGGCTTTATCAAAGAAACAAAAGCTTTGGAGTCCCAAACCATCCTCCCTAATCTGGTCTCCTTCGCCTTTAAGAATTTTATTGTGACTGACTACACTCTTTGGATGCAATTAATTAAATCA
The DNA here is from genome assembly GCA_006410675.1 of Oreotragus oreotragus. Lineage (NCBI taxonomy): Eukaryota > Metazoa > Chordata > Mammalia > Artiodactyla > Bovidae > Oreotragus > Oreotragus oreotragus. The sequence goes on along the minus strand of SJYX01015201.1, from coordinate 309,609 downwards.
ATGACCATCTCGTAAATTTAAAAATACATCTCCCATGTCTCTAAATCTCCGAATCCCAGCTGGGAAACTGGAAGGCGTGAAATACACAGTCATCATGTCATAGCCACAGAAGCGCTATTCTGGAGCTGTGGTTCTGTGATGAATGTCCCCGAGACACACACCCACAATTTGGTTAAGCCCCAAGGGGCGTCTGGAGAACCCAGGAAGGAGGGGGGAGGTTCCAGGGAGAGACTGGGCTGCCTTGGGGTGGACTGTGGGGATTCCTGTAGAGTAGAGGGTCAGACAACAATATAGGGCAAGGCCAGGGCTTTCCAGAAACTTCATAGTGTACTTGTCTCCAACCGTGGATTTGGAAAGAAATCCCAGAAATTCCACTAGGGCAGCTAGGAGGCCACATGGACTGTGTCCTGCCTGTTTCTCTGAGTGGGGAGAGGCAAAAGGAAAAGAGAACGATTGCATGCCTTCTCCTGCCAGGAGGCTAGACTGCTCAGACCTGGTGTTGCAAACTGCTGTCTATAAATGCCTCTCTACTGAGGACCTACAAAGTACCAGGCACTGACCTAAGTATTTGATTGCCACGTAAAGGATGGATCTGGTCCTGTGTTTAGTGATGGGCAGCCCTGAGGGATTGCAGACACACGAACGGGCAGGGCAAAGTGGCCACAGGACAGGTGCCACTGAAAGGCACCCATGGGCAACCTGCCTGCAGGGACACAGGCCTCTGGGGGATGCTGAAGCCATGAACGGTGACTTGGGGTTGCCCAGGGGAAAGGTAAGGATGGAGGGATGGGTTGGAAAAAGGAAGCATGTTCTCTGCAAGGGCATGGAGGTGGGAGAGAGTAGAGTTTGAGGAATAGGAAATTGTTCATTGTGACCCAGGCTTGGGGGTGCTGGTGTGGGGCGGTGTGGGCAAGGTGCCATCTCGGTGCCCCTAGAAGGTGGTGGGAGTGATCCTGGGTGGAAGGGGAGGGGGCCGATGGGGCAGTAGGGTTGGGAAGTCAGTAAGTACACTTTGGTGCATTTGGGGAATTCAGTTTATTACTCAATTTGACACAATATTGAGGTTGAGACTTTTCTGTCCCCTTTGGTTTCGGTAGATTCTATTCATTTTTCTTCTCTTTTCGTTTTGTTTTGGTTTGGTTTTGGTTGGTATTGTTCCCAGTCCACCGAGCATTATATTTCAGAAAATACTGTTTCCTGAACTCCTTGGGTTTTCATGACAGCGATTATTTTATTTGGGACGAATCAGGGAAAGCCCCATTTCCCGTGTGCAGGTTAGCCCTCGGGGCCTCCCCCTTCTGATCTTGGTCCCAGGAAGGGAGGCTCAGCAGACTGCCTCGAGAAGGATCATGGGCTTGGGTGGAGTATGCTGCATCACGTCTCTCAGTACCAGCTGCATCACATATCCTGGGCTCCCAATGGGATTGCAGGGGCTGGCTGGGGTATCTCACTGGTTCCCACCGAACCTTGCAATGTGGGTGTTATTTTCTTGGTCTCACCGATGAGGAAACCAGGGGCTCTGAGAGACCCTATGACTGGCCAAGTGAAAACGTGGAACCGTGGCATCTACAGAGTGGAGAGAGAGCAATGGTGTCACTCCAGCAAGGACCACCTCGACCCCTCCTTCTGATGGAGCTGGTAAGACTCTGGCTCTCGCAGAGAAACAAACAGACTCTGCATGTTCCTGGGTGTAAGAGGGAACCCCTGGTTCATGGCAAGCTGGAGGCTCAGAGCAGAAAAGGCAGGGTCTGAGCAGGAGGGTGAGCTCTTTTCTTTTTGTTTGGCTACCCAAGTGCCCCAGCCTTCCCAGAGCCACCTCAGGAAAATGATTGACCCAAATGGTTTATTTAAAACTTATTTTTTTCAGCAATGTAAGTCGAAGGCAATTTTGGGCACAAAGCATGCCTTTTGCTGTGGGCCCATGAGAGACAGAAAGGAGACCCTGATGCCCCCTGACACTGCTCAGCCTCCCCACAAAGTGGCTCTGTCCTTCCCCCATCCCTGCCTATCCAGTCCCGAGTCTGAATGAGCACCGTTTAAAAACCACTGCTTGAAAATACTCTTAAATCTACATCTATTTTCAGCTTATGCTCAGCTCTTAGCATTAAAATAAACCCTAGCTCCTCATTACACACTGTATGAAGCAGAACCTCCTTTCATTTTGAAAACTGTCTCCTTCAAGCTCCAAGAGGTGCTTTTCCATTTGCAGGGGAAGCCACGTGATTTCTCAGGAGCTGTGTAGGTTCCGGAATCTGAATATCTTGGGTTTAACCCCAGCTAGGTGGAACGGGGCTAATAGATATGCCTGCTTCCCCTCTGAGCATTATTGCCTTCATGGGTTAACATCCACCTTGCTAGGATTTGGGATATTTAAGTCAGACATCATATGTGATGTTTTTCTTTCCCTGGAATTCTGAGTTTACAGCCCTGGGTCACTTGACCACACCCTTCGTGACTGTTAATCACTGACCGTATCCTGCCTGCAGTCCCACACCGCTAATCTTTCCTCTTTACAACCCGGGTTTTGGTAAACACAGAAGGCATGAACACGCTTTGCTTATTCTGGGCTGTGTGGATTGCATAAAACTGGTCCTTTTCTCTTTCTATCTCTTCAAGCTAATCCTGGCCCTGACCTTTCATCCAAGTAAGCAGACACTCATTCACTCCATTGCGGGGCCCTGCAGACCCTGCTCGATGGATCTCGGGTGGGTGGATCCAGGTGCTTTCATCTGAGAGACGATGCCTGGGCTGGGACCCCCCACCCCCACCCCGCCCCGTGGGTTTCTGCTCAGAGCAGTGTCCTGTGACGTCATCCATCAACACCCCTACAGCCAGCACTTCTCTCTGCTGGTCCCCCCACTCCCGTGTCAGTCCCCCACAGGAAGACTCATGGCCCCCATGGGTCCTGGACCACTGATGTGAGGCCCCTCGGCTTCCTTTGACTCGGCCGCTGGCACAGCCCCAGGAACGGGAGTCCTTGATGGCACCTGGCCCTTTCTAGTCACCGACAAGGGAAACTTGAGACACCATTCTCAGAAATGGAACTAAATTGTCGGTGAATCTGTCCCCATCTGGAGAAGAGAGGAAGGTTTGGGGTGGCAACAAAGGCTCCTTTGATATCTGTTAATTAACTGCTTTGGACTCGGGGGTCTGGAGAGGCTTTCGTTTGACACACAAAGAATCTGGGGCAAGGAGGATACCCACGTACAGGGTGTCTGCCCTGGAAAGGGCTCCGTGTAGTTACCTGTAGGGCAATTCAATTAAAAATAAAGAAAGGGGAAAATCTATGAGATTAGCTCTGGGAACAATGCCACTGATTGTGGCCAGGTCTGATGATTCTGAATAAAGCAGATGTTAAATATTTTGATAACTCAGATCAGCTCCAATGTGAATCTTCTGTTTTTCTTCATTATCTCTGGACAGAGAAATGGTGAAACCTTTGACAGTCACATGCTTTGGTGATTTATTGAAATAATCATATAGAGAGCTGGGTTGTAAATACCCATAGGAAGGGGCACTGTTTATTAATGGGGACCAGCTGGTGTTGTCTACTTACCTTTCTGTCCTCACCTGTCCTTCCTGGAAGGGCCGTTTGTGGCTGCAGAGGTTTCTTGGGCTTTTGTGACAGATTCAGGAGCAGGGGGAAGCATAGAGGGGCCTGGGCAGTATTGATGGAAAGGCCTTAGTGGAGGCTACTGGAGTCTTCTTGGAAGAGGAGAGTAGCTGAGAATTTGCAATATGTGAGCAAAAGTGATGTGAAGGACAAGGGAGAATTTCAGAAGTATTGCCTGGACCACATGCCCCTTTAGGAGTGTACTTATGTCTGTGTGAATGAATGAACCCGGGTGGAAATGCCAACAGGTTGAAATGACTTTGGGTTGCCAGACCACATTCATTTGACCACAGTGTCACTCAGAGGCTGGACTACTTGGGTCACAGCTTCAATAGGGTAATAGACACTTGCCTGAAAGTGATTTGCTAGACTGAGCAATTTCACTTATTTGTTTTTAATGAAGCAAGTTTAAAACCTGGAATACTTTTAATATGCTGAAATAGCAATATTAAAAAATGAAGAAAACTCAATAAAATTTTGCTATTTGAACAGCTTTCCAAATGTCTATTGTGCTAAGTCATGTCAATAGTCTCTGATTCTTTGTGACCCCATAGCTCGCCAGACTCCTCTGTCCATGGGATTCACCAGGCAAGAATACTGAAGTGGGTTGCCATTTCGTCCTCCAGGGGATCTTCCCAACCCAGGGATTAAACCCACATCTCTTCCATCTCCTGCATTGGGAGGCGAGCTCTTTACCACCAGCGCCACCTGGAAAGCCCTTAAAAGCCTGTTAAATGGAATAATCACCTCTCCTCTTCCTTCCTTTCCTTTCTCCGTCTGAGCGAGATGCCAGCTCTGTGATGTCTTGTTCACGGGAGGTTCCAGGGCCATCACTTGGCTCACCATAGACTTTCAATACGCATTTGTTGAATGAAGGAAGGAATCCATGAGAAGTCAAGTTCTCAGTGGCTGAGGTTCCATGACCTTTTATGGTAGAGCAAAGCTATCCTGCTGCCTCCCCAGGGTCTCTGAACACACACTTGTGAGTAGCTCAGATCTGAAATCTGGCCTTCCTACCCTCTCCGGTGCTTGCCATGGTCCTTGACTCTGTCTTTACAAAGCAAGAAGACTGCATTTATTATAATGTTGGTCACACTGAGGCAGGCCATAAAATTTGAGTGGTAGATATGGAATCATTTCATTTGAACATTTTTAGCTTCACATTTTTCATATGGCCATTTGGCTCTGTATAGACACAATGAAAGAATTACGACCTTTGGCCAACTTTACTGAGCAAGGCAATAAAATACAGTTGAAGTATATAGTGCCTTTTGATTTTTTTTGAGGGTGGGGGATGTCATTATAGCTTGAATTATTCTATTTCATCGACAAGGACAGGAGCATTCTACAGAGACTGAAAAGTACTTTGTATCAGCCTCTGAGCCTCTGGGAGGAGAAAGACAGGCTGTCTTGGGAATGCTCATCTATTGATACTTAAATATCCTTAAATATCCCTGAAAAAAAGGAATCTTACATCTGCTTAGAGTCCTTTAGCCTCTTGAAGGGCTTCCCAGGTGGTGCTAGTGGTTAAGAACCCACCTGCCAATGCAGGAGACATAAGAGACACGGGTTCAATCCCTGGGTCAGGAAGATCCCCTGGAGGAGGGCATGGCAACCCACTCCAGTATTCTTGCCNGAAAAAAAGGAATCTTACATCTGCTTAGAGTCCTTTAGCCTCTTGAAGGGCTTCCCAGGTGGTGCTAGTGGTTAAGAACCCACCTGCCAATGCAGGAGACATAAGAGACACGGGTTCAATCCCTGGGTCAGGAAGATCCCCTGGAGGAGGGCATGGCAACCCACTCCAGTATTCTTGCCTGAAGAATCCCATGGACAGAGGAGCCTGGCAGTATAGTCCATAGGGTCATCAAGAGTCATACATGACTGAAGCAACTTAGCAGCAGTTTCTCTCAGACTCCATCTTCCCTTTAAAATATGGAAATGGCATTACCCATTCTGCCTTCTTTATGTCATAATTATGTGAACCAGTTAGGAAAATATATCTTAAAGTACTTTCCAGACTTTGAAGCAGCATGTAAATCTACCTCATGTTCTATTAGCTTAAAGTGACCCTACCTTGGACTCCTGGAGTATATATCATAGACGGCCATATGAAAAGATAAATCTTAATATTTGTTTTAAGAGTCAATAATACAACATTTGTCAGCCACATAATCATTATTTACTTACCAATTGCAGATTACTTTATGAGGATAATGACTTGGGTAATTGCTTTGTCATAGCAAGATATCCACACACTCATAGCCAACCATGTAAATGATAGCTTTTTAATCTCACAATTATGGAGCAGTGTGAAGGCTACCAAAGAGGTTGAGATGTAATTGCTAATTGCCAAACAGTGCACTGGGACTTTATTTATTTCCCATCATGACAGTTTAACGGCGGGATGCAAAGCAAGTAGTGTAATGTGGGAATGGTTTGCATATGTCTAAGGCGAAGACTCAGCCCCAGACTTTTCAAAGTTGCATTGTTTTAGCTTGTATTTTAATAGGACACTCTCCAACTTGAGATGCAAACATGTAAAGGAAAGGCTTGCCTTCAACTCTTTCAAGTGGTGACCTAAGGTTTCAGGTAGGGTGGCCTGGATGTTACCTCTAGAACTGGTGCCGGCTTCAACAAGGGTCCTCAGAGAGAGGTCAGCCTGGAGGTCATACCTCTGATGAAGAGCGTTTAGATCAATACAGGAAAGGGGTCATTGACTCACATTCAACCCAATACATATCGATTTGGCTCTTTGTAAGGGGAGGACAGAACGGGGGTTGGGATTCTGGCTCCACTATTTCTGAGCCATGTGACCCGGACTCCTACTCTCTGAGCTTTAATCTCATCTGTAAGACAGAAATGATAAAGGGAGAACCTTTATGGGCATCTGTTGTGAGCAGGTTAAATAACATGATGCAAGTTGAGTGCTTAGAGCAGCTCCTGGGGTGTTGTCAGGGGGCTGGCCACATTGGCATATTATCCATCTGGGGTGACCTCATGCTGAAGCTTTCCTAGACCGATGACTTATGACTTTGTTTCTTGGAACATCACCCATCTCACAGGGAGTTCTTAAACGTCTGACGTGCTGACAAGTGATTTTAACTTACCCTATCAGCTTGAAGCATCCTGCCTTGGGGACTAGAACCTGACTCTGAGGATCAGTCACTTGCCTTACATGAGGAACTTTCCATCTTGGCTTCCCTGAGGCTTGAGTGAGGCTCCCAGAAATACTTTACTTTTTAAGGCTCATGAATCTGATTCAGCTCACTGTGAAATCTCAGACTTCCAGCTTGGTCTAACGACACCAACCTGCCCTTACTCAGAAATCTTCAGTCCAAAAGCACATACTCTTCCACCTGAAGTTCCTACCTTCTTCATTCATGGACATGCCTCTCTATTTGCCAGGGTTTGAGTGAATTCCAGCCTCCCTTGCAGCTGTTTTCTCTCCATCCCCCCTTCAGGTTCATGACCCATCTCCAAACCCACATGGGTCATATTTATAAGTATATTCACCAGCAGCTCAGGCAGATTTGCACAAATAAGACTTCGATCTTGATGCCCAGGACTTGATCTTCTTGGCCCCATTCTGTATTTCAGAGTCACAGCCCAAGACACTAGCTTTCTTTGGAGAAGGTCAACATGTTTAAACGTGCCTACTCCAAAGCCTTCCAATGTGTTTGCCGTGTGGCCAAACAAAGTTCTGCCCTTCTAAGAACCAGAAGTCTCCCATAGGAGTGGGGAAGGTGGGTAATTTCAAAATTCTTCCCTTAGGAACAGTCCAGGGAAACTCTCAAGGGAAATTGTGTTACAGAGTTGACATTTACATTCACATTCGGATTTCTAGTTCTCCTAAAACCGTAGTCTCGAGAGGTTTGGATCCAGAGAAAAGAGAGACGTGGATAGAGGAAAAGGTCAGTGCTTGGAAAGGTGAATGATCTAGATCCAGGGGGAAGTCTTTCTCAGGTATCAGCTCTGGGTCTATGTGTTTTTGTTGTAAAGTATTTTATGACCCGTTTTCATGATTGTGAATAGCTTATCCATGATTCTGCCCATTCACAGGTATGGAGAACATGACGTCCAGAGTTACACATACAGAAAAAGCGAAAGCGCTAGTCATGTCCGACTCTTTGCGACCGCCCTGTGTAGCCTTCCAGACCCCTCTGTCCATGGGATTTCCCAGGCAAGAATACTGGAGAGGGTAGCCATTCCCTCCGCCAGGGCGCCGTCCCCACCTAGGGATTGAAGCTAGGTCTCATGCGTTGCAGGCAGATTCTGCACTGTCTGAGCCACCAGGGAGGCCCGCACACACAGAAGTGGTGGGTTTTAAATGCTTATCTTTTCAGCGTAAATCCACGGGGCACGATTGCTCTAGTCTCGTTTTTTGGTGACATCAAGGCCAAGTGCAGAGAAGATGCACTAAAAAAGAGCAGGAAAGTCGAAGGATACAGGTGTACAGTCTTAATGTCGAGAGGATGAGCAATATTCTTTCCTGATGTGAAAAAAGAAGAGAGACCTTGTATTCGAGGAAGAAGTCTTGAAATCTCTTTGCTAAGAGATGATCACTTTCTAACCAAGCTTATTTGCATTGAATCCAGAGGTTCTGTGCCTTAGGGCCTGACCGTCCCCTGGGGTCTTATAGGGAGAAGAGTCTGCTGGCAACAGCTCCAGATGGAGATCCAGGACCTGGGTCTGAATTCCTCCACTTCCACTTGACCTTGGGCAAAGTTGCCAGTATTAGTCTCAGTCTCCACTTCTGTGAAATGGGCAGAGCAGTATAGCTGCCATGCAGTGATACTGTAGAATTGCGTAAAGACACGGGAGAGAAGCAGAGGAACTCGTGGTCTCTCTCCCATCTTCCTCCTTTCTTTCCTCCCCTATCCTTTCTTTCTTTCCTCCGTTTTTTGAAGAACTTTTTCAGGAGGATGGGGTGGGGGGTAGGGGGAAAGTGGGAATTATTTGAAGATCTGGGTAACAGGAAAGATGGAATATGTTTTCAGACCTCACTGAACAATGTTTCTCAGAGTGGGATCTGGGGACACCTTCATCAGAGGAACCTAAGGGGCTCGTGTCAAGTGCAGGGTCCTACAACCCACGACAAACCTGTCCAATCAGTCGCTCCGGGGGTCTGCATGCTAATGAGCACTGTGGGCACCAGACACAGCTCAGGGCCTGCAACAATCATCACCCTTCTCTCTTCTGACCAAATCTGTTTTGTTCAGGGGTCCACCCCTCCTTGACAAAACTCGGGGGCAAACCCTGATTGGTCTGAGCAGATCAGGAAGCCTCTTGTCCCCCCGCTGATGACAGGTTTAGCAGAGGGCAGGGGCCCAGTATCAACCAAGGGTATGTGCCAGAACAGAGGCTGGGGGTTCTGGAAAGCTGGCTTTCCTCTCTGGAACCCCTCTCTCTCTCTCCCCTGAATGCTGCTGTGTCTCGGTGATGCCTGGGCCTGGGGTCTGTCTTGCACCCCAGGGAACAGCCAAAGGCAGAGCTCAAGGTATCCTCACTGATACATCAAGTGTGATGGGGCTTTGCGGGGAGGCAATTTTAAAAACTGAGATATAAATCATACAACATATAATTTACTACGTGAAAGTATACCATTTAGCGATATTTTTTAGTATGCTCCCAATGTTGGCCAACCATCAGCCCTAATGTCAGAACACTCCTCTCATTCTGCAGACCAACCCACCCCTACGACAGTCTCTCTCAGTTCTCCCACTCCCCAGCAACTGGACACGAGTAAGCAGCTTTCTGTTTGCGTGGATTTGCCTGTTATGGACGTCGCCTATCAGTGGAATCATTCAGTATGTGGTCTTTTGGTCTGGCCTTTTGTTCCTTAGCATGATGTTTTCAAGGATCACCTGTGTGTTCGGGTGAAGTGTCCCAAAGCTCAGTGACACTCATTTTAACACTCAGATGAACCTATTCCTTTTCGTGGGTGAATAATATTCCACCACATTGCTATACCACAATTTTTATCCATCTGTAAGTGTACAGACATTATTTCCACGTTTGGCTACTGTGAATACACTGCTATGAACTTTCATATATATGATTTTGTAAGGACAAACGTCTTCCTATCTCTTGGATGTATACATCAGGTGGTCCTTAAGGTGAAGGTAAGGTGAAGTCGCTCAGTCATGTCCGACTCTTTGCAACCCCGTGGACTGTAACCTACTACGCTTCTCCATCCATGGGATTCTCCAGGCAAGAATACTGGAGTGGATTGCCATTTCTCCTAAAATATGAGCAGTATGGCAGACGGTCAGAGGTAGACTCTGGAGTGTGACCACCTGGGCTCAGTTCCTGGCTCTAGCAATTACTAGTTTGGGGACATCAGGCTGGTAACAGGATCCCCTGCCTTGATGGGGGATCCCCCTTCTGTCAGGTGGTGATGGTAGCTACATTGTCTCCACAGGTTCGCAGTGAGGATTAAATGAGTTAATCCATCAGTATGCCTTTGAACTCTACATAATTAGTACTGTTAGAAAATGTTAGCTGTTAATATTTCACCCACATGCCAGAAGGAACGCACTGCAGACTCTCCTGCTCAATTTATTCATATCAAACTGGTCAAAGAGAAAAAAGAAACTGGTCAGATAAGAGCAGGCATGTGGGGTGGGATGGGGTGAGAGGCAGGAGGAAGGGAGGTTCAAGAGGGAGGGGACATACGTATTCCCATGGCTGATTCATGTTGATGTATGGAAAAAACCAACACAATATTGTAAAGCAATTATCCTCCAATTACAAATAAATACATTTAAATTTAAAGAAAAAAAAAAAGATTGAGCAGTAGCACTGCCTTCTCAATTCTTTTACTTTATTCACTTTGGGCTAATTATTGAAAACATGAGTTTCTTCTTTCTGTACGAAACACTAGCCCGATCTGCTTCATTGTTCTGTGGCTGACATGATTGCCTTATCAGAAGGCCCATCTCTCTGGACCCGGTGCTGCGTATATACCTTTGATACATCTTTTGAGCTTCTCTTGTTCAAAGGTCAGTGTTTTCAAGTCACGCTAGTAATGGCGTGGTTCTCCCAGCCCACCCCAATACCAACCAGTGTGAGGACTGATCCGCCCTTAATGCCAGGCCTTAGTCACAGCTTCAGGGGAGAAATACGAGACAAGATGTGGCCTTGGGAGAGGGTTGCCGTCCTCCATTTCGAGCTTTCCCGAATGTCATAATTAATGTGTTATAATTAATACCTAGCTCTGCCCGAGCCTGAGCTGAAACGCACATCCTGGTCCCAGGGGGCACATGTATCTTGGCAGGACTGCAGCTCCTGGGCCCGCAGTTCAAGCTTCCTTAGTGTTATAGGCGCTTCCCTGCCAGGCCTGAACTCTGAGGCAGGTAGAGGATTTGATTTCAGCACATCGGGGCCTGGACCTGAGAGGCCTCCTGTTCCTTACTGACCTGTGTGAACACCTTGCTCTGGAAAGCTGGATGGCGCCCCGACAAGGGGGCCCTGGACCTCATTTTCCAGCTCTGGGGCCACATCTGTACATTTCTCCTGGCAGTGTAGGATCCCAGGTAAGGAGACAATGGAGATGCAGAGCCTGCCTCCATCGCTTTCAGCTGTGTGATCTAGGGCAACTTCCTGCACCTCTCTGGGCCTTAATGCCCTCATCCTTAAAAGAGAAGGACAGCAGCAACTTTGTTATTACTTCGTTGTTTTGTGGATCAAACAAGACAAAATAAAGTGCTTTGCAGAATCTCTTGGCCAATTCTCAACGAAGACGAGCTGCCAGCGCCGTCACCCTGGGCCTGTGTCCCTGTGTGGTCCGCCCGCAGTGAGCTCGCGTCTTCACCCGGCAGCCTGCGCCTTCTCCTGACTTTCTGCAATAAGCAGCACAGACCCGCCACTCCTGCGGAGAGCTGACGCACGTTCCCACTTCCTCCTTGTCCCTCACACCCTGGGGACCAGACCTGCTCTCCCTTTCACGCCCCCCACTCCATCTGCTCTTCCTGCCTCCTCTGGCTTCCGGCCCCCGTCCCTCCTCCCAAGGAGTCATCACTGGGCTCTGGCCTGAATGCTCACCGCCACACATGCTGCCCCGCTGCCTCCAGGCCTGCCTTTCTAAACCAAGCCCTCACTGCCGCCCACATGCTCGGAGAACTCCGTGGGGACCCCCAAAAACACATCTGGGCCTTCCCACCCTGACCCAGACTACGGTCCGGTCTCCTGGCGGCCTCTCCCCTACACATGGCAGGAGCACTGGGCTGCTCTAGGTGCCCACAGGCCTCCCGTGTGTGTTCACGCTGCCTGCGGCCATGAATGCCCCCTCTGCCCAGCCTGGGCTCAGAGACCTTTATTTTGACCCTCTTGTCTGGGAGAAGCAAGTGGCACCCAGGTTTTCAGGCTCCCGTTGCTCTCCTCTGGCTATGAGCACTGTGTGTCTCTCTGCCACCCAAGCATCTTAACTGAGGTCTGCGTTGATGTTTCAGCATCTGCAAACCTGACGGGACCAAGTGCAGGCCCCCACCCACTCTCCAGGCCAAGCAACCTGGCCAGAATCTGTTTGGTTTATTGGGCTCCCACTTACAAGTCATTATACAAATAAAAAGATGTTCTGCTACTGACACAGCAGTTCCAGAATCCACAGTCAGTGGTCACTCAAGAGCCAGGAACGAGTCTCCTGCCAGATGTTTCGATAGGCAGGAAAAGAAGTGAAATTTAATTTCTCAGCATCACATACGAGGGTCTTTTCTGTGATCAGGAGAGGGCCCTTTGGTCCACAAGATGGAGGAGGAGAGAATGGACATGGCTTTGGTGATGGAGGGGCAGCCTCAGCCCGAAGGTGGTCAGTGCCCAGTAGGGGGCAAAAGGGCACTGAAGGGCACAGCCAAGTCTGGGAAAATCCTGATAAGTATCTAACCTCGGTCAGGGTCGGCAGCCCCGAGCTTACGCTCAAACTCATCAGGCCTCACATTGCCAGCGCTGATCAGCTCGAGTCTCTAGTTCACTGGTAAAAACAACGATGGGTCTGCTCGACTCTTGCCCAGGCTGTGGAATCCAATGCTCATTACAACCGGTTTTCGCTTCCAGGCCTGGAACGAAAACACCGAGCTGCTGACGGCTTCCTACAAATTCCACGGTGTTTTGTTTAAGGAGGAGAAACACATCCAGCTCTTTCTATGGGCCCTCCTTGCTCCGTCAACCACACAATAAATTAGACGGGTCAAGCGGTGTAGATTTAATCTCACGGTGAACTGAAAACAGAGTGGCCCTCCCGGCCATCGGAGAGTCCGCGAGCGCCCGGTGACCCCCTGGTGAACCGGAGGGGCCGGGGCGGCCGGCAGGTGCGCTGGAGGGACTCAATGTGACATTCAGCGCGGTTCTTTGTGCCCTTCTGAGAACTGCCGGGGAGCGCTTGGAACTGAATCCTCCAGGGCTTTCCCTCACCGTCTCACAATTACCTGTGCCCAGCAGAAAAAAAAAAAGGAAAAAGGAGAAATTGAGAAAGGGAGGAGGGCAGCGGGAGGAGGGAGAAAGGGGCTGATTCCTGCAGAGATGAGGCGGTTCCAAACGAGAGGTTGACTTTGGCTGAGGAGCCAATGGGGTGGTCAAGGGTGATAGAAACAGCGTTTGGTGGAAACAAATTGCTCTCCGCTCAAGGGCAACTTGGAGAGCCCCGCGTGGTCCTGCGGGTTGGGGAGCGGGAAGGGAGAGAGGCTGAGAGTCCAGGAAGCCAGGTGGCACCGGCTGAGGGGGCAGAGGCTGGACGAGCCGCGTTGGGACCTGCTGCGGGGCACCTGCTCCCAGGACAAATTCCTGTGATGACTTGGAGCACCCAGCATGGGGGAGCCAGCACTCTGAATTGTCTCTTCTGCGAGCTAAGGCTCAGGGGACGAGGCGGGGTGCTGACGGCTCCCCTCCTCACTCTGCACAGCCTCAGTAATGAACTGACCCCCAGAACCCACTGGGTTTCGATCCTACTCAGACAAGTCTCCTTCTCCACGGGAAGGGGAGAGGGTGGCAGGTGAAGTCTGTTTGCATCACAGCAAAGCCCAGGGTGCCAGGGGCTCCAGGCCCGAGGCTGCAAGGATTCTCAGGGGGTGCAGTGGGGGCTTGGGGTCTGCAGGAGTCAAGAGCAAAAGAGAGAGGACTGACTGACTGCCTTACAGGTACCCTTGGGGGAGACCTGACCCCTCTTCCACACCTGCCTGGGACTCAGCATCCATGCAGATGCCTGAGTGCTGATGCCCAGGTGCCCACCAGGCTGGAAATTCCACCACGGGTGGGAGATGAACAGGTGCAGAGAGAAGAGCACAGAGCGACCCATCTTACCCACCTGGCACCTTCAACCAGGTGATATTTCAAAGTCAGTCCCCAGGGCTAAGACTGATTTGTGGTCCCCGGAGAGACAAAGAAACACATGTCTAAAGGTTTTCCCAGATGGGTTGAGGGAACCATCTTCTGTCGTCCAGGGGAGTGCAGCCCAGAGGGAAGAGAGAAAGAGGGTCCACATCTAGAGCAGGAGGAGCCCTTGTCGGGGCAGCAGGTGGGAGTCTGGACAGACGCTCCTTAGCCGAGAGCTTGGAGTGCTCAGAGGGTCAGGCGCTGTGCCAGGCTCTGAGCATCCTGAGACACAGGATCTGCTCTGGCCTTAGATGGGCTCATGGGCAGCTCGTGGTGCCCACAGCCTTGCAGGGTTCTAGTAAACCTCCTGAGGCTCTCCTTCACCCTGAACCTCCTTCCCAACCAGAGGCCAGCCGGGGAGACTGGATGGGTGAGCCACTCAGTGCACAGGCTGGTCCATCTGACCCCTAAGCAGGGGCTTGAGGGCAGTCACGGGGTGCAGGGAGCACTGGCCCAGAATCCAGGGGCTGGGTTGAGCCCCCGCACCCCCACTAGCCACCTGGGCAATCTCTTCTCCAGCATGAGCCCAGTTTCCTCCTCTAGGCCTTGATGCAGAGCCCTTAGGGGCATAGACTGTGACATCTGAATTAGTCTGAAGCCTGCGGTCACTAGGCCACCCCCTCAGGTCTTCCCCAAACCCCTAGGTAGCCCCGAGGGCTGTTCGGCCACTTGGGGTGAGACTGAAACCCAGAAGGGGTGGGGAGACCTAAGGTTCCCACGCTCGTCTTTTCTCTTCACATCATAAAATGACTGGTGGGGCTGTTTCCCAAAGGCCTCTCCCCGCCAGGTTCCAAGGACTCTCTCTGCAAACGCCTTCAACCTGAAACAGCGATGCCACCCAGGTGGGCAGGGAAGGCTCTTTCAGATGAGGCGCTGAGTTATCTTTGTCTGTCTCAGGTTCCCTGAGAGTCCTGGCGGCTGCAGGACAGCACATCCCAGGCGTCTCTGGACAGAGAGGAAGGTTTGTGTCTGTAACCTACTACGCTTCTCCATCCATGGGATTCTCCAGGCAAGAATACTGGAGTGGATTGCCATTTCTCCTAAAATATGAGCAGTATGGCAGACGGGCAGAGGTAGACTCTGGAGTGTGACCACCTGGGCTCAGTTCCTGGCTCTAGCAATTACTAGTTTGGGGACATCAGGCTGGTAACAGGATCCCCTGCCTTGATGGGGGATCCCCCTTCTGTCAGGTGGTGATGGTAGCTACATTGTCTCCACAGGTTCGCAGTGAGGATTAAATGAGTTAATCCATCAGTATGCCTTTGAACTCTACATAATTAGTACTGTTAGAAAATGTTAGCTGTTAATATTTCACCCACATGCCAGAAGGAACGCACTGCAGACTCTCCTGCTCAATTTATTCATATCAAACTGGTCAAAGAGAAAAAAGAAACTGGTCAGATAAGAGCAGGCATGTGGGGTGGGATGGGGTGAGAGGCAGGAGGAAGGGAGGTTCAAGAGGGAGGGGACATACGTATTCCCATGGCTGATTCATGTTGATGTATGGAAAAAACCAACACAATATTGTAAAGCAATTATCCTCCAATTACAAATAAATACATTTAAATTTAAAGAAAAAAAAAAAGATTGAGCAGTAGCACTGCCTTCTCAATTCTTTTACTTTATTCACTTTGGGCTAATTATTGAAAACATGAGTTTCTTCTTTCTGTACGAAACACTAGCCCGATCTGCTTCATTGTTCTGTGGCTGACATGATTGCCTTATCAGAAGGCCCATCTCTCTGGACCCGGTGCTGCGTATATACCTTTGATACATCTTTTGAGCTTCTCTTGTTCAAAGGTCAGTGTTTTCAAGTCACGCTAGTAATGGCGTGGTTCTCCCAGCCCACCCCAATACCAACCAGTGTGAGGACTGATCCGCCCTTAATGCCAGGCCTTAGTCACAGCTTCAGGGGAGAAATACGAGACAAGATGTGGCCTTGGGAGAGGGTTGCCGTCCTCCATTTCGAGCTTTCCCGAATGTCATAATTAATGTGTTATAATTAATACCTAGCTCTGCCCGAGCCTGAGCTGAAACGCACATCCTGGTCCCAGGGGGCACATGTATCTTGGCAGAACTGCAGCTCCTGGGCCCGCAGTTCAAGCTTCCTTAGTGTTATAGGCGCTTCCCTGCCAGGCCTGAACTCTGAGGCAGGTAGAGGATTTGATTTCAGCACATCGGGGCCTGGACCTGAGAGGCCTCCTGTTCCTTACTGACCTGTGTGAACACCTTGCTCTGGAAAGCTGGATGGCGCCCCGACAAGGGGGCCCTGGACCTCATTTTCCAGCTCTGGGGCCACATCTGTACATTTCTCCTGGCAGTGTAGGATCCCAGGTAAGGAGACAATGGAGATGCAGAGCCTGCCTCCATCGCTTTCAGCTGTGTGATCTAGGGCAACTTCCTGCACCTCTCTGGGCCTTAATGCCCTCATCCTTAAAAGAGAAGGACAGCAGCAACTTTGTTATTACTTCGTTGTTTTGTGGATCAAACAAGACAAAATAAAGTGCTTTGCAGAATCTCTTGGCCAATTCTCAACGAAGACGAGCTGCCAGCGCCGTCACCCTGGGCCTGTGTCCCTGTGTGGTCCGCCCGCAGTGAGCTCGCGTCTTCACCCGGCAGCCTGCGCCTTCTCCTGACTTTCTGCAATAAGCAGCACAGACCCGCCACTCCTGCGGAGAGCTGACGCACGTTCCCACTTCCTCCTTGTCCCTCACACCCTGGGGACCAGACCTGCTCTCCCTTTCACGCCCCCCACTCCATCTGCTCTTCCTGCCTCCTCTGGCTTCCGGCCCCCGTCCCTCCTCCCAAGGAGTCATCACTGGGCTCTGGCCTGAATGCTCACCGCCACACATGCTGCCCCGCTGCCTCCAGGCCTGCCTTTCTAAACCAAGCCCTCACTGCCGCCCACATGCTCGGAGAACTCCGTGGGGACCCCCAAAAACACATCTGGGCCTTCCCACCCTGACCCAGACTACGGTCCGGTCTCCTGGCGGCCTCTCCCCTACACATGGCAGGAGCACTGGGCTGCTCTAGGTGCCCACAGGCCTCCCGTGTGTGTTCACGCTGCCTGCGGCCATGAATGCCCCCTCTGCCCAGCCTGGGCTCAGAGACCTTTATTTTGACCCTCTTGTCTGGGAGAAGCAAGTGGCACCCAGGTTTTCAGGCTCCCGTTGCTCTCCTCTGGCTATGAGCACTGTGTGTCTCTCTGCCACCCAAGCATCTTAACTGAGGTCTGCGTTGATGTTTCAGCATCTGCAAACCTGGCAGGACCAAGTGCAGGCCCCCACCCACTCTCCAGGCCAAGCAACCTGGCCAGAATCTGTTTGGTTTATTGGGCTCCCACTTACAAGTCATTATACAAATAAAAAGATGTTCTGCTACTGACACAGCAGTTCCAGAATCCACAGTCAGTGGTCACTCAAGAGCCAGGAACGAGTCTCCTGCCAGATGTTTCGATAGGCAGGAAAAGAAGTGAAATTTAATTTCTCAGCATCACATACGAGGGTCTTTTCTGTGATCAGGAGAGGGCCCTTTGGTCCACAAGATGGAGGAGGAGAGAATGGACATGGCTTTGGTGATGGAGGGGCAGCCTCAGCCCGAAGGTGGTCAGTGCCCAGTAGGGGGCAAAAGGGCACTGAAGGGCACAGCCAAGTCTGGGAAAATCCTGATAAGTATCTAACCTCGGTCAGGGTCGGCAGCCCCGAGCTTACGCTCAAACTCATCAGGCCTCACATTGCCAGCGCTGATCAGCTCGAGTCTCTAGTTCACTGGTAAAAACAACGATGGGTCTGCTCGACTCTTGCCCAGGCTGTGGAATCCAATGCTCATTACAACCGGTTTTCGCTTCCAGGCCTGGAACGAAAACACCGAGCTGCTGACGGCTTCCTACAAATTCCACGGTGTTTTGTTTAAGGAGGAGAAACACATCCAGCTCTTTCTATGGGCCCTCCTTGCTCCGTCAACCACACAATAAATTAGACGGGTCAAGCGGTGTAGATTTAATCTCACGGTGAACTGAAAACAGAGTGGCCCTCCCGGCCATCGGAGAGTCCGCGAGCGCCCGGTGACCCCCTGGTGAACCGGAGGGGCCGGGGCGGCCGGCAGGTGCGCTGGAGGGACTCAATGTGACATTCAGCGCAGTTCTTTGTGCCCTTCTGAGAACTGCCGGGGAGCGCTTGGAACTGAATCCTCCAGGGCTTTCCCTCACCGTCTCACAATTACCTGTGCCCAGCAGAAAAAAAAAAAGGAAAAAGGAGAAATTGAGAAAGGGAGGAGGGCAGCGGGAGGAGGGAGAAAGGGGCTGATTCCTGCAGAGATGAGGCGGTTCCAAACGAGAGGTTGACTTTGGCTGAGGAGCCAATGGGGTGGTCAAGGGTGATAGAAACAGCGTTTGGTGGAAACAAATTGCTCTCCGCTCAAGGGCAACTTGGAGAGCCCCGCGTGGTCCTGCGGGTTGGGGAGCGGGAAGGGAGAGAGGCTGAGAGTCCAGGAAGCCAGGTGGCACCGGCTGAGGGGGCAGAGGCTGGACGAGCCGCGTTGGGACCTGCTGCGGGGCACCTGCTCCCAGGACAAATTCCTGTGACGACTTGGAGCACCCAGCATGGGGGAGCCAGCACTCTGAATTGTCTCTTCTGCGAGCTAAGGCTCAGGGGACGAGGCGGGGTGCTGACGGCTCCCCTCCTCACTCTGCACAGCCTCAGTAATGAACTGACCCCCAGAACCCACTGGGTTTCGATCCTACTCAGACAAGTCTCCTTCTCCACGGGAAGGGGAGAGGGTGGCAGGTGAAGTCTGTTTGCATCACAGCAAAGCCCAGGGTGCCAGGGGCTCCAGGCCCGAGGCTGCAAGGATTCTCAGGGGGTGCAGTGGGGGCTTGGGGTCTGCAGGAGTCAAGAGCAAAAGAGAGAGGACTGACTGACTGCCTTACAGGTACCCTTGGGGGAGACCTGACCCCTCTTCCACACCTGCCTGGGACTCAGCATCCATGCAGATGCCTGAGTGCTGATGCCCAGGTGCCCACCAGGCTGGAAATTCCACCACGGGTGGGAGATGAACAGGTGCAGAGAGAAGAGCACAGAGCGACCCATCTTACCCACCTGGCACCTTCAACCAGGTGATATTTCAAAGTCAGTCCCCAGGGCTAAGACTGATTTGTGGTCCCCGGAGAGACAAAGAAACACATGTCTAAAGGTTTTCCCAGATGGGTTGAGGGAACCATCTTCTGTCGTCCAGGGGAGTGCAGCCCAGAGGGAAGAGAGAAAGAGGGTCCACATCTAGAGCAGGAGGAGCCCTTGTCGGGGCAGCAGGTGGGAGTCTGGACAGACGCTCATTAGCCGAGAGCTTGGAGTGCTCAGAGGGTCAGGCGCTGTGCCAGGCTCTGAGCATCCTGAGACACAGGATCTGCTCTGGCCTTAGATGGGCTCATGGGCAGCTCGTGGTGCCCACAGCCTTGCAGGGTTCTAGTAAACCTCCTGAGGCTCTCCTTCACCCTGAACCTCCTTCCCAACCAGAGGCCAGCCGGGGAGACTGGATGGGTGAGCCACTCAGTGCACAGGCTGGTCCATCTGACCCCTAAGCAGGGGCTTGAGGGCAGTCACGGGGTGCAGGGAGCACTGGCCCAGAATCCAGGGGCTGGGTTGAGCCCCCGCACCCCCACTAGCCACCTGGGCAATCTCTTCTCCAGCATGAGCCCAGTTTCCTCCTCTAGGCCTTGATGCAGAGCCCTTAGGGGCATAGACTGTGACATCTGAATTAGTCTGAAGCCTGCGGTCACTAGGCCACCCCCTCAGGTCTTCCCCAAACCCCTAGGTAGCCCCGAGGGCTGTTCGGCCACTTGGGGTGAGACTGAAACCCAGAAGGGGTGGGGAGACCTAAGGTTCCCACGCTCGTCTTTTCTCTTCACATCATAAAATGACTGGTGGGGCTGTTTCCCAAAGGCCTCTCCCCGCCAGGTTCCAAGGACTCTCTCTGCAAACGCCTTCAACCTGGAACAGCGATGCCACCCAGGTGGGCAGGGAAGGCTCTTTCAGATGAGGCGCTGAGTTATCTTTGTCTGTCTCAGGTTCCCTGAGAGTCCTGGCGGCTGCAGGACAGCACATCCCAGGCGTCTCTGGACAGAGAGGAAGGTTTGTGGTTCCCGCAAGTTTGGAGGCTATCCGGGACCGCTCGATCCGTGGGCCTGGGTCGGGGACAGAGTGGAGGCGCTGTGAAGGCGACAACCTTGCCTTGCTCCCGCTTCCCCAGTGACTGGCCCCTCGTGGGTGCTCAGTTGGCGTTTGCTGGCGGTGACGTGACCTGACCCTCTGCTCCCTCCTCGACGTGAGGTGGGGGTGGAGAAGGTGGTGCTGGGCAGCGGTCTCCTCTGCCCTGCCGCTGCAGACGGTGAGGAAGAGGACTTCCCTCCCTGCCTAGTGGCTGCTCGTTCCTGATGGGGAGCTTCCCCTGGGCCTGGCTGCTCGTTCCTGATGGGGAGCTTCCCCTGGGCCTGGAGAGCCCACAAAGCTTCCATCTCTTGTTGGGCTTTTCCTCCTGGCTCTGATTCCTAAAGGTCCACAGTCCTTTTTCTGAGCTCAGCACTAGCCACAGACACAGACACAGACTTGCTCTCTAACTTCCCCTGGGGGCTTAATTTGAAAGGGGTCCTGAGCTCATGTAAGTAGAGTTTCCCACAATGCATTACCTTTAGCCTCACCGTGCCCACGCCTGCACCTCGGCATCACTCAAGTATAGTGGCCGCAGTCATTTACGAATGCTTTGGCTCCCTGGCTACAGACAACGGTAAAGTGAAAAATGAAAGTGAAGTCACTCAGTCGTGTCCAGCTCTTTGCGACCCCGTGGACTGTAGCCTACCAGATTTCTCCATCCATGGAATTTTCCAGGCAAGAGTACTGGAGTAAGTTGCCATTTCCTTCTCCAAGACAAAAAGGCCAGGTAGAATTTGATCAGTCCCACCACAGACGTTTGGGAGAATTGCTTTGAAGGCCCGAGGGGGAGGGAGAAGAACCACCTGACGGAAGACATCAGCAAAGATGTTATCTGATAATCTGGAGAAGAGCCCTGCAGGACAGGTGGGGTCATCAGGTATGGATGGAGGGAAGGACAATTAAGAGGAGGGCTTAGCATGAGAACCGGTTGTGTTCAGGGAATACCTAGCTGCTCCGCCCGGAGCCAAAGGTGCAGAGAGATGTTGGTATGATCGTCATCGTCCCAGCCATCATCAGACCATCGTGATGTTGACGTTCTTGCACGTGACAAGCCAGAAGCAGGCACACCAGAATACTGTGACCGTGTAGCGGGTAAGGACGGGAGGGGGTCTGGGTGCGTGCTGTGGGTGGCTTCAATGCCAGAGTCGAAAGCTGGCCTCTCTCCTAACTCACCTTGGCAGTGGGCAGCCACCTGAGATTTCTTTTTTTAAAAAAATGACTTTATTTATCTACTCATGTTTGGCTGTGCTGGGTCTTTGCTGCTGTGCCGGCTCTTCTCTAGTTGCAGAGAGCAGGGGCTACTCTCTAGTTGCGGCGCGAGGGCGTCTCGTTGCAGTGGTTTCTCTTGTTGTGGAGCACAGGGTGCACGGCGTGCGAGCTCAGTGGCTGTGGCACGTGGCCTTCGTTGCTCCGTGGCCTGTGGGATCTTCCCAGACCAGGTATCGAACCCGTGTCGCCTGCATCGGCAGGCAGACTCTTTACCGCTGAGCCGCCAGGGAAGCCCCCTGAGGTTTCTGGGCTTCATCTGCCTTTCCACCTTAGGAAAAATCATCAAAAGTGAGTATTCTATTTCTTTTGATGAATTTGAAAGTCTTCGTGGAGAGAATTCAGTTGCGATGAGCCCACCTGCACATCTTAGCAACTGGGCTTCAGTAAGGGTTTCTCGTCAATAATTACTCCTTCAACCTCTTAGCATTTAGAATGTGTCAAGACCTGACCCCCAGTCCCTCCGCCCCAGTGCAGATCTGAGGTGAAGCAGGACTGGGAGATCTCCTCTGAGGAATGCTGGAGACCAGCACTCAGACATTTCTCTGTAAAGGGTGGATAATAGATATTTAGAGCTGTGTGACCCATACAGTAATTACTCAGCTCTGCCACATGGTTTAGTCGCTAAGTCGTGTCCGACACTTGCGCCCCCATGGACTGTAGCCCGCCAAGCTCCTCTGTCCATGGGATTCTCCAGGCAAGAATACTGGAGTGGGTTGCCATTTCCTTCTCCAGGGGATCTTCCCAAGCCAGGGATCGAACCCGGGTCTCCCGCACTACAGGAGGATTCTTTACCAACTGAGCTACAATGAAAGTGCATCATGTAAATGATGAGTGTGGCTGTTCTTCTGATAAAACTTTATAAAAATGGCTGGTGGTCTGGATTTGGCCCACGTGTCTTAGTCCGCTGACTTCTGGTATCAACTGTAGAAAGGTTTGGGACTCTGCTCTTTCCAGGCCATGATACTTCATGGCTTTCATACAGGGCTCTCACTGCACAGAAAAACTCGCTTTTGTCTGGCTGCCCAGATGCAGAGTTGGGGCTCCTGCTGGCTCCCTCTTGTCTCCAGAGATGGTGTCAGACCCACTCACTTCTGTCTTGACAGCTGGGTTGTCTTGGCTCCAGCACACATACCAATGGAGGAGTATGATGTAAGGCTGAAACATGCCTGAAGATGTTGGCTGTAAGGGTACAGGGAAGTGGGCCCCTGAGCTGCCTAACATCACCCAGCCCCTCCCTGGCCCCTCCCCATCATTTCACAAAAGGCCACCTGTCAGAAATTCCTCCAGTGGCCGCTGTTGACATTGCTGTCACTCTCTGTTGCTGAGTTTCCATCACGGATATGATGGGCAGTTTAAAAACGTGCTTAGAAATGCTGTCAGCCATCCTTTTGAGAAAAGCCTGCCGAGACCCGATTAAACAGGGCTTGTAGCCGAAGCCCTGCTTTCCTTGATGACACAGAGTAAGTGGCAGGTAATCCGCGTCTTAATCTCCTTGCGGCCCCGAGAGGCTTAGGGTAACCGATACCCCTGTGAATGCCACAGAGTCTGATTGAGTTACCCTGAAGGGCCAGCGCTTCTTCCTGCTCCTCTCCGAATGGAATGTACTCAGATAAAGGCACCTTGAAGTTGGCCAGTCTCCTGAGATGTCGCTCTGAAGGGAACATTTGATTTCCCTTAAGCTGGGCCAGTGTGACTCGGTGATTTTTTTTCCCTGAAGCATTTCACCAAATGCAGCCACGTGACAGTACACTGGAGGGTGGGGGAGTGCAGGGCG
>SJYX01015201.1:215689-276653 GCA_006410675.1 Oreotragus oreotragus | reverse complement strand
CATTTCCTTTCTGGCCCTCTTACATGTGCTGAGAAAGTATAGATCTACGGAAGCATTTTCCCCTTAGATCTTAGTTAGCAAGAGGCTGCCATCTATAGATCCTTGGCCCAATTACACGCTGTTTTAAGAGCGGAAACCGCAGGACTGTGGCTCTCATGGATTTGTGTAAGTTTCATATCTCTCACCTCTGAGAATTAGGATGGTAGGTTTTTAATGGGATTTTAGTTTTTCATTTAATTTAATTTGCTTTATTTTGCAAAAGATTTTGAAGTCCGTATTATGAGGATCATCAAGCCTCCTGTTCCGCAAATGGAAAAACTGTGGTCCACTGAGGATGAAAGTACTTTCTGCCCCGAATTACTCAGGATGTTAGGGCATCAGTGGAATTTGCACCAAATATGAACTTCCATCTTATTCCAGGCATCCGTTTTTTGCTTGTTTGTTTGTTTGCTTTTGGACTTCTGGTTTTTTTTTTTTTTTTTTCATTATTATTATTTTTTGGCTGTGCCTCTCTGCTTATGGGATCTTAGTTTTCCAACTAGGGATTAAACCTGGGCGTTGGTGGTGCAAGTGCTGTGTCCTGACCACTAGACCACAGGGGAGGACGGCATTTCTGTTTTCTTAATACAGGAAAAGCAAGGCTCTCTCAGCATAGGGGTGCACCCTGAGACAAATCAAGTCCAGCCGAAGTTGGTGCCATGGAAGCTGGGTCCCTCCACCCACCCGAGGAAATGGTTTCCATCTTAGAGTTTGTCTTCAAAACGGGTGACTCAAACCTCCCTTTATCTTTTAGACAAAACTACAACAACAGCAAAAATAACTGCGTAAGCACGGTTGTGATGGGGAACAGGATTTATAAGCAGGGTTGTCTTCATAAAATACCTTTGTATTTAGCCATAATATTATGAAAACTGGAATAAAGTTATCGTCTTCTAATTAAGAAAAAGTGGGCGGGCAATGCAACTTTAAAAGAGCCATATTATGCAGAAACAAAGGGCTACCCTCTAGTTTTAAATCCACAGTGTTCCATGAAATGCCTGTTCCCTGCTGGTTCCCAGATGCCAGGCCCTTTAACAAAGGCGCCCTTGTTCTTTGGGACACGTGCCTAGCTGCGTTTTCAGAGAGAGGTTTCCAGGGCACACATGTGTAGCCGTGTCTCCCCTCCCCCATTTGTGTGATCTACCTGGTTATTTAACTTATATGCAGAGTACGTCATGAGAAACGCTGGGCTGGAAGAAGCACAAGCTGGAATCAAGATTGCCGGGAGAAATATCAATAACCTTAGATATGCAGATAATACCACCCTTATGGCAGAAAGTGAAGAGGAACTAAAAAGCCTCTTGATGAAAGTGAAAGAGGAGAGTGAAAAAGTTGGCTTAAAGCTCAACATTCAGAAAACTAAGATCATGGAATCTGGTCTCATCACTTCATGGGAAATAGTTGGGGAAACAGTGGAAACAGTGTCAGACTTTATTTTTGGGGGGTCCAAAATCACTGCAGATGGTGATTGTAGCCATGAAATTAAAAGACACTTACTCCTTGGAAGGAAAGTTATGACCAACCTAGAGAGCATATTGAAAAGCAGAGACATTACCTTGCCAACAAAGGTCTGTCTAGTCAAGGCTATGGTTTTTCCAACGGTCAAGTATGGATGTGAGAGTCGGACTGTGAAGAAAGCTGAGCACCGAAGAATTGATGCTTTTGAGCTATGGTGTTGGAGAAGACTCTTGAGAGTCCCTTGGACTGCAAGGAGATCCAACCAGTCCATTCTAAAGGAAATCAGTCCTGGGTGTTCACTGGAAGGACTGATGCTGAGGCTGAAACTCCAATACTTTGGCCACCTCATGTGAAGAGTTGACTCAGTGTAAAAGACTCTGATGCTGGGAGGAATTGGGGGCAGGAGAAGGGGATGACAGAGGATGATACGGCTGGATGGCATCACCAACTCGATGGACATGAGTTTGAGTGAACTCCAGGAGTTGGTGATGGACAGGGAGGCCTGGAATGCTGCGATTCATGGGGTCGCAAAGAGTGGGACACGACTGAGCAACTGAACTGGACTGAACTGAAGCTGGTGAATATTCCTTTTTTCTTGCTTGGAAGAGGTTGGCCTGAGATAAAACTGGAGGAGGCAGGCAGGATGCAGGGGACACGGACTGGTTATCTGGTGTCTCCCCCACAACCTGCTAGGTGGGCTCCCTCTCCCCCTCCTCTGTCCCCAGGTCCCTCCCTGCATCTTCCCTGAGGAGCAGTGACAACGCCGGTGGCAGCCGATGTTTAAGGCCACATTAGAAAGCCATCACAGCCTGAAAAACACAGTCGTGCTGATTTTTCTCAAGGACGGAGCTCTCCTCTGCTGTCCTTGGCAAGAGCCGGGGTGGCTATAAGCCTGGGGGCTGGGGCCACCTCACCCACCAGCTGGTTCTCAGGCCAGGAGGATCATTCAGCAGGGGGCTGGAGCAGGTGGGGCTCCCTGGACATTTCTGTCTCTCTGGTTTCTCCACACCATCTCTCCAGTGTGGTGACTCCGGGTCACCAGATTTCTTACTATCAGCTCAGAGAGCCCAATGTTCATGTTCCAGGAGAGCCAGAAAGAAGACACATCTCTGTTTATGACCCAGTTTGGGAAGCTGCTCCGGGTTCCTTCTGGCACGTTCTAGTCCTTGAGGTGGTCATGAAGTTCCACCCATGGTGAAGAGAGGTGAAATGGACTCCATGCCATCATATGAAAGGGTAACATTCTTTAAGAGTGGAGAGGCTAAAAAGGAAATAGCATTCCCACACCTAAACTCCCTGGGCCCTATAGCATTTTGATACGACTTAAGACTTTTTATTCTTCTTTACTTTCTTAAATATTATGGCTGAAGCTAAAGTTTCAACACTTNTGGTGAAGAGAGGTGAAATGGACTCCATGCCATCATATGAAAGGGTAACATTCTTTAAGAGTGGAGAGGCTAAAAAGGAAATAGCATTCCCACACCTAAACTCCCTGGGCCCTATAGCATTTTGATACGACTTAAGACTTTTTATTCTTCTTTACTTTCTTAAATATTATGGCTGAAGCTAAAGTTTCAACACTTTGGCCGCCTGATGTGAAGAGCCGACTCGTTGGAAAAGACTCTGATTCTGGGAAACACTGGAAGCAATAGGAGAAGGGGGCAACAGAGGATGAGATGGTTGGAAGGCATCACTGACTCAGTGGACACGAATTTGAGCAAATCCCAGGATACAGTTGCGGACAGAGGAGCCTGGCGTGCTGCAGCCCATGGGGTCACGAAGAGTTGAACACGACTTAGCGACTGGACAGCAACAACCACACTTTCTTAAATATCATGACTTCAGTGGCCAGAAGCCCACCAGTTCAGTGGGATTTTTTAAAAAATAAGAATATTCTTATAGGTTTCAGAGATTCGAGGACCCTTGAAGACATCCTGCTGAGTCCCTTCACTTTACAGACGAGTAACCTGAAGCTCAGAGGAAGGCAGTGCCCTGCCCCGGGGTCACACCCGCATCTGATGCTAGTGCTCCCGGTCCAGGGTTTTGCCCACAGTCATCTCGCCTCTGTCCAGAGGGCTTGTTGCTCTCACCTTCTGAGTCCGTGCTTTCTTTCTGGCCCAGCTGCAGGTTATTCCAGAACAATCTCCAGGCTATTCCAGCACTTTCTAGCCCATTGAGGACTGTGGTGGAAACACTACATGTTGGCCCATGGTCCCCTCTGCTGTCCTGTCAGACTCTTCTCTTCTCAGACACCCGGTGGTGATACCCCCAGGCGGTGCACTGAGTGTGTGGCTGAAGAAGCAGTCTGGCCCCTGAGCACAGGGACCACAGTCCAGGCTCCTTGATTCTGCCACGGCCTTGTGGCAGCACCTGAAACCTGATGGCCGGAAAGCCTGGTGTCTCACTGACCGACTGGTTGGACGGTTGAAGGAAGCCTTGTCCCAGGCAGCCTCATTTCCTTCTCATCTCTTCCAAGGCAGCCATTCTGCCTCTGCGGTCATGCTCCCCCTTCCCCTCCCACTACACACACACACACACACACACAAGCGCGCGCACGCGTGCTGAATGTGGCAGCAAGCCTGCACCCCCTCCCCTGCGCTGAGAAGGGTTGTGGACTTCCTGAGTGTTGGTGGAAAGTTCAAGATGTAACCCACCTGGCACTGGTTCTTGACAGCATGATCTTTTGTTCCCAGTTCATTCAACTTGAGGAGGAAGTTGGACAGTACATGAAAACACAGGCCCTGCGTTCTGCCCCTTCTGCACAGTAGCTCTTTGAATTCTGGGCAATTCCTGGCGTCCTCCCCTTGAGTTATCGCCCTTTTGTATTTCCCACCAGGCCAGCATTTATGGAAGCCTGGTCTTCATACCGTCTTGGTCTGCGTTAGAATCATCTGGGCTATTTTTAAAGAGCAGAATCCCGGCTAACACTAGTCCTAGGTAACTAGGACTCACCGTATCACACTCTCTGGGGACACAGAACCCAGAAATAGTCACACTAACAAGCCCCTTGGGTGATTTTGAAGCACTTGGCAACTCTGTGCTTGAGGCAACTTGGGAAAGTTATTTTATCTACAGTCTGTGCCTCTCACAGGGCACAGAGAAGGTGATAATAAACTGTTTGTTGAATGAATGAATAAATGTACAAGTGGTGCCATACCCCTGAGCTTGACCACAAAAGAGGTTCTGCTTGTTCTGGAACAGGCTTTCATCCTTCCCTCCAAGCTGCACACCTGCTATTTAATACTTAGCACACCTAGGGCAGACGTCAGGTGACATTCCTTCTTGCTCTCAAATACCATTATGTTAATTCAGGTAGACCTTGGAGATGGTGCAGGTTCTCTTCCTGTTAATGTTGATGTTCTGACTTCTTCCCATGAATTACAAATGTTCTTAATGGCATCTAGAATGGTGAATCCCTTCCAGAAGGTTTTCAATTTGCTATGTCTAAGTCCATCAGAGGAATCACTGTGTATGGCAGTTTGAGCTTTATGAAGTGTATTTCTTAAATAATGAGTCTTAAAAGTCAAAATTGCTCCTTGCTCCGTGGGCTGTAGAATGGATGTTGGATTAGCAGGCATGAAAACACGAATCTCTTTATGCGTCTCCATCGGAGCTCTTGGGTGACCAGGAGCATTGTCGGTGAGCAGTCACATTTTGAAAGGATCTTTTTTCGGAGCAGTAGGTCTCAACAGTGGGCTTAAAACATTCAGTGAACCATGTTGTAAACAAATGTGCAATCATCCAGGCTTTGTTGCTCCATCTGTAGAGCACAGGCAGAGTAGATTTAGCATGGCTCTGAAGGGCCCTAGGATTTTCAGAATGGGAACTAAGCCTTGGCTACAGCTTTAAGTCACCATGTCAACCCCTAAAAACAGACTCAGCCTGTCAGCTGAAGCTTTGAAGCCAGACACTGACTTCTCCTCTCTAGCTATGAGAGTCCTAGTTGGCACCTTCTTTAAATACAAGGTTATTTCTTCTACACTGAAGATATGCTGTTTAGGGCAGCCACCTTCATTACGTATCTTGGCTAAATCTTCTGAATAACTTGCTGTAGCTTCTACATCAGTACTTGCTGCTTCACCTTGCACTTTGATATGCTATGGAGATGGCGTCTTTCCTTAAACCTCATGAATCAACCTCTGTGAATGTCAAACTTCTCTTCTGAAGCTCCCTCACCTCTTTCGGACTTCACAGAAGTAAAGAGAGTTGGGGCCTTCCTGTGGATTAGGCTTTGACTTAAGGAATGTTGTGGACAGTTTAATCTTCTATCCAGACCATTCAAATTTTCTGCATATCAGCAATAAGGCTGTTTTGTTTTCCTATCATTCGTGTGTTCACTGGAGTAGTGCTCTTAATTTCCTTCCAGAACTTTCCCTTTGCATTCATGACTTGGCTGACTGTTTGGCATGAGAGGCCTAGGTTTGGGCCTATCTTGGCTTTCAACGTGCCTTCCTCACCAAGTGTGATAATTTCTAGCTTTAGATTTAAAGTGAGAGAAGTGCCATTCTTCCTTTCACCTGACACTTAGAACCCGCTGTAGGGTTAGTAATTGGCCTACTCTCATTACTCTTGTGTTTCAGGCCTGAGGAGAGGGGAAGAGATGGGGGAGTGGCCAGTCAGTAGTAGAGCAGTCAGAACGCACACGTTTATCAATTTATTGTATTACAGGGCATGGTGTATGGTGTGTATCTGTGTGTGTGAAGTCGCTTCAGTTGTATCTGACTCTTCGCGACCCCGTGGACTGTAGCCCGCCAGGCTCCTCTGTCCACGGGATTCTCCAAGCAAGAAGACTGGAGTGGGCTGCCATGCCCTCCTCCAGGGGATCTTCCCGGCCCAGGGATCGGGCCTGTATCTCTTGTCTCCAGCCTTGGCCGGCAGACTCTTTACCACTAGTGCCGCCTGGGAGGCCCGTGGTGCACGGTACTTCAAAGCAATTACAATAGTAGCATCAAATAACAGTGATCTCAGATCACTGTCACAAAGAATAACGAAAAAAGTTTGAAATATTGTCAGAATTCACAAAACGTGACACAGAGTCATGAAGTGAGCAAATGCTGCTGGGAAAATGATCCCAATAGCCTTGCTCAGCCCAGCGCTGCCACAAACCCTGTTTATAAAAATCATGATATCTGTAAAAGGCAGTAAAATGAGGTTTGCCTGGACTGCAGCCGTGGGAGGTCAGATTCAAGGAAGTGTGTGTATGTACCATCGTGTTGGGAAGGTTAATCATCTTTAAAATTATTGTGTGTGTGTGTGTGTGTGTGTGTGTGTTTTCCTTGTTTTAGATTTTTAAAGGGTTCCGAAGAAGGCTATCATAATCAATTTGAAATGGTAAATTGCTGAAGGGTTTAGTTGTCTCTGGTCAATGTGGAATGCACAAAGGTTTTCTTTTCACAGTGTCATTTATGAGATATATAATGCACATAAATTGACAGGACACTTTTGTTTTTGGAAAGAGCTTGCTGGGCTGAGTGGAGCACAGGCTGAGGCAGGGGAGGGCACTGTCCCACCCGGCCATCAGGCACACGTCAGCGGTCAGGGAAGGAAAAGTTCCTGCAGGGTGAGCAGGGGACTTGCGGCGGCCAGTTCTCGGAAGGCCTCCAGTAGGAGAGATGTGGATAATTTATACAATGTTTAACTATCTTTTAAACAGCCAGTTTTTCTTGTACAGTGACTGGGCTTCCATAAAACAGAGACAAGCCCTGCCCATTTGGCTCGGTTTTAGAGAGGATGACGTTGTAAAGTTAATGCACTGAGAAATCTGTGGTGCTTTGGCGTTAAACCCAACACGGGACATAAAGAATTGAGGCTGCTCTAAGCCATGGTGGTGGGGAGAGAGATGAAGCAATCTTTGCAGATGATAACTGTCCCAAGTTGATGAGAAAGGGCCTCCCTGCACCACGCTGAGAAGCCAGGAGCCCAGGGAGAGATGGCTGGGGTCTGCCCCTTAACTGCCTGTGTGTGACTGTGAAAAGCCAGCCCCCAGCAGCCCAAGTGATTAACTACCACTGGACCCCAACATCGAAGGAGTCCTGAAAGACAGAGAGAAGGAGTAATGTGACGTGCGTGCAAAGTCGCTTCAGTCGTGTCCGACTCTTTGGGACCCCCATGGACTGTAGCCCGCCAGGCTCCTCTGTCCGTGGGATTCTCCAGGCAAGAATCCTGGAGTGGGTTGCCGTGCCCTCCCCCAGGGAATCTTCCCGACCCAGGGATCAAACCTGTGTCTCCTATGTGCTGGGTTCTTCACCACTAGCGTCACCTGGGAAGCCTTTGATTCATTGATTTATCATTTGAGTCCTTGTCTTCTTCCCATCTTGGGTTATAGAAGAACGTGGGTGGATGTCTCCCCAGAATGCAAAGAAGAGAAACCATTTCAGGCCACTGGGAACTGCAGCTCAGGGCTCCCAACCTTGCCTGGGCTGTCTGGGGCAGCCATGGATGCTGTTCAAGGTGATTCAAACCTCAGACTCGGCCATGGGGCGAAGCTCTTTCTTTCTTTTTTTCACACTGCTTGTCACACAGGGGCTCATGCAGCTAAGGGGGCTTACTTGACTAAGGCACCTCCTCTTTCCAAAATGCGTGGCTCAGGCAGTTACCTCCAGACCCACAAGCCTTGCCTTCCTAGGGTGGCTGTAACTGCAGGATGGCCGCGGGCCCAGGTGCCTGGAACACAGCGGCTCCGTGTTGAGACGGACGCTCTCAAGGCTCAGGGCAGGCTCTGGACAAGAGGCTGGCCAGTGGCTGAACAGGGCCGAAGTGTTGATCCTGAAGGGCTGTGACAGGCCAGGCTGCTGGGGAAGGGAGCTGAGGCTTTCTAGAAGCCTCCGGGCTCAAGGAGAGTCCTGGATTCAGCATTGCCAGGGCTTTTAAGTCCCCCCACCCTGGCCTGTGGTCGCAGCATGGGGTTGTATTTCTTGCTCTCTCAGGACTGTTGTGCCTTCTCCCGGGGGTGAGAAGCCCCGAGGAGAGGCAAGACTGGGGGAGTGTGTGAGGGGAGGGGCAGGGCTGGGGCCGCTGAAGGGAAAGGCCACTTACAGAGTGGACACAGGAAACTGAGGAGAAAGCAGGGGATGGGCTGGGGTTTGGAGGCCCGTGGAGTAGAGGGCAGGAAAGGCTCAAGGCGGGTCACATCGTATCAGAGCCTTTCTGAGCCTCACAAGGCGAAGCAGAAAGGCTGGAATAAAAATGGCCCTGAAGAGCTTCCCTGTGGCTGAGTGGTAAAGAATCCACCTGCCAACGCAGGAGACGTGGATTCTATCCCTGATCGGGGAAGGTCGCACACGCAACACAGCAGTTATACCCGTGAGCCCTAACTTCTGAGCCTGTGCTCTGGAGCCTGGGAGCTGCGGCTGTGGAAGCCTTACACCTCGGACCCGTGCTCTGCCACAAGAGACAGCACTGCGGTGAAGAGCTGGCGCCCCAAACCAGAGAGGGGGCTGCACGCTCCACGACGAGAGAAAAGGCCCACGCAGCAGCGGCGACCAGCACAGCCAAAAGAGGTAAATAAAACGGGCTTTATTTTAGGCGGCTCCATTCGGGCCCGTGCTCTGCCACAAGAGACAGCACTGCGGTGAAGAGCTGGCGCCCCAAACCAGAGAGGGGGCTGCACGCTCCACGACGAGAGAAAAGGCCCACGCAGCAGCGGCGACCAGCACAGCCAAAAGAGGTAAATAAAACGGGCTTTATTTTAGGCGGCTCCAAAATCACTGCAGATGGTGACTGCAGCCATGAAATTAAAAGATGCTTGTTCCTTAGAAGGAAAGCTATGACCAACCTAGACAGCATATTAAAAAGCAGAGACATTACTTTCCCAACAAAGGTCCGCCTAGTCAAAGCTATGGTTTTTCCAGTGGTTATGTATCGATGTGAGAGCTGGACTATAAAGAAAGCTGAGCACCAAAGAATTAATGCTTTTGAACTGTGGTGTTGGAGAAGACTCTTGAGAGTCCCTTGGACTGCAAGGAGGTCCAACCAATCCATTCTGAAGGAGATCAGTCCTGGGTGTTCATTGGAAGGACTGATGTTGAAGCTGAAACTCCAATACTTTGGCCATCTGATGCGAAGAGCTGACTCATTTGAAAAGACCCCGATGCTGGGAAAGATTGAAGGCAGGAGAAGGATGGAATGGTTGGATGGCATCACTGACTCAATGGACATGAGTATGAGCAAGCTCTGGGAGTTGGTGATGGACAGGGAGGCCTGGCATGCTGTAGTCTGTGAGGTCACAAAGAGTTGGACATGACAGAGCAACTGCACTGAACCGAAAAGCCAGAGAGCAGTGCTCCCCTCTCCCAGAACCTGGGGTATCTCTCTTAAAGCACCTTCCAGAGCAGGTCTGGTCTCCCACCCCCCACTCCCTCACTGGGGCCTGTGTCTCTGGTGGAGCTGGCTCCTTCACTCGGCAGACTAGGGATGGAGAACTGGAAGCCTGTCTTCAGGGCCGAGTTCCGCTGAGAGCATTGCACCCTCTCTCTGTTACTTTGCTGCAGAGACACTGCCTATTCCAGGAAGTCCTCTGGTAGGGCCACTATGCTGTTCATGGTGGGCCTCCATGGTGCCTCTGAGCCTAGCCTCAGCTCTGGGGGCACAAAGATGGCTGCCTTGGGATTGCCGCCCATTCTGGACGAGATATGGGCTTCCTACAGCTTTCAGCGTGACCTGGGCACTTCGCCCTTCTCTCACTGGGCAGGTGGGCTCCTGGGGAGACAGGCAAGGTCTCCCCAGCCAGCTTTGCCCAGGTGCTGGAGTCGCAGTACACAGTCCAGAGGTCAAAGGTAGAGGCTGGGTGGTCAGGTCCATGAAGGGACTCGGGATTCTGCAGGGCTCGGTCGGGCTCCAGGTGGGAAAGATCTGAACTCAGAGACCCTCTTGGGCCTAATTCTTTGCCCTTGGAAGAGAAGAAAAATGTTATTCTGCACGGAGAGCAGATGGGTCATGGAGTCATCTTATTGGGACCCCTTGGCACACGAATTTTTCTTCCTTAAAAAAAGAAAAAAATCACCCAGGCATCACCTGCTTTGAAATCCCTAAATCTAAACTTCAACCTGCAAATTCCAGCCAGGCTGAGGGTTCACTCAGGACTCGGAGGAACCACTCCAGCAGGGACGGTCTGATGAAGGGATCAGTCAGGAATTCATAAAGTATTTATTTAGCTGCCCAAAGCACCCCACCCTCGCTCTCTTGTATGAAAGAATTGATGCAAAGTTTCCGAGACAAGCCTGCGATTGCGGCTGTCACCAAACAATGCCATATTTCTTTTCTTCTCTTAAATTCTAGGGATCATTCTCTGTAAGAGGCCAATTTGTCTGTCAGGCAGGCAAAACAGGGGCCGCTCCCTGGCCTCATTAAACTGACAGCATGGGTTATTAGCAGAAAACGAAGCCCGCCCGCCATGAAGCTGGCCTCTGTTTTACGGCGAGCGCCAGGGAGATATTTTCAGTAATTAATTTGATAAATATATTAATTATGAATTGAGTTGACAGTACAATCAGATTGTCAGCCGTCCAGACAGCCTCTTGTGATAAAGCTCTGTGATGAAGTGGTTGGATTTCAGGCCTGTCATCCTTCTGGGCTGTCCCTTATCACCCGTCTGCCCATTCACTCTGTAATTTCCTGTGCATTGTAATTAAATGGTAGCTTTCTGATTGGAAAGTGACTCCTCAAAACTTAATCTCTCTTTCTGTCCGAGCTTGGTGGGGGAGAGCTACAAAAGAAGCCCTTTGTTTCAAGGCAGTCTTCCTGTGAAGAAGTGGTTCTGTTTCCCCCGCCCCTTTAAATATACCTCTCTGGTTCCCGGAGGGCACCTTGGAGGAGGGAATGGCCTGGGAACTTCAAGAGGAGAAGGAGGAGGAGTGGGCGGGTTCAGCTGTGCGTCCCCTGGCTCTGCCTCCTTGGGCAGGTCACTGTTCCTCTCTGGGCCAAAGAGATCTCGTGTCCCCCACCACCCCCACCCCCAAGGCCTGAGACTCTGGGATCCTGAGAACAGAGCAGCTCTGCTGGCCTGGCTTCCCTCCAGAGGCCCAGGAAGGGGAGGGAGGGAACAGCGAGCCAAGTGTCAGCTGTATTTCTGCAGGACAGGTCATTCGGGGAGTCCCTTGCCAGCACTTTTTTTTTCCCTTTTGATGAAATTAATTATGAACACTGCCTGGGGTCATTTGACTCCGGAGATACATGTCAAGATAAAATATTTCAGAAACACTTATATTTAATAATTTAATATGGTGGTTCGCATTTGGGTGCAACAAAGGGAATTATTGGTAATTGAGAATTTTAAAGAGGCAGAAGGAAGCCCAGAAAGATGGGGGAAGCATCGGACAAATTCAGGAAGGTCAGGAGGTTTTTGTTCGGCATGCCCCGAGGCTTGATTTGAGACTGAAAACCAATGTCATTTTAAAATGCCTGGTGAAGAAGTCAACTCCAGAAGCCTTCTGAGGGGCAATGCTGGGGACCTCAGGGGTCCTGGGTGTTCTAGGTGCCCCGGGTACCCTGGCCAGAGAAGGAAAGAGCATGTTGGTCCTCAGGAACATTGTCCCTGTCCTCAGAGTCCCAGAAAATCTGTGATGTGAGCCTCAGAGAGGCCCAGGGCCGTTCCAGGCCTAGCAGATAAGAAACAAGATCCAGAGAAGCTCGGCCTCTGGGGCTGATGCCCCCAGGCCATGGAAAGAACAGCAACTGTGCATGAGGAAATTCCAAGTTCCAAGTTCAACTGCTCTTTGCCTGCCATGCCTCAGTTTTTTCTCTGTAAAATGGGCTAGTAAAGTACCTACCTCAGATTTTCTGTGAAGATTAAATAAAATAATGCAGGTAAGGTGTTTTTCAGAGCAGCTGAAGCACAGTGGAAGCAGAGCTGATATCATCTATGCACATTAAGAGCTCAGTTAATATTTAGCATGTGCACGAATGAATGAAGGAAAGAAATACTAGCCCTGGGTCCCGGCCGCTCTGCTGGCTGAGCCCTGCCTGCCTCTCTCATTGCTTTGTTGTGCTATTCCCCATTCATGGTCCAGCAGGGGGATAGGACCCCCTCCCCTTTGGGAGCACGGCACAGTGGGTTCACTCCCAACAAGGGCTCAAACAAAATAACTTAAGTCATGCTCCTTAAACAACCCACCTAGTGGATTTGGGCAAACCCATCCCTGAAATGTAGGAAAGCAGGTGCTCAGAAGCTGCTCCGGTGGGTGTTCATCCAGCATGAGTGGTCTCTGACGGTCTGGGGAGAGAACCCCCCATCTCCAGCGAGGTGAGCTAGGCAGTCCCTTCCTTGTTCTGGCACTTTGCTTTTTTCATCTTGAAAGTAAGGATGCTGTACTCGACCATTGGCAGCATCCCTGGAAAAGTCACGTGGCTCAAACTCTACATGCTAAGTCGCTTCAGTCGGGTCTGACTCTGTGCGACCCCATAGACGGCAGCCCACCAGGCTCCCCCGTCCCTGGGATTCTCCAGGCAAGAACACTGGAGTGGGGTGTCATTTCCTTTTCCAATGCATGAAAGTGAAAAGTGAAAGTGAAGCCACTCAGTCGTGTCCGACTCTTAGCGACCCCATGGACTGCGGCCCACCAGGCTCCTCCGTCCATGGGATTTTCCAGGCAAGAGTGCTGGAGTGGGTTGGGTTGCCATTCCCTTCTCCTGGGGATCTTCCCGACCCAGGGATCGAACCTGGGTCTACTGCATTGCCAACAGATTCTTTACCATCTGAGCCACCAGGGGAGTCCCAAAGTCTGCATGGCTACAGTTCAACTCAGCTTTCTTCAGAAACCCAAGCATCTTACTGGAAAACTCAGTTTTTGTCTATCACTTGGAAATCATGGGCCCTACCATGATCAGAGAGCATGGGCATGGCAGGAAGGATCAGATTATGTGCTCAAATTACAAGTTGGGGAGCCCCTGTTAGAGTTCCCACCAGTCAGGTTGCATACACTGGAGTCTCCACTGCCAGAAAAAACCCCAAGTTACACAAGCTTTCTTTGCATCTCACTGGAGGCAAAGCCAACACATCCATGCAAATCTCTATAACCAAGACATAAAGTTTTAGCATGAAGTAAGAAAATTATCACTCACCCTGGAAATTGATTTCTATTCATGTCTCTTTCATGAACAAAGGCACACTTATTCCCCTTCCCCCAAAGTTCAAGATTACCGTCCTTTTCTTAACTTTTCAAAGAGAGCTTAAGTACTTTGAACACAGCTAAAGTTGACTATTATCCTTCGTCAGATCATACTTGAATCTACATTTTAACATGTTGCCATTATATTTCAAAGAAGAGACATGATTGCTCTTGAAAATTAAAAAAAAAGAAAGAAAGAAAGAAAGTAAGACCACAGGCAGGATATTGTCTATTATCCCATCCTCTTCCCCAGAAATGTTCTGCTCAGAGCCAGCCGGGTGCCATCTATCAAATCCCGAAAGATGAAGCCTAAGCTTCTTTATTTTCTACCAGGAGCGAGTGCTAAGTGGACGCAAATTGATTTTGGAGAGTGTGCTAAGCGATAATCCTTCCCAGGTTCCCCGTAAAGAAAATATACTTATTGGAGGGAATTTTTAACTTCGGTTTGAACTTGCTGATGCCTTTTTAGAGTCCAAGTGGAGACTATGGCGCTTTTGTGTGCCTGTCAGATGTCTTTACCTAATGCCGGGGGAGGAATGATAAATATGCAGAAGGCTTTGATGTGAATGCCGAAGGGGCCTCGAAGGGGCTGAGGAGAAGGCAGTTGACACTGCGATTTTCATCCCTCGGTAGGGACAGAAGGCGTGCTTGAAACTAAACGGCACCTGCAGAGATGGCGCGCTGTTTCGGATTATGCCCTCGGAACCTGCGTTCCCCACCACCAGCTCGAGGACCCTGGCTCCGAGCTCTGCCTGGCAGGGGAATGTGAACTTGGGCGGGGGATAAAAGGCCAGGACTTATTCTGTTTGCCGAGGAGCCCTTCTGATGAGCCCAGCTGCTGTCACTAAGAGATGCATGTGAAATGCAGCCACTTTTCTGCAGGCAGGAATAGGAAAGGGAAAACTCTCCAGAGGTGAATAGATGAATCTGCTCTGCTCAGCTCGCTGTACCCTGGGGCCTCAGTTTCCCCATCTGTAGAGTAAGGGGGTTGGGCTAGATCTCATTGAAGGTAACTGTTCTCTGTTCAGGATGAAGTTGCGGCCCTGGTCCCGTGTTGGGGTGGGCAGCTTGTGTAGGACCAGGGCTGGCCTCTCGGGAGGTATCTGTCTTAGTCCATCCCTCCCAGGGTCAACCTCACTTCCTGGTGTGGTTGGAGGGGAAAAACCAGGGTGGAGGTGGGCGTGGGGCTGGGGCAGGCCACGGCAGGGATGCCTAAGTCTCTGTGCCCACATCCTGTGGTTCCGTGAGGGCCCGAAGGCTGTCTCTCTGATCTTGGCAAAGCATCTTCTGCTGTTTGTGGGGGAAGGACTGCCCTGCTAGAAGGCAGGAGACCGCACTGCAGACCTCCCACTGGACCCTCACTGTGTCCCATCACACATACTCCACATGACCCCCAAGGCAGGCAGAGCCTTTTCTCAGCCCGACCGTTGCCTGGCTCACGCCAGGACTTTGGGGGTCCTGGATTCTTTAGGCTTCACGGACCCTTTCTTCTACACTGCAGACCTCCCACTGGACCTTCACTGTGTCCCATCACACATACTCCACATGACCCCCAAGGCAGGCAGAGCCTCTTCTCAGCCCGACCGTTGCCTGGCTCACGCCAGGACTTTGGGGGTCCTGGATTCTTTAGGCTTCACGGACCCTTTCTTCCAGAAAAACAATGAAGACTGTGTTTTACAGCTTCATGGATATGAAAATGGAAATGGATATAATCCAGGCTGGATTTGTTGCTCTATATTCATTTCTTTCTTCTGATTTTAAGAGGAATTTTTTAAAAAAGCCTTTTTCATGGACTCTTAAAATATCATTGCAGGCCCCATGCCTGATTGGTACATTGAGCTGCCTCCCTAAGGAACTGTGCCCCTTCAGGAGCAGAGTCTTCACTTTGAATTTGTAACCCTGATGACCAAAACCTGTCTAGTACTGGCTAGAAGGGCAGAGGAGATACGAATTTCTTCTGCTGAGTTATATTATCCGAAGGAAGTTAGGTGCCACCCTGGCTCACAGCACAGCACAGCCCTGGGCAGGTACCCTGGTGCAGTGGACAGTGTGTGCTTTGGGGTCAGAGAGACCTGGGTCTCACCTCTCCCAAGGCTCTTCCTGCCTAATGACCTGAGGTGAGTTCTTCACTCTTGCCCTCAGTTTTGTAATCTGTAAAATGGGACTAATGCTACCTTGACTGCAGGTCTCTTGAGACACCCAGAGAGCCGCTGTGAGGATGCGCATATGATGACCACAGCACCTGCATCCTCCAGGAAGTCACCGTGCCAGTTGTTCCTATGGTCCCACAAGAGCATTCACGCCTGGCAGGCCACATGGTCCAATTCTTGACTCAGAAATTATGGGCCCAGTAACTGCCCCACTGGGGCTGACACCAAAACGAACACGGGGGCTATTTTTGTTTCTTCTTCTTCAATAAGAGGTTTTCCAGGCAAATCAACTGGAAATGGTTGTATGGGGAATCAAGGTGCTGGGGGCCCTTGCAGAATTCTTTGTTAGCTCACCAGCCACAAACTTCCTACACGGTGGCCAATTTTAGCCCTTAAGACACTGTGTGCGCCTCGGCCCTGAATCAAGTTAATGAGGGTTTCTGAAGGCTCCTGTAATTTCGTGTGGAAACAGTGTCTTAAATTAATATTTTCCTTTGGTTCAAAAGACTGCCTGTGCCTTTGGCCAAGTGTTCCTGCTCTCGGGAACCAGGGAGTGAGTCTAGGCAGAAGGCCCCGCAACGTGGGGGCAAAAGCCATACACACCCATCAATAACGAGGAAACATCTCGCCCGGCGGCGTGAGTCCACCAAAAATGGTTTACGCCAGTTGAACACAAAAATCAATTCTGAAGCGCAGTATATCACAACCCATAAATTACACATGTCCAGTCAAAACAGCAAAGGGTAAAGAACAGAGGTGAGGATGAGGAAGGTTTTCATAGAGTTCCAGACCAGAGGCCCTGCTGTCCCTCCATCACGGGAGGTAGGGGCCAGCACCCAGGGAGGTTGGAAGCATGTTCCAGAAGGTGACGAACTCCTGCCTGAGCCGCTGCCCCAGAGTGAGAGCGAGGAGGTGGAAGAGGCTGACCGAGGCCGGGCCCAACACACGGCTCTGGTTCATGATCGCTGCAGAATAACCGCAGAGATCCCTGTGCCCACAGAGGCCTCAGACCTGCTCAGCCAGGCCTTTCTTTTCCTCTGTCTTGACTTCTGGAGCTGGGGGCAGGGTTACAGTGGCCAGGAGGGTTGGGGAGCTGAGCCAGGTGCCCCAGGAACAACGAAGAAACAGCATCACCTCTGACTTGGGACAGTGAAGGGCTCGGCGGGTGAAAGATGAAGCCTAAGCTTCTTTATTTTCTACCAGGAGCGAGTGCTAAGTGGACGCAAATTGATTTTGGAGAGTGTGCTAAGCGATAATCCTTCCCAGGTTCCCCGTAAAGAAAATATACTTATTGGAGGGAATTTTTAACTTCGGTTTGAACTTGCTGATGCCTTTTTAGAGTCCAAGTGGAGACTATGGCGCTTTTGTGTGCCTGTCAGATGTCTTTACCTAATGCCGGGGGAGGAATGATAAATATGCAGAAGGCTTTGATGTGAATGCCGAAGGGGCCTCGAAGGGGCTGAGGAGAAGGCAGTTGACACTGCGATTTTCATCCCTCGGTAGGGACAGAAGGCGTGCTTGAAACTAAACGGCACCTGCAGAGATGGCGCGCTGTTTCGGATTATGCCCTCGGAACCTGCGTTCCCCACCACCAGCTCGAGGACCCTGGCTCCGAGCTCTGCCTGGCAGGGGAATGTGAACTTGGGCGGGGGATAAAAGGCCAGGACTTATTCTGTTTGCCGAGGAGCCCTTCTGATGAGCCCAGCTGCTGTCACTAAGAGATGCATGTGAAATGCAGCCACTTTTCTGCAGGCAGGAATAGGAAAGGGAAAACTCTCCAGAGGTGAATAGATGAATCTGCTCTGCTCAGCTCTCTGTACCCTGGGGCCTCAGTTTCCCCATCTGTAGAGTAAGGGGGTTGGGCTAGATCTCATTGAAGGTAACTGTTCTCTGTTCAGGATGAAGTTGCGGCCCTGGTCCCGTGTTGGGGTGGGCAGCTTGTGTAGGACCAGGGCTGGCCTCTCGGGAGGTATCTGTCTTAGTCCATCCCTCCCAGGGTCAACCTCACTTCCTGGTGTGGTTGGAGGGGAAAAACCAGGGTGGAGGTGGGCGTGGGGCTGGGGCAGGCCACGGCAGGGATGCCTAAGTCTCTGTGCCCACATCCTGTGGTTCCGTGAGGGCCCGAAGGCTGTCTCTCTGATCTTGGCAAAGCATCTTCTGCTGTTTGTGGGGGAAGGACTGCCCTGCTAGAAGGCAGGAGACCACACTGCAGACCTCCCACTGGACCTTCACTGTGTCCCATCACACATACTCCACATGACCCCCAAGGCAGGCAGAGCCTCTTCTCAGCCCGACCGTTGCCTGGCTCACGCCAGGACTTTGGGGGTCCTGGATTCTTTAGGCTTCACGGACCCTTTCTTCCAGAAAAACAATGAAGACTGTGTTTTACAGCTTCATGGATATGAAAATGGATATAATCCCGGCTGGATTTGTTGCTCTATATTCATTTCTTTCTTCTGATTTTAAGAGGAATTTTTAAAAAAAGCCTTTTTCATGGACCCTTAAAATATCATTGCAGGCCCCATGCCTGATTGGTATATTGAGCTGCCTCCCTAAGGAACTGTGCCCCTTCAGGAGCAGAGTCTTCACTTTGAATTTGTAACCCTGATGACCAAAACCTGTCTAGTACTGGCTAGAAGGGCAGAGGAGATACGAATTTCTTCTGCTGAGTTATATTATCCGAAGGAAGTTAGGTGCCACCCTGGCTCACAGCACAGCACAGCCCTGGGCAGGTACCCTGGTGCAGTGGACAGTGTGTGCTTTGGGGTCAGAGAGACCTGGGTCTCACCTCTCCCAAGGCTCTTCCTGCCTAATGACCTGAGGTGAGTTCTTCACTCTTGCCCTCAGTTTTGTAATCTGTAAAATGGGACTAATGCTACCTTGACTGCAGGTCTCTTGAGACACCCAGAGAGCCGCTGTGAGGATGCGCATATGATGACCACAGCACCTGCATCCTCCAGGAAGTCACCGTGCCAGTTGTTCCTATGGTCCCACAAGAGCATTCACGCCTGGCAGGCCACATGGTCCAATTCTTGACTCAGAAATTATGGGCCCAGTAACTGCCCCACTGGGGCTGACACCAAAACGAACACGGGGGCTATTTTTGTTTCTTCTTCTTCAATAAGAGGTTTTCCAGGCAAATCAACTGGAAATGGTTGTATGGGGAATCAAGGTGCTGGGGGCCCTTGCAGAATTCTTTGTTAGCTCACCAGCCACAAACTTCCTACACGGTGGCCAATTTTAGCCCTTAAGACACTGTGTGCGCCTCGGCCCTGAATCAAGTTAATGAGGGTTTCTGAAGGCTCCTGTAATTTCGTGTGGAAACAGTGTCTTAAATTAATATTTTCCTTTGGTTCAAAAGACTGCCTGTGCCTTTGGCCAAGTGTTCCTGCTCTCGGGAACCAGGGAGTGAGTCTAGGCAGAAGGCCCCGCAACGTGGGGGCAAAAGCCATACACACCCATCAATAACGAGGAAACATCTCGCCCGGCGGCGTGAGTCCACCAAAAATGGTTTACGCCAGTTGAACACAAAAATTCAATTCTGAAGCGCAGTATATCACAACCCATAAATTACACATGTCCAGTCAAAACAGCAAAGGGTAAAGAACAGAGGTGAGGATGAGGAAGGTTTTCATAGAGTTCCAGACCAGAGGCCCTGCTGTCCCTCCATCACGGGAGGTAGGGGCCAGCACCCAGGGAGGTTGGAAGCATGTTCCAGAAGGTGACGAACTCCTGCCTGAGCCGCTGCCCCAGAGTGAGAGCGAGGAGGTGGAAGAGGCTGACCGAGGCCGGGCCCAACACACGGCTCTGGTTCATGATCGCTGCAGAATAACCGCAGAGATCCCTGTGCCCACAGAGGCCTCAGACCTGCTCAGCCAGGCCTTTCTTTTCCTCTGTCTTGACTTCTGGAGCTGGGGGCAGGGTTACAGTGGCCAGGAGGGTTGGGGAGCTGAGCCAGGTGCCCCAGGAACAACGAAGAAACAGCATCACCTCTGACTTGGGACAGTGAAGGGCTCGGCGGGGGGGCGGGGGGGTGGCAAGGAGGGGACAGGGCAGAAGGCTGGTCCTTGGAAAGCATCATGTGGGCCCCTTTCCGAGGGAAGATCACTGTCCTGTGCAAGTCTTCCTGACGAGGGGGCCTGGTGTTTAACTGGGGTACACGGTAGGAAGCACAGACATTGTTGAGAGGACACACAGGTGGCTTTTGAATGGGAAGAACCTCTCCTCCCTTTGGGAGAAAGTAGGCTTGGGAGGTCCTGCACATGCACCCCCGAAGTGGACTTGCTTTGCCAAGAGCTAAGGGGGACCCCACGTGGTGCTTTCCGAGGACCAGCTCTCTGCCCCTGTTCAGAGCCCTTTGCTGTCCCAAGTTGAGGTGGTGCTGCAGCTTCCCTTTCCTCGGGCCCTCGGCTCAGGCTTCCATCCACCTGGCCACTGATGCCTGCCCCCAGCTCCAGTGGGCACCACCTGGGCATGTTCTCAGCATCACCACCAACCTCGTGGCTGCTGGTGCCCCCTCTGATGCCTCTTCCACTTCCAGGGAAAACGCGGGCCAGCCTGGCTGAGGAGCAGAGCACGTGGCTCTGGGCACAGATCCCTCTCGGGAACCTCCGTGATGGCCCCAAGGAGCCGTTCCACTTGAAAGCCATGGTGACCCCCAGAGGCTGCCTATTCTGGCCCTATTCTTTGCAGAGATGGGGAAACTGAATGACCGCTCAGGGTCACAGGGCAAGGGAGGTCTAGGAGAGGAGCAAGGCAGCCAGAGTCCTCCCCAGGGTAGTCCTCCCATCCCTAGGGTGAGGCTCGGGTGCCGGAACCAGCTGTAGCTCCTCACCTGCTGATGGGTGGAGATCCCACCCATTACCAGCCAGCATCTCATTCCCTCCCCTTTCCTTTCAGCAGGACGTTCCCAATGAGGCTTCAGGGAGGGACCTCTCTTAGGGACTGGAGATGTCCCTCAGCTCCTACTCCTCCTTAAGTGAACAGCCTTTCTGATCTGTACCAACCAGGATGCTCACTGGAGCCCAGTGAGCCGTAGGATGTCTGCAGGGTTTGGGGAAAC
Source organism: Oreotragus oreotragus (assembly GCA_006410675.1). Lineage (NCBI taxonomy): Eukaryota > Metazoa > Chordata > Mammalia > Artiodactyla > Bovidae > Oreotragus > Oreotragus oreotragus. The sequence goes on along the minus strand of SJYX01015201.1, from coordinate 255,840 downwards.
ATCTCCTGAGGCTAAGCTTTGAGTCCAGATGCTGATGACATCCTAGCAGTGTGGCATCTCTGCCTCACTTGGGAGGGAAGGATTCAGGGGACCAGGGAACCAACCACCATCTCTGTGGACAACGATCCTCTTTGAGGGAATTGCGGCTGAACCAAACAATTTGTTGCTTGCTTCCCTCCTCAGAACAGAGTCACTCTCTGCTCTGCAGGCCTCCCAAACTCCCCAGGCCTGCCCCCAAGGGTAGCCTTGCATGGATCCGTGCAGAGTTCTCCTCTGCGCCCTGAGTCTTCTGTGCCAGGACCCAGGTGGTCAGGCCTGCACTGAACCCTGAGGCCCCGCAGAGAGCAAGACCCAGCCTTGTCCTCAGGGGACTGGAATTCCACAAATGGAGCTCGACGAGTGGACAAGACAGGATCTTAAAGCTCAAAACTCTTCTGTACGCCAGGGTTTTCCACTCCATTTAAATTCTTCATTTACTTGTTCAACCAATACTTACTTATTAGGAACCAAAATATGAAGGAGGCCAGGATAGATCCTGGGGATGGAGCAGTGAATACGACGCTGCCTCTACTGCTTTCATGGAGCCCTCATCCCCCTCCCCTCCCCACATCCTCTGTGCTCAAACCGCAGGACATGAACCTGGCCAGCCCCAGACCTTCACCCGAGCTGACTCCCTTGCTTGGACCAACTGCAGCTTCCCCCATCATCTCTCTTCACTTGGCAAACTCCACACTGTCTGCTGGAGCCCAGATCAAAAGTTCCTTCCTGTGTCATTTTGGAGGTTCTGGCAGAAGCAGACCCTGGGGCTGTGCCCGTGATCAAGCCCACATCTGGAGGTCTTGTGATTCTTTACTTAGAAGCCCTCCTCCCCACAAACCTGTGAGGGTTGGAGCTGGACCAGGGTTGGGAGGTGAGGTCTGCATCCTGAGCCGTCTCTGTGCTCCCAATCCTCTGCACAGGCCCTGCACCCAGCTGTCTTTTGAGGCCATTGTTGAATACTCTGCGGCACACACAGCGTTCTTAACTTCCGCCTCCCCTACTCTGGTAAGAAACCATAGTTAAGTTCAACACATCAATGATACAGTGATCCGTTTTTTAAAAATGTACGCGTGCAGTGAAGTGGGTGGGCAGTGAAGGTTGGGAAGTTCAGAAAGAAAGATAATACAGAGCTTGGGTCCACACATGAGGTCCAGGCCCTGTGCACCATGAGGGCCTTTGTTCTGCAGAAGTGAAAGGTGGTCTGGCCCGCTGGGCTCCATACCATGGGCAGAGCCAAAGCTGCCTGGGGGTTGGCAGCTCTCTCTCACTTGTTAGAAATACAGAACCTCACTGAGATGAACCCTGCCTCCGTTCCACGAGGTCCAGCCATCTGCCAGAGACTCCTCCAACCGGATCACCAACAATGCTCAAAGTAAGAAGACTTGAAAATCTCTTAATTGATTAAATGAATGAGTGACTGATTAAGGAATCAAATCTAAGCTGAAACAGTTGACAAATGAAATTATGACTCTGTCATGCAGACCTACAGGAAGATTAATGCATTAACATCTGTGGAGCCCCCAGCATTTCAGAAAAGGGTCAAGCAAGGAAGTCAGCAAGCTCTCATTTCAAGGCTGGGGAATCTAAAGTCTGGGGAAGTCCAGACATTCCTAAACACACAAATCCAAGTTCATTCATTCATTTATTCTGTTAATATGTGTTAATGGGTTACTGTTACTGGGCAATCTTCTATATATGTGGGANGCAAGGAAGTCAGCAAGCTCTCATTTCAAGGCTGGGGAATCTAAAGTCTGGGGAAGTCCAGACATTCCTAAACACACAAATCCAAGTTCATTCATTCATTTATTCTGTTAATATGTGTTAATGGGTTACTGTTACTGGGCAATCTTCTATATATGTGGGATACATCTGTGAATAAAACAGAAGAAAATCTACTTGGAGAGACAGATCATAAGCAAAACCACAATGAATTAGTAAATTATATAGTATGTTATGGGCTTCCTGGGTGGTGCTAGCGGTAAAGAATCTGCCTGCCAGTGCAGGAGACATAAGAGACACACGTTTGTTTCCTGGGTTTGGAAGACCCCCTGAAGGAGCGCATAGCAACCCACTCCAGTATTCTTGCCTGGAGAACCCCATGGACAGAGGAGCTTGGCAGGGTGNGAATTAGTAAATTATATAGTATGTTATGGGCTTCCTGGGTGGTGCTAGTGGTAAAGAATCTGCCTGCCAGTGCAGGAGACATAAGAGACACACGTTTGTTTCCTGGGTTTGGAAGACCCCCTGAAGGAGCGCATAGCAACCCACTCCAATATTCTTGCCTGGAGAACCCCATGGACAGAGGAGCTTGGCAGGGTGCAGTCCATAGGGATGCACAGAGTCAGACACGACTAAACCAACTTGGCATGCACACACACACACACACACACGTTACAAGGTGAAAATGCAAGGTGGAAACACAGACCAAATTAAGGGGCCTGAGGATGTCTGTGTGGAGGGAGTGTGAGATGGGATTAAACACTGACATTTAAGCAGGGTGAATGGGGTAGACCACACTGAGCAAGTGAGCCTGGAATAAGGATTTTTGAAGGAGTTTGCACCTAGCTACTTTGCAGGTTTGCACCAAGAGCTTAGCAGGTGGCAGCTGCTCTGGAAAGTGCCGTCACCATCTTCCTCCTCCTCCTCGTCACCGTCATCATCACCTTCATTGTCAGGACTTTTAACTTTGCGCTTCCATCTGGAACTTGCATACTCCCTCCTCCTCTTATATCGTGTCTCCCTCAGGATGACTAGTGGTGGAGAAACTGCAGAAAGCCATGGGCTCACAGCTGCCATTTCGAAGGGCCTCACCTCCCAGGAGGACCTTCCTGGGACTCCCAGCCCAGAGGGGTTGCTGCTGCTCCAAGGTGAAGGAAATTATCAAGAACTGTGGAGGGTCTGAGATGTTTATTCTATTTGTGAGTTAACAGGTGAGCCTCCTGCAGTTTCGTGGATGCTGGAAGAAGACACGAGACTCCTGGGTCAGAGACCAAGGATAGTTTATCACTCAGAGTAGGACCCAGAGCATCAGTACTGGCAGAAGTTCTCTAAGACCTGTTTCCAACAGGACAATGTGACGTGGGCCAGGTGATGCCCTGAACAGGCAGTAAGTTGTAGTTAGTCCTGAAAAAATTAGTCCAGGACAAAGGCAGTTAGCGCCTCTGCTCTTATGACATGCAGAAGCACGAGGAACCCATTAAGAATTGTCTCCCAACAGACTCAAGGAATCTGAGAGCAAAATACACGTTTATCCATCTTTTGGCAACACTGGGATGAGGGAGAATTCAGGCTCGCACTTTAGGGACTTCTCTGCTTCTGCCATTAGTTCAGGGAGGCAATTAGTTCCTGGCTCTGATCATAGTCCTGGCTTCGAATCCCAGCTCAGTCACTTTTCTAGGGGTATAACTTTGGGCAATTTGCTTATACTGTTCCTATCCTTAAACTGGGCTTCCCTGGTGGCTCAGAGAGTAAAGAATCCACCTGTAATGTGGGAGACCTAGGTTCAGTCTTTGGGTTGGGAAGATCCCCTGGAGGAGGGCATGACAACCCACTCCAGTATTCTTGCCTGGAGAATCCCCATGGACAGAGGAGCCTGGCGGGCTACAGCCCATAAGAACACGGCTGAGTGACTCAACACAGCATTCTTAAACTAAGGATAACAATGTTCCTACTTTGGAAGGTTCTTGGGAGGACTGAATGATAAAATGTTTCAACAAGGCTTAGCTCAATGCCTGGCGTGTGGCAAGGGCTCGGTCAATGATAAAGATGGCAGGGATGATGGCTTTCCAGAAGGAGAAACATGGGTCACAGGAAACCTGCTGGAGATTGGTGGCCTGGCCAGGTAATAAACTGTGAGCTGGCCCTCTGATGCCAGAGGGAGGGGAGAGAGAGACTTCATCCTTCTAGGCAGTGATTGCTTTGGGCCTTTAGGATTGAACTCTGTTTCAGAGTTTAGTGTCCTAGAATTTGTTTGCATGTGTCCTCAGAAACTGTGCCACACTCACAGTCAGTCTGAGCAGGGGTTCTTGCTTCTAAGAAGTCTTTTTTATAACCTCAAAATTGAACACAGGGTTTTCAATTTGTCCTTAGAGACCGCATTGCTATGTATGCCGCTGATGATTAAATAAGTCATGCAGATCCTTGAGCTGATTTTTTTTTTTTTCATAAGCCAGGTAGCCAGAAACCCTGAGGAGATGGGGGTTGTGTTTTTGTGAAGAGTCAGTCAACTCGGTTCACTCTCTTCTGTATGTGTTATGTGACGGGCAGTAGAGTGACCCTATGGTGTGTATGGCACAAGGCCTCCCTCGAGGAGCTTGGAAGCACCTTGGAGCCATAATTCATATGAAAGGCAAGACTTAAATGTCATACAGGAGAGGAAAGAAGGAGGTGGGCAGAGAGAGACGGGGGAGGGGTGGAGTGGCACAGAGAGGAAGAGAAAGAATTAGACTATCATCAAGGAGACCACTGCCGGCATCCTGAAAGCCTGTGGGCGGGGCCTTGAGGAGCATGATGTATTAGAACAGTCAAGACTTGGACTTGCCCTGGATTCCAGTCCTAACTGCCTCTGTGACCTTGGCCAAATGATTTAACCTCCAATTTCTCTGGGGTGTTTTGGGTTTTCTCTCTTGTAAAGAGAGGACATTAACACCTGCCTTGTAGGACCTTGTGAAACTCAGTGATTGAAACGATTGGCAGGCATGACAAGCAGTGGGTTCAGTAAATGGCATTTAAAAAATTGTGGGCGAGGCCTTCCTTAGCAGTCCAGTGATTAAGACTCTGTGCTTCCATGTCTGTGGGTGCGTGCACGTTCTATCCCTGGCTGGGGAATTAAGACCTAGCATGCAAATGGTAAAGAGTCCGCATGCAATGCGGGAGACCCAGGTTCAATCCCTGGGTGGGGAAGATCCCCTGGAGAAGGGAATGGCTAACCACTCCAGTATTCTGGCCTGGAAAATTCCACGGACAGAGGAGCCTGGTGGACTACAGTCCATGGGGTCGCAAAGAGTCAGACACGACCGAATGATTGACACACATGCTACAGGGCGTCATGGCCGAAATAAAAAACACTTTGGGCAAGACTCAGGTCGGTTCCTGGGAAGTAGACTCAGATGGAAGTTCACAGGGAGGGCCTGGGGAGCAGCATCTGTGAGGTGGATGGATGCTGGAGGGGCAGAAGGAGATAGGGATGTGGGTGCAGCGGCAGCTGAGCGCTCAGCTCATGACGGCCCTTGAGCTGAGTGACTCTCTGGAGTGGTCCTGAACTGAGGCGGGGCGCTAGATCTTGTGCCACCTGGTCAGCCTCTCCTCAGATGGGGCCAGTCCCTGGTGAGCGGCAGAACCTGCGGCCAGGCAGCTCCCTGGGCAGAGGGCAAATCCAGGAAAGGTCTGGGCAGCAAGTCATTGGTAACCAACACTCTCGGCGGCTGGGGGAATATGTGCCTTGTTCCAGAAGGAGCAGAGTATCAAAGAGCCAAGTGCTACTTCTCCAAGAGAACTAGAGAATCCACAGAGAGTCACGTTAGCTTGGTCAGAGGCTCCATTCACAAGGCCAGCATGGTGACGATCATTGGCCTCATCTAGGTGGTCAAAGCACAGGGCGGTACAGTGAACTGCAGAATTTGGGCAGCGTTCAAAGCCAGCCTGGGCACCTCCAGTCCAAATTCCACTTGCCTAGTCACCTAAGATTTCTGGACAATTCCCTTGCCCCCTTTCAGCATATCTCCTTCCCCCATTCATTTGGCAACTTGAACTCCCCTCCTTTGATCTAAGTGCTCAGGGAGTCAGAAATTCCAGGCTTCAGGCATGTCTGCCCATGTGATAGCACTCTTCAAGGACCTTTATTTGCATGGAGTGTAAAGTGAAGTCCATGAACTACTGTTAATAATCAAACAAAGATTGCAATTCCTTCAGGAGACACTACAGTTTCTGGTCCCACCCGAAGCAAAGAAACCAATGAGGACTTTTTCCAAATGAAAATCAATCCATTGTTAGCTTTAATTNTGAAGTCCATGAACTACTGTTAATAATCAAACAAAGATTGCAATTCCTTCAGGAGACACTACAGTTTCTGGTCCCACCCGAAGCAAAGAAACCAATGAGGACTTTTTCCAAATGAAAATCAATCCATTGTTAGCTTTAATTTTATGGGTGCCAAAGTCTGAGGTCTTTGGGGTTCAAGCTCAGCCTGAACTGAGCTATTTTGCAGTTTCTTCTTCCCAGCCCACTGATTTAATATTTAGCAATTTTTATGGAAGTCGAAACTGCCAATTAAGGGTGGTTGTCTAATAGGCAAATAATACCATCATTTACCCAAGAAAAGCTAGACTCCCCTTAGAACACTTTCTTGTTTACTGAAACTCTCTTGAGTTAACAATAGCTCCAAAAGGAAGAAACTCATCTATTGGAAAACCACACGATGCTATGGAAAAACTCAAACAGCCTTTTTGGCCAAGCCAATATCTGACCCTTCCCCAGATACCCTGATACAGACGTGTGAGTTGTGATTCTGAGTGTGGACAGGCATCGTTCCCTGTTCTTTTCCCGTCCCAGCACCCTGTTAGTCATTGATTAATGAAATTGGCAGTTGAACTGCCGAGCTCCTCAAAATGTGCTCAGGGTCCATATGAACATTTACCTTCAGGGCTTCTCTTTGTAGGGTTCTTGTGACAGGAATTATTGGAAGCTACTTAAAGGCCCCATAACAGGGAATCAGTTGAATAAATTGTGGTAGAGATCTTCATTAGAAGGTTATGCAGCCATGAAAATGATATTGCAGAAGGATATTCTGTGGCATGAAAAATGTTGGCAGGGCAAGCTACAAAAGAGCGCCAAGAGCATGACCCGTTTTCATAAACACGGGGACGCATGTGGCTGAACATCAGAGGTGCCTCCCCTAGTGGTAAAATTGCTGGAGGTTCCATTTCCTCCTTTCTTGCTCTCCTCTCTCACTTTTCTGCAATCCACATGTATATATTTCTTACATAATCAAGAGATGAAAAGTTAAAAAGGGGGTACAGAAGAGAGGATTCTCGGCATAAGGAGCAAACCGCTTTCGGTGTTCAAAGCCCATCATAGCCCTGCCTCCTGTGAGGCTGACCACTGGCCATACAGGAAGGCCAAGTTTATTTGTGGTAGAGAAGAAAGGCAGTGTGGCCAAGGGCAAGGGACATTTCAGTTTGATCGGTCTCTACCTTCTGGGGAAAAAAGAAAAAATCCAAAGGTGGTGTCATACCTTCTCTGAAGGTCCGCTTGCTCTGATGCCCCATCCTGGGGCCCTTCTGGAGAACTCCACAATGTCGGCAGTTAGGACATCGCCCCAGTGGTTCTGCTCTGGGCAACATGGCTGCATCCTCTGCGGCCATCCTGGGTGATCTGAGGACTGGGGACAGGACTCCAGTACGTGCCAAGCGGCTGGCTCCCTGTCGCGCAGCTGAACTGGTGGGTGCTGAGTCCCTAGCGGGCGGACATCCTCCTGCTTTGGGGCATAGAGCGGGGCGGGCGCCAGCCCAAGCAGCGGAGGCGCTGACAGTGTTGGCTATCTGCAGATCTTGCTGCGGCTAAGGCTGCGTGGTTTGCAATTAGAAGAGAGGTCTGGGGGCCTGGGAGATCATTTCCTTCAGCAGCTTATCATTTGGGCAAAATCAGGGGCTGTCAGGCTTAGCTGGCTGGCCCTGCCTGCTCCCTCTGCCCCTGCCGACTCCTGCCCAGACAGCCCTGGCACCCTTGAGCCCCAGAAAAGCCGCTCCCTGCTCCCCTGGTGGACCTCAAACCACCAGGGCGCTTTCTAAGCAGACTGTGTTGTGTGCCTGGTGGCCCTGTCCTGGAGGAATTTTCCCCAACCACACTTTCCCCGCCCCCTAGCCCAGGACCCCTTACCACTCCCTCTTGGTACATTTCACAGTGTGTGATTCTTCGTGCATTTGTATGATGCCGAGTCACTTTTTCCCCCAACTCGACTACAGACTTGTTTTGTTCATAGGCTCTCACTGCACCAAGCTCAGAGCCTGGCACAGAGCAGGCTCTCAAGAATAACGAGTGAATGAATGCTTGCAAGCATGATCAGTGCATGACAGCCACGAATAACATTCCAACCTTAAAACATGTTTGCTCAAAACCAGCCCTCCTGGCCTGAGTCCAGGTTCAGCAAGCCATGAGCTGTGTGACTGTGGGCAGGTTGCAGGCCTAAGAGATTGTTCCCTTCTCCGTCAGACGTGGACTCAAATAGTTCTTTTAGCATTCGACTGCAGCAAAGATTGTAGAGATGATGCCTGTGAGGCTCTGGTGCAGAAGCAAGCGCTGAGTGAGACTGCTATGATTACTTCTGTTCTGATTCATTCTTGACTTTATTATTCTGTCCTTTGAGTCTTTTCCAGCCAGAGCTGGAGGTCAGCCCTGATTATAAAATTTCCTGATGTCTACACGGATCTGGGCCTCTCCACCCAGCGGCATGCTCCTTTGTCCTCTCGGGTTTGGCACTGCAGAGAAAAGGAAATGGGCACCTCTTTGCTCTAAGAGTCTTGGCAAACACAGTTTACCCGTCTCACATCTGGAACTCAGTCTGGTTTTGCTGTGCAGCTAGTGGCATGGTCCCTGGGTTGTCGACACAGGAGAGCAGCCCATCGGGAAGGGGACTCCAGGTCTTGCAGGAAAGAGGACAATGGGCTGCCCTCTCTTTCCTCCCAGGCCAGGTTCCACAGAGGTCTGGCCTCTGCAGCTGAAGAAGGATCCAGCTGTGTCTGTTTCAGTCTGGATGTTCCCATGGGGTGGAACCTCTGGGAGGGAAATCAGACTGGAGAAATTAGATGCTGACACAGGACACAGGGACACAGAATGGCTTCTCTGGCTCATTAACCACAGGGAACATGTAAGAGCCTGCTTTCAGCCCTTCAGTTTCAGCGGGGCCCAGAGAGGCACAGTGCCGCTCACACGGCCACACAGCCGCTAAGATGCAGGGCAGTGTTTCCAACAGGTCTGTCCTTCCAAAGCTTCCTGTTAGCCACACTACCTCTGCACTCAGCGTTTTCGCTTCAGGTTCACCTGGACATGGCTTTGATGACCTACAATTGTGTGATGGGAGCATCTGCGCACACAACATTTAATTGTCAAATTTTAACCTCGGGTCTTGGCCAAGTCCAGAGAAACTGAAGATGAAGAAGACTGGGTCCCGACCAACAGGATGTTGGTTTACTAATGAAGCTGGCAAAGTAGTATCTCATACAGAGTTTCCTACAGTGCCACGTGGCAGTAATTTATCTCAATTTTATTCTTTTTGTTTTTCTAGCAAATATTTATTGATCCCTGGGTCAGGAAGACCCCTGGGGTAGGAAATGGCAACCTACTCCAGTATTTTTGCCTGGAGAATTCCATGGATAGAGGAGCACCTGGTGGGTTACAGTCCATGGGGTTGCAAAGGGTCAGACAAGACCGAGCAACTGAAAGGACAAATACTCTGTAGCACCCAGTGTGCTGCAGGCCAGGAGCACCACAGTGGGCGAACACAGGAAGACACGATGCCTGAGCCCAGTGTTGACTGCAGCCCTGTTTACACTGGCCAAGACAAGGAAGCAACCTAAATATCCATCAACAGAGGGACGGATAAAGAAGATATGGTAACATACGCTAAGGAATATTACTCAGCCATTAAAAAGAATCAGATAATGTCACTTGCAGTAGCATGGATGGACTTCAGTTCAGTTCAGTCGCTCAGTCGTGTCCGACTCTTTGCAACCCCATGAATTGCAGCACACCTGGCCTCCTTGTCCATCACCAACTCCTGGAGTTCACTCAGACTCACGTCCATCGAGTCAGTGATGCCATCCAGCCATCTCATCCTCTGTCGTCCCCTTCTCCTCCTGCCCCCAATCCCTCCCAGCATCAGAGTCTTTTCCAATGAGTCAACTCTTCGCATGAGGTGGCCAAAGTACTTAGAGATTGTTATACTAAGTGAGGGAAGTCGGACAGAGAAGGAGAAATATCACATGACACCCCTTATATGTGGAATCTAAAAAGAAATGATACAAATGAACTTCCTTACAAACCAGAGAAAGACACACAGATTTAGAAAACAAACTTATAGTTATCAGGGGGAAGGGACAGTTAGTGAGTTTGGGAAGGTCATGTACACACTGCTATATTTAAAGTGGATAACTAACAAGGACCTAATGTACAATACACGGAACTCTTCTCAATTTTATGTGCCAGTCTACATGGCAGGGGAGGTCTGGGGGGAGAATAGATACATGTATATGTATGGCTGAGTCCCCGTTCAGAATAAAAAGTTTAAAGTTTAATAAAAAAAAAAAGACATGATGCTTGTCTTTATGGGATTTAGAAGGAGAGACATTAAATAAGCATTCAAATTGGTGGGTTGATCATAGTAGAGGAGAGGTAAATTTGTCCCAGTCGGAGATCAGATGAGGCTCCCTTGTGGAGCAGACATTGGAGCAAAGTCTGGAGGCTGAGTGGGATGTTGCTAAGTAAAGGAGGAGGGAAGAGATTTTCAGGTAGGAGAGATGGGCTATGCAAAGATCCTGGGGCAGAGAGGTGCATGTGAGGGACTGTGAGAAGGCCAGGGAAACGAGTGGAGAAGAGGAGATGATGCCAGGAGAGACAGGACAGACAGGTGCTGGAATTTTGTCTTTATCCTTCAAAAAATGAGCAACCATTGCAGGGCTGGAAGCCAGGCAAGAACACAGTTAGATTTCCATTTTTAAAAGATCGCTTTCATGGCGGAGAGTGAACTCTGTATGGGATAGAGGTGGGACTTAGGGTGGCGGACAAGTGAGACACTGTTGCCAAGACCCTGATGAGCAGAGATGGCTGCCTAGAGTAAGGTGACGGCGGGACAGGTCGGGGGAAGGCAGGCTGGAGAGAGATTTAGGACGCGCAGTGGACGGGACTTGATTACAGATTCGACGTGGTCAGTTTAGGGGTGTGGGTGTGTCGAGGATGGCTCAGGTGTTTCTGGTCTTGGGCTCAGTGAACATTGATTTGGGTGGGTGAGGTGTGGAAAGATGGCCAGGTTAGAGAGGCGAGGCTGTGGGTCCCGTTTTGCAGATGTTTGGTTTGAAATGACTGCAGGACATCCCGGTGGAGATGCAGAAGGGACACATGCTGTGGACCACAGAGGGGAGGTCTGCCAAGGCAGATCTCGGAGTCTCCACTTAGGGTGCTCGTCACAGCCTTGGATGTAAGAGGTCTCCTGCGAGCAAAGCATGAGAAAAAAGGTAAGGGTTGAGGAGGGGGCCTGGAAGACCCCGGCTCATGGGAGAGGATATAGAACAGAGACCAGAGAAGAGGGTGAACAAGCTTTTCACCACAGGGCGCAAGGCCAGGGCCATCCAGGGGGAGTGATGGGCAGTGCTGAGCACGCAGAGGGGAATGCTGACTGGGGAATGACCATCCACCTGAGTGACCCGGAGGCCACTGGTGTCCTTCGTGAGAACGGTTTCAGGTGACAAGGCCCGAGGCTCAGAGAGGTAAGGTGACTGAGGACTGTTACCAGCTGAGACAGGGCTGGGCCAAGACTTGAGCCTGAGTTTTCTGTCTGGGTTCTTCCAGTGCTCTTTCTAACACGCACAAACACGCTGTGAACAGGGACCTCTGAGGTCTACAGACGCCACGGGGTCAGCCTTAGCTTTTCCACACTAACTCACGCCCCAAATCTCCACAACAGCCGAGGGTTGCTCTTTGCTCACATTAGACACAGGCTGAGGGCCAGCTGGACTCAGGCCAAGGGGTGGCCTTGTGTGGGCCATGCCTGTTCTGGGGTCGGAGGGGAAGCACACGTGTGAGGCCGTCAGAGGTCAGAGGGCCTGGGTCTGGGGTATGGATCGGGGTTAATCCGGGTGGATTCCGTCTCAGGTCACACGTGTAGAGGCTCCTCTGCGTGGCTGAGTGGCTCATTTCATTTGGACCTGGACATTAAGGGCAGGCTTAGCGTTGCACTTCAAATAAAAAGCTTGTTCCACTTCTAGGTGGCTTACAGGTGATCGTTCTACTGCCCTTGGTCACAGCCCTTGAGTGACACTTACTCCTTGCGTCATATGTGCTGGTTCTTTTAAAGTTGTTTATGATCTCATATGGTTTTCTTTTCTGGTTTGAAATGCAAGCTGGCTATTAATGTGGAGCTAGTTTTCCCACCCCACCCCCAAACACAAATGAAGAATATATACTTGAAAAAGATACTTTACTTACAAAATGAAATAAATGAAAACTAAAACATCAAAGAAATACAATTTAACAAATCAGGTTTACATTTTAAAATGAGAATCCTGAGCTTGGCACAGAGACATGGAAACTCTTTTATAACTGTTGTAAATTGGCCTAACCTTTCCTTTTGGAAAGCAATTTAGCAATGAATAAAATGTTCATATTTGTTAAATCAGTAGTTCCACTTCTGGGAATGTATCCCAAGAAAGTAATCCCAAGAAAGGAAGCAAAACTAAAGCTCTGTGTTCAGAGGCATGGAATGCAGTGTTATTTATCAGAGAAAAGCAGAAGAAAGCTACAAAAATATCCAGTTCCCAGGGACACATCTTAAAATTCTTTATAGAATAAGGTAGAATACAACTGTAACTAAAAAATAAAAAAATACTGATATCCGGACCGCAGATTATTTTATGCTCTTTCTTGAAAATATTTTACAGATTTTTTTCTTGAAAATCTTTTGGGGGATATAGCTGACATGCAGAAACCTGCACATTTTAATGTGATAAGATGCGATGTGTGTATACACTTGTGAAACTATGGCTGCAATGAAGATATTGTATACATTTAACCACCTCCAAAGTTTACCTTGGGGCTTTTTCCAATCTCTTCCACCAGCCCCTTCTAACCTCCCTCATTTTCAGGCAATACTCATCTGATCTCTGTTATTGTAGTTCATTTTCCAGAATTTTAACTGGAATCGTACAGTATGAGGGGCTTCCCTCATAGCTCAGTCGGTAAAGAATCTGCCTGCAATGCAGGAGACCCAGGTTTGATTCCTGGGCCAGGAAGATCCTCTGGAGAAGGAAATCGCAACCCACTCCAGTATTCTTGCCTGGAGAATCCCATGGACAGAGGAGTCTGGTAGGCTACAGTCCGTGGGGTTGCAAAGAGTCAGACACGACTGAGCACCTAAACCCCCACCACCATCATACAGTATGAACTCTTGTTTGTCTGATTTCTGGCTTTTTTTTGTTTGTTTGTTTAGCATTGCTGTTTCAAGAACCATCCCCCTTATTCTCTGTATCAGTAGTTGAATCCTATTAATTGCTTAGTAGTATTGCATTATATGGGCTTCCCAGGTGGCTCAGTGAGTAAAGAATCCACCTGCAATTCAAGAGACACAGGAAATGCAGTCTCGATCGCTGGGTTGGAAGATCCCCTGGAGAAGGGAATGGCAGCCCACTCCAGTACTCTTGCCTGGGAAATCCCATGGACAGAGGAGCCTGGCGGGTTACAGCCCATGGGGCTGCAAAGGATGTGGACATGACTTAGGAACTAAGCAACAATTTCATTAGATAGAGGAACCACAGTTGGCTTATCTTTCATACATGGGTGGACATTGGGTTGTTGCCGGTTTTGAGCTATTACAAATAAAGTTACTATTAAAAATCAAACGCAAACCTTTGTAAGGACATATGCTTACATTTCTTTGGAGTAAATACCTCAGAATGGAGTGAGTGTGCCATAGGGTAGGTGTATGTTTAACTTTCAAAGAATTTGCAAACTCTTCCCAAAGTGGTTGTATCATTCTGTACTCTATGCTTTCTTGCCAGTGACTGGTACAGGCAGTTTTTTTTAAGTTCAGATCTCCTAATAAGTGAGTCTATGATATCTAAGGGGCTTCCTTTGTAGCTGTATATTGTCTCCCTGCTTATTTAACTTATATGCAGAGTACATCATGAGAAACGCTGGGCTGGAATTTAATTTTCCCACTACACTATTTCTTCCTAATCTAATCTTATATTAATAAATAAATAAGTTCTTTTCCTTGCCAACGCCGTCTCTCCTTCGAATCACCCTGGTTCCACCGGGGCTGGACCCCGACAGTGAATATATGTGTGCTTATAACTTTTATATTAATGTTTTGTTTCCTTTGGATAAATACCCAGAAGTGGAATTGCTGGATCATATCATAGTTCTTTTTAAAGGTATTTTGAGAGACCTCTATATTGCTTTTTCATAGTATTGAAAAAGTTTCCATTCCCAGCAACAGTGCACAAAGTTCCCTTCTCTTCACATCTTCACCAACACTTGTTATATCTTGTCTTCTTGATAATAGCTCTTCTAACGAATATGAAATTTTAGCTTTGGTCGTAATAGAGCCTTAATTTCCAGCATAGTGAAGGAGTTGTGGGTTTAGCAATCAAGGTTTAGGGGGTGCTCAGCAATCCAATGGTGAGATCCTCTAATGGGATACTCCTAGAGGTCTGTGACTGTAGAAGGGCATGGCAACCCACTCCAGTATTCTTGCATGGAGAATTCCATGGACAGAGGAGCCTGGTGGGCTACGGTCCATGGAGTTGCAAAGTGTTGGACATGACTGAGCAACAATAGAGATCTGTGAGTTGACTTCCTGTAAGTCCTGAAGTAGACAGTAGGAACCAAGATTCTTTAGTGCCCTTTGATATTCTTCTCTGCCTCCTTCTTCTTCTTTTCTTACCTCCTACCCCTACCTTGGAGAACACTCTTGAGAATCCCTTGGACTGCAAGGAGATCCAACCAGTCCATTCTGAAGGAGATCAGCCCTGGGATTTCTTTGGAAGGAATGATGCTAAAGCTGAAATTCCAGTACTTTGGCCACTTCATGCGAAGAGTTGACTCATTGGAAGACTCTGATGCTGGGAGGGATTGGGGGCAGGAGAAGAAGGGGACGACAGAGGATGAGATGGCTGGATGACATCACTGACTCAATGGACGTGAGTCTGAGTGAAGTCCAGGAGTTGGTGATGGACAGGGAGGCCTGGCATGCTGCAATTCATGGGGTCGCAAAGAGTCGGACACGACTGAGTGACTGAACTGAACTGAACCCCTACCTCTAGTGGTAGAAGTTGTTCCTCAGAAATCAGAGTGGTCCTAGGGAAAACCAGATTTCTCCAGCCACAACATGTACAACTTGGATAGGTAGGGTGACTCATCACTTTGACTTTTCATTTCCTCTCTGGGAAAGGTCTCTGCTTTCCACTTCCCCTTGGGAAAGGTCACCACCACCACTGCCAAACATTTAAGCCCTTTGACATATCACCTTAGGGTCAGGATCAATTCTGGTAAGTTTCTCCTCTGCCTCTACATCCAAACTCTTTTGTTTCAATAATATGCTGGAATATCCCCTCAGGCATGCTGCACATTTTGTGTCTCATCTGTGATTCTCTGCTCAAGTTTGCTCTCTCTGGGCATTTTTCTGATCATGGTGAGTGGGGATAGGGTAAGTTCACTGAAATTTTGGTTATGAAGTCCCTACTGAAGCTGCATTTATTTCTTTGATTCACAGATAGGCAAGAATATTCCTTAGTCTCTTGCTATAAGCACTTTGTTCAGCTATGAATGCCTCTAATTGTTAAAATAAAAAAAAAAGGGGTGGGGAGGAGACAGAAATTGGATCTCTACTTAAGAGATGATGTATACACATCTTTCTGAAGTCTTAACTCTGACTTAAGAGCAGTGTTGTGTTTGTTTCTGTGTTTGTGGGTAGGTAAGTAAATGGATGTTTAAACTGATAGTGAATTGAATACTTAAAGGAGTTGAAAGAAAAGACTATTCGGGTTAAAATGAGAAACACCTAAGATAAATGAAAACAGAAAGTTGTATAATGTAAATTAGAAGGAAAATATTCTACCCAAACCAATAGGGTCAACATTAATATCTGATCCAGCGTTTTTAGAAGGTAAGAAATAGACAATAAGAAAAGGGTTATATTACAGTAATAAATGGAATAGTACATATTGAAGACATTACAGTATCCAGTGTACTGGATTACATAAAATATATAAAGTAAAAATACATAAAAATACAGAAGATAAGTGGCTGATATTTAATAGCAGTAGAACCTTGATCATCATCATCCCTGCAACATAAAATAGACAAATAATAAAGATTGTAGCTTTTAAAAAGGGTCTAGTAAGCTTTAGTTAAGTGTGACATGGTTGCCTGAAACAGGATTTATTCTATTGCAACTTTGCATTGTTCCACATTCTTGTTAAATCTTGTTATTATCAGTCAATTGGAGGTATGTATGGGAGCATCACCCTCTCAGGTGGTGCTACTGGTAAATAACTCACCAGATAATGCAGGAGACTCAAGAAACTTGGGTTCAATCCCTGGGTCAGGAAGGTCCTCTAGAGACGGGAATGGCAACCCACTGCAGTATTCATGCCTGGAGAATCCCACAGGCAGAGAAGCCTGGAGAGCTATATAATTCATGGGGTTGCAAAGAGTCAGACACTACTGAAGCAACTTAGCATGCATTCGTGCATAGGAGTATCACACTGACATTTTATTTTCCATTTTCCTCATGATAGAAGACATTAATAGCTCAATTGATAAATAATCTGCCTGCAATGCAGGAGACCATGGTTCTATTCCTGGGTCAGAAAGATCCCCTGGAGAAGGGATAGGTTACCCACTTTAATGTTCTGGCCTAGGTAATTCCATGGGGTCACAAAGAGTTGGACACAACTAAGTGACTTTCACTTTCACTGAATATCAGCTATTTAGACTCTTTTATGAAGTTCTTGTTCAATTATTTAATCCATTTTTTAAATTGATATTTCTCTTACTGATCTGTAAGAGTTTTTAATGTATTCCAAGATAGAATTTATTTGAAAACAAACACACAGGGAGATTTAAAAGTGGCAGAAGAGTAGGTGGATGTGGAGTACATCTCTCTCCACGGATACATCAGGAAATCAACTTCAGAAACAGAAGTGCATGCAGAACACCAGCTGAGAGCAGATAGGAGTACCTGATGAGTGGGGAAAAACAAAAAAAAAACAAAACATAGAACCACACAAAACTCCATAGGATGAAGGAGCTAGAGGGAAAAACAAGAGAGTTAGATTAGACCTTCCCTTGGTGGATGGGGGAACTGTTCCCCATAGTGGGGCAATTATCTGACTAAGAGGAGAAACATTTAAGGCTGAGAGTGAAACAGTTGATCTGTGGCAGCTTAAATGGAATGAGAATCAGATAGTCCTTGTCACAGCCATATGTACTCTGGACAGGGACACAAGTCCCCTGGAAGGCACAGCAGCTGGGAGATGGAGTTTAGGGATTGTGGAGCAACCCCAGGGTGAGGGCTGTTGTTGACTGAAGAGAGATGGATTGAAGGGATGTGAGGGAGGAGATTGTGGTAGAAAATGCCAGTGGAGGAAAGCCAGGTAGCCATGGAACCAAGGTAATACTGCTGAGTCACACGTAGTGGGTGGAGCTATCACCATAGCCTCTCTCTGCCAACAAGCCTGCATCAGCAGCTGAACAGTAGAGAGGCTGGCAGAGAGTGCCTGAGGCACTGAAATACAGAGTAGGATCCCACCCTGGATGTTCTTTTAAGTGACTGATGTGCCAATACAGAGTAGGACCCCAGCCAGGGGGGCTCTTCTATGTGCCTGATGCAATGAACAACAGAGAAGGACCCCAGGTAAGGGAGCCCTCTAAATGCCTGAAGGGGCAGAGCTACCGATAAAGACTGGCCAAAGAGGCCTTCTGATTACCAGCTATAAGAGGGTTTATTTATAAAATATTTCATGTTTTAAAATAGGTAAATTGTATTTTAAAATTTCAATCCCCAATTGTTTGTTGCTAGTATATGCAAATGCATTGTTTTTTTATAATTTGATCTTGTATCCTATAACCTTACTAAATTCACTTTTTTGTCCTAGTAGCATTTTTTAGATTCCAGAGGGTTTTTGATGTAGACAATCATGTTATTTGCAAATAAAAACAATTTTATGTTTTCTTTCCACCTGGATTCACTTTATTTCCTTTTCTAGCCTTATTACCTTGTTTAGAACTTTCTGGAGGAAGTTGAATAGATCATCCTTGCTTTGTTCCCAATCTTGTGGAAGAGCATTCATTCTTTCACGGTTACCTGCGCAATTAAGTTTAGGTTTCTGAGTAAATGTTCCTTATCTTGTTGATGAGTTTTTGTCTAGTCCTTGTTTGCTCAGTGTTTTATTTATTTATTTATTTTTACCAGAAATAGGTGTTGGATTTTGTCAAACGCCTTTGCTGTATCTAGTGAAATGATTGCATTACCTCTTTTTTAGTCTATATTTAATCTAATATAGTGAGTTACATTAACTGACTTTTGCATGTTAAAGCAACCTTGAATTCCTAAGAATAAACCTCCCTTAGTTATTGTGTATATTTTAAAAATATATATTGTTGAATTTTATTCGCTAGAATTTGTTGAGCATGTTTGCATCTATATCCATGAGGAGTGCTTGTCTGTAGAGTCTCTCTCCTTGTAATGTTTTTTGTCTGGTTTTGGTATCAGAATAATGTTGCCTTGTAAAATGAATTAGAAAATAGTTTTCCCTCTTCAAATTTCTAGGATACAAAATGAAGAATTGGTATGATTTATCTTTAAATGCTTGGTAAAATTCACCAGTGAAGCCATCTAATTCTGGAGTTTTATTTGTATGAAAGATTTTAACTAAAAATTCATATTTTTTGCTATATATGAGACTGCTCAAGTTATCAATTTTTTTTTCTTGTGTGAGGTTTGATAGTTTCTGTCTTCCAAGGAATTTTTCCATTTTATATAAGTTGAACAATTTAAATAGGCGATTATCTTTTAAAGATATTTAAATAATAAGAAAAGCTTTCGCAGTTACCTATGTAGCCTCCGTCCTGAGTCCTCCTCATTTGTATCTAGCATCATTTTCCTTTAACTTGAAAGACCGCCTCAAATATTCCTTATAGTTCAGGCCGATTGGAGATGAATCCTTTCAGCCTTTGAATGTTTTCAAAAGTCTTTATTTTGCCTTAATGTGTAAAATATGTTTGTTGGATAGAGAATTCTAGGTTGGCAATTATTTCAGTAAACATATTGCTCCGCTGGTTTTGGGCTTGTGTTGTTTCTGGTGACAATCTGCTGTCTTCCCTATCTTTTGTACATATTGTGACTTTTTCACCCTCTGGCTGCTTTGAAGATTTCTGTTTACTGCTGATTTTAAGCAATTTTAGTATGATTTTTTTTTTTTGCAGTTTTATTACAGTTTCTTGTGCTGCAGTTTATGGAGCTTCATATATATATTTTAATAGTTTTAATCAATCTTGAAAATATCTGGACATGATTACTTCAAATAATTTTTTTCAGTCCCCTTTCTCTTTACTCTCAAGGCCTCCAATGATATGTACAGTTGGTCCCTTGACATTTGTTTCTATAGCTCACTGATGACTCTGTTCATTTACTCAAGTCTATTTTACCCCAAGATTTTTATTTAGAATAGTTTCTATTAGTAGGTATTCAAATCCCCTATCCTTTTCAGAAAGGCTTAACCTTGCAAAGAGGTTTTAACATAGGAAAATGCTGAGGTTTTACTGTTGCTCTTTATTGTTGTTGTTAGATAATACAGAGTTGCAAGCAATGGATTTACCGGACTGGTGGGTTTCTGGATTTTCTTATTATCTTCATTGTTTTCTATAATTTCCAGAATTTTGCCATGAGCAAATACTGCTTTACAAGAAATTATATAAGAAAGGCTATGAAGTGTTAACAGAATTGTCTTCCCGTAGTCGCGTATGGATGTGAGAGTTGGACCATAGAGAAGACTGAGTGCCAAAGAACTGATGCTTTTGAATTGTACTCGAGAAGACTCTTAAGAGTCCCTTGGACTACAAGATCAAACCAGTCAATCCTAAAGGAAACCAACCCTGAATACTCATTGGAAGGACTGATGCTGAAGCTGAAACTCGAATACTTTGGTCACCTGATGTGAAGAGCTGACTCAAGGAAAAGACTCTGATTCTGGGAAAGATTGAGGGCAGGAGGAGAAGAGGGTAGCAGAGGATAAGGTGGTTGGATGGCATCACTGACTCACTGGACATGAGTTTGAGCAAACTCCTGGAGAGAGTGAAAGACAGGGAAGCAAAGAGTTGGATGTGACTTGGCAACTGAGCAACAAGTGCAAAATAGTAATGATTAAAAATAAAATGAGAATACCCAGATTTGATGAAGATGCAGTGAAAAGTGCGTTCCTGTTCAGTCTTCTTGGGGGGCAGATGGAGGGTTGTAGGACCTTCTTTAAGACCCTTTGACATTGATCCTCTGACACTAATTGCTGATGTTTCAGATGGACTTGCTCTGTCTCACCCTGACCAAGTGTGGGCCTGTCT
The DNA here is from genome assembly GCA_006410675.1 of Oreotragus oreotragus. NCBI lineage: Eukaryota > Metazoa > Chordata > Mammalia > Artiodactyla > Bovidae > Oreotragus > Oreotragus oreotragus. The sequence goes on along the minus strand of SJYX01015201.1, from coordinate 235,476 downwards.
GTGGGCCCTTCAACTTCCGTCCTGAGCAGTTCTATGAGATCAGTTTACAAATTGGATCATTGTATTTGGTGGCTGGAACTACTTAAAGAAGTTCTGCGGTTAATCTATAGATTTTGCAAATATTCTTCTGTTGTTTCTCCTTCAAACATTTTAATTATCTTTTGCCCATCGGCATCTTCATTCTCCTGTGAAAGTGAGACTCAAAGCTGCTTTTTCTTCCCTAGTCACTCTGTACGGATTTTACCCTTGGCTCTGTTACTAACAGGATGTATGACCCTTGGGCAATTTTATATTGTTCTTTAGCCGTGTCTTGCTGTAGGAGAAAATTAGCCCTAAGCCAGGGGGTCTCAGCTTCCAGGGTGCTTCCTGGAATTGTAGGAGCCTGCCCCCGGGATTTCTGAGGCAGCTGGTCTGGGATGGGGTCTGGGACTTTGCCTTCTGACGAGTTCCCAGATAGGAGCTCATGCTGCTACTATGGAGACCGCAATTTGCAAATCACTGCAGGGGGCCTTTGAGAAAACTATGAGCTGTATATTATACTTCAGAAAGAGACTACTTTAAAAACATTTATTTATGCATGCTTGACTGTGCTGGGTTTCCATCGCTGCGCGTGGGCTTTCTCTAGTTGCGGCGCGTGGCAGCCACTCTCTGGTTGAGGAGCACAGGCTTCCCTTCAGTGACACCTCTTGTCGCAGAGTGCAGGCTCTAGAGGGCCTGGGCTTCTGTGCTTGTGGTGCACAGGCTTAGTGCAAGGATCTTCCTGAAACAAGGGCAAACCCATGTCCCCTGTACTGGTAGGCAGATTCTTAACCACTAGATCATCAGGGAAGCCCAACACTAACTTTTTAAAAAATGAAATTTAAAGTGTTTTTTTTTTTTAATTGGAGTATAGTTGCTTTACAATGTTGTATTTTCTGCTGTACAGCAAAGTGAATCAGTTGTAAGCACACATATATCCCTTCCGCTTTGGATTTCCTTTAGCTTTAGGTCCCCACAGAACACTAAGTGGACTTCCCTGAGCTCTTCAGTAGGTTCTTGCTAGTTATCCGTTTTATTATAGTAGTGTACACGTGTCAAGCCCAATCTCCCAATTCATCTCACCTCTTTTGATAAGGGGATCATGAAAGGGTGATATTTGGAAGCTGACTTTACACAAAATCCACACATTTCTAAAAGAAAGAAGGTGGAAAGCATTTCACTTTTCAAAGTCTCAGGAATTATGTAAAAAGGAGAAGCCACATCAGCACACGCCATCATATTCAGACTCTAGGCTGACACAACTTTGAAAGCTCCAAGCCTAATCAAAGTGAAGGTGATCACTTCTCCTCTGCTTCCTAAATGACCCCTCCATCAGCACTATTTACATGTCAAGAAATACTCAGTCTTGACACTGGATTATTCTTCACAATTTATGTTGTCTGTCCTGAAATTTAACTCTTCTTGCGATCAGCTTTTCCTAGACAAGAACACTGTATTCTTTCAAACCAGATCATTTTGATTTTTTTAAACCTGTGTGACACAGGATGGCCGATAAAGAGACCATTTCTTTCATGCCTTTAATCTCCCCCTAGAGCGAAAGTGGTATTTGCTGAAATAAAAGTACACCTTGGCAGAAAGGCGATGCTAATCCTCTTAGTTTTAATGGTTTGGAAATGGTTGGAATAAGAAGGTAAACATTGTAGTTGATTAATAGGAAGGAAGTCAATTGTGCATGCCGCCCCAGCTCTCTGCCATACTGTACAATAGTGCTTTATTTTTACAAACCCCCAAACAGGGTTCCCCTCCATTTTAATGTTCCTACTTGAAAAGTGATCTACTAGGCACCGTATGGTTCTAAGTGTTTGATTCCATTACCCCCAAAAGCAAGCAGTGCATATTTCAAATCGACGTCAAACAAATCCCACTGATAACGGGTGTCATATCAATGGCTTATCAGGTCTTTTTTTTATTGAAAAGAGTCAGATATAATGAGGGGCTTCACATTTAAAAGTCTTAAATCTTTGAAAGCTCTGGGCCTAGATGGTTTCGATATTGGCTTATTAAACTTGCACCGGGAGAGGAAGCAGGAGTGAGTGGGGCTGGGGGTGAGCAGGTCAGAGGGAAGCAGAGAGGAGCAGAGCTGGGAGCTGGAGGGAGNAAAAAAAATTTACTCATTCTGATAGCTGTGGACATTGGAGGCAAGAACACACAGTTAGAATCTGAGCTGCCCCCACAACAGGTCCAGAGATCAGCACAACGTTGGAAGGCATCCTAGGGAGGTGACGTGGACTATGACTCCTAGCAAAGGAAAGGACTCTGACAGCAGTAACTCAAGAAAAATATTTATCATTCCTAAGTTTTGACTTCTGTTTATTTCTTTGTATTTTTTTTCTGATTTTTTCCAACCTCTGTTGGAAAATTTTATTGGCACTATTGTCAATATTATTGGTACTATGAAATCTAATTAAGCATTTCAGCTTTTTGTTTGTTTGTTTGTTTTCTAACACTTTTTATTGTTGTTATAAAGCTCTGCCTGTATGTTGGACTTTTGAGGTTCTTTGGAGTTTTCCTTTTTTTCTTTTCCTGCTTTTTAATTTTTAAACCTATGCTTATTTTGTCTACATTTATTCCTTTGTTTGCTTTTCTTACTGTTTTTTTTTCCTCTTACAATTAATCTTTAACATATATAAATCTACTTTATCTACCTCTATTTAACTTTGCATGTCTCTTTTTTCTTTTTTACTTTCCTTTCCTCTCAACATATTTGCTAGTTTTTTTTTTTTTTTCCATTGTTTTATTTCCCACTTGGCACCTTGCTTTAGTTTTGATTTCCAGTTTGTGTTTCAGTTAGTTTTGTTCTTAACTGGTAAGTATACTTTTTTTATTTTCTCTGTTTGCCAGGTCAATCTATTGTACTTTATTTAAGCTGGACTGTTCTGACTTCACTTATGGGTGTATATTCAATGATTTTAATATTAGTTGCCTGATTTTATAACTGCAGTTTGTCTGGGGTCCATCTTTGGCTTCTTGCTTTTAGATATTTGTTTTAAGCTCAATTAATGCCATAACAAACCACTTATGGAATCTTCATTCATACCAGAGATCAAGCCCTGAGCCTTTGGAGTGTGAGCACTGATTCCAAAACTCTAGAATACCAGAGAACTAACCCTAGGGAGTATAAAATAGTGAGAACTCACTCAAAGAAACCACTTGCATACAACACCCAGAATCATCCAACCACCAGTAGCACTCTGTGCAGGACACCTCTTCTAAACAATAAACAAAATAAAAATACAAATCCAATCATCAGCAGACAGGACTACCATCTCACTCAGCCTTGCTCATGAGGAAAATCAAACAAACAAACAAAAACTGAGCACAAATCTCATGCTATACAAACCACTGGACCAACCTTAGGAGGGCAGAAACCAAAAGGAAAATAGAATTCAACCTTGAAGCCTGGGAAAGGAGACCTCAAATACAATGTTAAAAAAAAATGCAGAGAAATACTACACAAATGAAGGAACAATTTAGAAACATAGAAATCCAAATGAATGAAGAGGAAATAGGCAAACTGAAAAAAGAATTCAGAATAATGACAGTAAAGATGATCAAAAACCTTGAAAACAAAATGGAGAAAATGCAAGNCCTGGGAAAGGAGACCTCAAATACAATGTTAAAAAAAAATGCAGAGAAATACTACACAAATGAAGGAACAATTTAGAAACATAGAAATCCAAATGAATGAAGAGGAAATAGGCAAACTGAAAAAAGAATTCAGAATAATGACAGTAAAGATGATCAAAAACCTTGAAAACAAAATGGAGAAAATGCAAGAATCATTTAACAAACCTAGAAGGATTAAAGAATAAACATACAGAGACAAACAACACAATAACTGAAATTAAAAATACCCTGTAAGGAATCAATAGCAGAATTTATGAAGCTGAATTAAAAAATCAGTTAGCTGGAAGATAAAATGGTGGAAATAACTCTGAAGAGCAGAATAAAGTAAAAATAATGCAAAGAACCAAGGATAGTCTCAGAGACCTCTGAGACAATATCAAATACACCAACATTCAAATTATAGGGGTTCCAGAAGAAGAAGAGAAAAAAAAAGGGGGGGCATGAGAAAAATTTTTAAAGAAATTATAGTTGAAAATTTCCTCAACATGGAAAAGGAAATAGTCAATTAACCTGAAGAGGTATAAAGAATCCCATACAGGTTAAACCCAAGGAGAAAGAAACCAAGACACATTCTAATCAAACTAACAAAGACTAAACACAAAGAAAGAATATTAAAAGCAGCAAGGGAAAAGCAATAAGGAACATATAATGGAAACCCATATGTTTAACAGCTGATCTTTCAGCAGAAGTTCTGCAGGCCAGAAGGAAATGGCAGGGTATATTTGAAGTACTAAAACGGAAAAACCTACCAGCAGGATTACTGTACCTGGCAAGGATCTCATTCAAATTGATGGAGAAATAAAAACTTTTCAGACAAGCAAAAGTCAGGACACTTCAGTACCACCAAACTAGCATTACAACAAATGTTAAAGGGACTTATATAGTCAACAAATACAAAAGAGGAAAAGCGATCTACAAAATCAACCCCAAACAATTAAGAAAATGGCAATAGAAAATATCAATATTTACTTTAAATGTAAATGGATTAAGCGCTCCAAACAAAAGACACAGACTTGCCAAATGGATACAAAAATAAGACCCATATATATGCTATCTAAAAGAAACCCTCTTCAGACCTAAAGATACATATAGACTGAGGGGAAGAGGATGGAAAAATATATTCCATGTAAATGGGAAGCAAAAGAAAAACTTGAGCAGCAATCCTCATATCAGAAAAAATAGATCTTAACATAAAGAAGATGACAAGAGATAAAGAAGGCCAGTACATAAAGATCAAGGGACCACTCCAAAAGGAAGGTGTCTCCAAAGAAGACATATGGATGGCTAACAAACACATGAAAAGATGCTCAACATCACTCATTATCAGNGTTTCCTGGTGTTGAGATCTTTTCCAGTAAGTCAGCTCTTCCCATTTCCAGGGGCAGGCATTCTAAATTTCGTATAGATCAGTTTTTGCATTTTTAGAAAATGAATTCTGTGTTGTTTTTAAGAAATAGTGGCCAACACCGAGGTGACAATAGAAGTTTCATAATTTTTGGTTTCACGGTTCTCTGCTCCTCATTGAGTTCATTTTGTATAGAGTAAGAGATATGGTTCATTTTTGCATGTGGATATCCAGTGATTTTAGCACTGTTTGTGAACAAGACTTTTTCTTTCTCCACTAAATGGTCTTTGAACCTCTGTTGAAATGAATTGACCATGCATGTGTGGATCTATTTCTGGGCTCTTTATTCTGATCTGTTTATCTGTACTAACAGCAATACTACACTGTTTTGGTTACTCTGACTTTTAAGTCTGGAAGTCAGGCATGGGCTTTCGTGGTGGCTCAGATAGTAAAGAATCTGCCCATAATGAGGGAGACCCAGGTTCGATTCCTGGGTCAGGGAGATCCCCTGGAGAAGGGAACGGCAACCCACTGCAGTATTCTTGCCTGGAGAATTCCATGAATGGAGGAGCCTGGCGGGCTGCAGTCCATGGGGTCAAACACCACTGCGTGACTAACACTGGAGGTCAGGCAGTGTAAGTTCTCCAACTCTGTTCTTCTTTTTTGAGGCTTTTTGGCTATTCTTAGGATTTTACTTTGCCATATGAATTTTAGAATTGTCTTGCCAATGTCTGAAAAGAATCCTCCTGGGACTTTGATTGCATTAAATCTGTAAATCAGTTTGGCATAAAATAGACATCTTAGCAATATTAAATCTTCTGATCCTTCCTCTCAAAATAGGTTTCCATTTATTTAGGCCTTTAATGGCAACCCACTCCAGTGTTCTTGCCTGGAGAATCCCAGGGACGGGGGAGCCTGGTGGGCTACCATCTATGGGGTCGCACAGAGTCGGACACGACTGAAGTGACTTAGCAGCAGCAGCAGCAGGCCTTTAATTTCCCTCAGCAATGTCTTCAGAGTGTAAATCTTACACAACTTTCATCATGTTTATTTATAAAATATTTCATGTTTTAAAATAGGTAAATTGTATTTTAAAATTTCAATCCCCAATTGTTTGTTGCTAGTATATGCAAATGCATTGTTTTTTTATAATTTGATCTTGTATCCTATAACCTTACTAAATTCACTTTTTTGTCCTAGTAGCATTTTTTAGATTCCAGAGGGTTTTTGATGTAGACAATCATGTTATTTGCAAATAAAAACAATTTTATGTTTTCTTTCCACCTGGATTCACTTTATTTCCTTTTCTAGCCTTATTACCTTGTTTAGAACTTTCTGGAGGAAGTTGAATAGATCATCCTTGCTTTGTTCCCAATCTTGTGGAAGAGCATTCATTCTTTCACGGTTACCTGCGCAATTAAGTTTAGGTTTCTGAGTAAATGTTCCTTATCTTGTTGATGAGTTTTTGTCTAGTCCTTGTTTGCTCAGTGTTTTATTTATTTATTTATTTTTACCAGAAATAGGTGTTGGATTTTGTCAAACGCCTTTGCTGTATCTAGTGAAATGATTGCATTACCTCTTTTTTAGTCTATATTTAATCTAATATAGTGAGTTACATTAACTGACTTTTGCATGTTAAAGCAACCTTGAATTCCTAAGAATAAACCTCCCTTAGTTATTGTGTATATTTTAAAAATATATATTGTTGAATTTTATTCGCTAGAATTTGTTGAGCATGTTTGCATCTATATCCATGAGGAGTGCTTGTCTGTAGAGTCTCTCTCCTTGTAATGTTTTTTGTCTGGTTTTGGTATCAGAATAATGTTGCCTTGTAAAATGAATTAGAAAATAGTTTTCCCTCTTCAAATTTCTAGGATACAAAATGAAGAATTGGTATGATTTATCTTTAAATGCTTGGTAAAATTCACCAGTGAAGCCATCTAATTCTGGAGTTTTATTTGTATGAAAGATTTTAACTAAAAATTCATATTTTTTGCTATATATGAGACTGCTCAAGTTATCAATTTTTTTTTCTTGTGTGAGGTTTGATAGTTTCTGTCTTCCAAGGAATTTTTCCATTTTATATAAGTTGAACAATTTAAATAGGCGATTATCTTTTAAAGATATTTAAATAATAAGAAAAGCTTTCGCAGTTACCTATGTAGCCTCCGTCCTGAGTCCTCCTCATTTGTATCTAGCATCATTTTCCTTTAACTTGAAAGACCGCCTCAAATATTCCTTATAGTTCAGGCCGATTGGAGATGAATCCTTTCAGCCTTTGAATGTTTTCAAAAGTCTTTATTTTGCCTTAATGTGTAAAATATGTTTGTTGGATAGAGAATTCTAGGTTGGCAATTATTTCAGTAAACATATTGCTCCGCTGGTTTTGGGCTTGTGTTGTTTCTGGTGACAATCTGCTGTCTTCCCTATCTTTTGTACATATTGTGACTTTTTCACCCTCTGGCTGCTTTGAAGATTTCTGTTTACTGCTGATTTTAAGCAATTTTAGTATGATTTTTTTTTTTTTTTGTAGTTTTATTACAGTTTCTTGTGCTGCAGTTTATGGAGCTTCATATATATATTTTAATAGTTTTAATCAATCTTGAAAATATCTGGACATGATTACTTCAAATAATTTTTTTCAGTTCCCTTTCTCTTTACTCTCAAGGCCTCCAATGATATGTACAGTTGGTCCCTTGACATTTGTTTCTATAGCTCACTGATGACTCTGTTCATTTACTCAAGTCTATTTTACCCCAAGATTTTTATTTAGAATAGTTTCTATTAGTAGGTATTCAAATCCCCTATCCTTTTCAGAAAGGCTTAACCTTGCAAAGAGGTTTTAACATAGGAAAATGCTGAGGTTTTACTGTTGCTCTTTATTGTTGTTGTTAGATAATACAGAGTTGCAAGCAATGGATTTACCGGACTGGTGGGTTTCTGGATTTTCTTATTATCTTCATTGTTTTCTATAATTTCCAGAATTTTGCCATGAGCAAATACTGCTTTACAAGAAATTATATAAGAAAGGCTATGAAGTGTTAACAGAATTGTCTTCCCGTAGTCGCGTATGGATGTGAGAGTTGGACCATAGAGAAGACTGAGTGCCAAAGAACTGATGCTTTTGAATTGTACTCGAGAAGACTCTTAAGAGTCCCTTGGACTACAAGATCAAACCAGTCAATCCTAAAGGAAACCAACCCTGAATACTCATTGGAAGGACTGATGCTGAAGCTGAAACTCGAATACTTTGGTCACCTGATGTGAAGAGCTGACTCAAGGAAAAGACTCTGATTCTGGGAAAGATTGAGGGCAGGAGGAGAAGAGGGTAGCAGAGGATAAGGTGGTTGGATGGCATCACTGACTCACTGGACATGAGTTTGAGCAAACTCCTGGAGAGAGTGAAAGACAGGGAAGCAAAGAGTTGGATGTGACTTGGCAACTGAGCAACAAGTGCAAAATAGTAATGATTAAAAATAAAATGAGAATACCCAGATTTGATGAAGATGCAGTGAAAAGTGCGTTCCTGTTCAGTCTTCTTGGGGGGCAGATGGAGGGTTGTAGGACCTTCTTTAAGACCCTTTGACATTGATCCTCTGACACTAATTGCTGATGTTTCAGATGGACTTGCTCTGTCTCACCCTGACCAAGTGTGGGCCTGTCTGTGGGCCCTTCAACTTCCGTCCTGAGCAGTTCTATGAGATCAGTTTACAAATTGGATCATTGTATTTGGTGGCTGGAACTACTTAAAGAAGTTCTGCGGTTAATCTATAGATTTTGCAAATATTCTTCTGTTGTTTCTCCTTCAAACATTTTAATTATCTTTTGCCCATCGGCATCTTCATTCTCCTGTGAAAGTGAGACTCAAAGCTGCTTTTTCTTCCCTAGTCACTCTGTACGGATTTTACCCTTGGCTCTGTTACTAACAGGATGTATGACCCTTGGGCAATTTTATATTGTTCTTTAGCCGTGTCTTGCTGTAGGAGAAAATTAGCCCTAAGCCAGGGGGTCTCAGCTTCCAGGGTGCTTCCTGGAATTGTAGGAGCCTGCCCCCGGGATTTCTGAGGCAGCTGGTCTGGGATGGGGTCTGGGACTTTGCCTTCTGACGAGTTCCCAGATAGGAGCTCATGCTGCTACTATGGAGACCGCAATTTGCAAATCACTGCAGGGGGCCTTTGAGAAAACTATGAGCTGTATATTATACTTCAGAAAGAGACTACTTTAAAAACATTTATTTATGCATGCTTGACTGTGCTGGGTTTCCATCGCTGCGCGTGGGCTTTCTCTAGTTGCGGCGCGTGGCAGCCACTCTCTGGTTGAGGAGCACAGGCTTCCCTTCAGTGACACCTCTTGTCGCAGAGTGCAGGCTCTAGAGGGCCTGGGCTTCTGTGCTTGTGGTGCACAGGCTTAGTGCAAGGATCTTCCTGAAACAAGGGCAAACCCATGTCCCCTGTACTGGTAGGCAGATTCTTAACCACTAGATCATCAGGGAAGCCCAACACTAACTTTTTAAAAAATGAAATTTAAAGTGTTTTTTTTTTTTAATTGGAGTATAGTTGCTTTACAATGTTGTATTTTCTGCTGTACAGCAAAGTGAATCAGTTGTAAGCACACATATATCCCTTCCGCTTTGGATTTCCTTTAGCTTTAGGTCCCCACAGAACACTAAGTGGACTTCCCTGAGCTCTTCAGTAGGTTCTTGCTAGTTATCCGTTTTATTATAGTAGTGTACACGTATCAAGCCCAATCTCCCAATTCATCTCACCTCTTTTGATAAGGGGATCATGAAAGGGTGATATTTGGAAGCTGACTTTACACAAAATCCACACATTTCTAAAAGAAAGAAGGTGGAAAGCATTTCACTTTTCAAAGTCTCAGGAATTATGTAAAAAGGAGAAGCCACATCAGCACACGCCATCATATTCAGACTCTAGGCTGACACAACTTTGAAAGCTCCAAGCCTAATCAAAGTGAAGGTGATCACTTCTCCTCTGCTTCCTAAATGACCCCTCCATCAGCACTATTTACATGTCAAGAAATACTCAGTCTTGACACTGGATTATTCTTCACAATTTATGTTGTCTGTCCTGAAATTTAACTCTTCTTGCGATCAGCTTTTCCTAGACAAGAACACTGTATTCTTTCAAACCAGATCATTTTGATTTTTTTAAACCTGTGTGACACAGGATGGCCGATAAAGAGACCATTTCTTTCATGCCTTTAATCTCCCCCTAGAGCGAAAGTGGTATTTGCTGAAATAAAAGTACACCTTGGCAGAAAGGCGATGCTAATCCTCTTAGTTTTAATGGTTTGGAAATGGTTGGAATAAGAAGGTAAACATTGTAGTTGATTAATAGGAAGGAAGTCAATTGTGCATGCCGCCCCAGCTCTCTGCCATACTGTACAATAGTGCTTTATTTTTACAAACCCCCAAACAGGGTTCCCCTCCATTTTAATGTTCCTACTTGAAAAGTGATCTACTAGGCACCGTATGGTTCTAAGTGTTTGATTCCATTACCCCCAAAAGCAAGCAGTGCATATTTCAAATCGACGTCAAACAAATCCCACTGATAACGGGTGTCATATCAATGGCTTATCAGGTCTTTTTTTTATTGAAAAGAGTCAGATATAATGAGGGGCTTCACATTTAAAAGTCTTAAATCTTTGAAAGCTCTGGGCCTAGATGGTTTCGATATTGGCTTATTAAACTTGCACCGGGAGAGGAAGCAGGAGTGAGTGGGGCTGGGGGTGAGCAGGTCAGAGGGAAGCAGAGAGGAGCAGAGCTGGGAGCTGGAGGGAGTGAGATTTAACCCTGCATTGGCCGTGATGGGAGATGGTGTTGCTGAGAGTAGTTCCTGTCAGCATCTACCAGAACTGACTCTGACGAAGGAGATTCAATAGGTCCACCCAGCGTCTTCTGCCTCTTGGGAATTCTCCTGCCCTTTTTGGCCAAGATTCCAGTCTTCTTTGTATGAGGATAAGCCACTTTCCGTAATTCTCCATCCACTGATGTGGAGTGTTGGACAAAGAAGATATTTTACCTGCTTTATGACTTGATTGTGAGAAGCAACTCTTGCAGGAAGGAGGGGCCTTTATGAAGGCTGAAAAAGTGAAAAGTGCAAGTCGCTCAGTCGTGTCCGACTCTTTGTGACCCCATGGACTCTACAGTCCACGGACTTCTCCAGGCCAGAATACAGGAGTGGGTAGCCTTTCCCTTCTCCAGGGAATCTTCCCAAGCCAGGGATCAAACCCAGGTCTCCCGCATGGCAGGCGGACCATTTATCTGAGTCACAAGGGAAGCCCTGTGAAGACTGAGACTCTACCAACAGCCAGACACGAGAAGGTCGCCTTCCCCTTTGTCATCACGAACAGCCCTGCTTGCGCTCCTGCCCACTCAGCATCGGCCCCATTTTAAAGCCAAGTAAGGAAGGCCCAAAGGGGGACGGAATTTGTCATGGATGGACTAGATCAGTGATTGTCAAAGTGTGTCCGAGGTCAGCCATGCCCGCGTCGTCTGGGAACTTGGGCTCCACCCAAACCTACTAAATCAGAATTGAGTCCAGAAATCTGTGCTCAGTAAACCCTCCCGGGGAGGCTGATTCCTTCCAGTTTGCCTGCGGCCTACTGCTCTAGGACTATAAATGCTGGATCCTCCTAAGGGGCTTTAGCAATAGGAAGCAATACTTTTTTATTTTTAATTTACTATCTTAACCATTTTTCCAGGCTTCCCTGGTAGCTCAGTTGGTAAAGAATTCACCTGCAATGTGGGAGACCTGGGTTTGATCCCTGGGTTGGGGAGATCCCCTGGAGGAGGGTATGGCAGCCCACTCCAGTATTCTCGCCTGGAAAACCCCTTTGGACAGAGGAGCCTGATGGGCTACAGCCCATGGGGTCACAAAGGGTCGGACTTGACTGAGCCATTAAGGACAAGATCATTTTTTAAAGGATATTTTTGGATGTGGATCATTTTTAAAGTGTTTATTGAATTTGTCACAATATTGCTTCTATTTTATGTTTTGTTTTTTTGGCCACAAGGCATGCAGGATCTTTCCTCTCCCATCAGGGACTGAACCCACACCTCCTGCTTTGGAAAGCGAAATGGTAACCACTGGACCACCAGGGAAGTCCCGAGAAGCAGGGCTTCTTACTGAGAGTGATGGAAACAGGGCATGTCACGCACTTGCAAATCCTTTGCCCCTTCACATCATGGCTTGGGGAGGTGTCCAGGGAACTGAAGCGGCAAGGCAGGATTCTAATGTCTTCTCCTGTTAAGTGGTGGTGGGGTCAAGGGTCCCATTCTTCTAGAATGCCTGTGATTCTAAGTCTAGAGGTAATTTCTGCTTCACAGGAGCAGAGAAGAGCCCTGAAAAGCTAGACGGTGCCTTTTCCCTCTGTCTTTCTGCCCACATCTTCAAGTGCCTTCCTCCTAGACAATGGCCCTCTTGTGGACCCACTTGCTGTAAGGAGGATTCCAAGGGCACCTGGAAATAACTGTCATCGAACACACTTCTGTATAATGACTTCCACAATATCTGGCCATTGCCTGAGCAAGGTTCCAATCATAGAAGTGAGTCAAGCTGTGGAAGGGGCTGGAGCAAGAGTGGCTCAGGTCACGCACGTGGAGCTGACTCATTTCCGCTTAGCTCCTTAGCTGCAGTTCTTCCAGCGCGCTGAGGGACACGCCCACTCTCAATCTCATTGGCTCATCAAGTGCTGAGCCAGCCACTCAAGGGAACCTAGAAGGTCAGCCCCACACCCACCCCGAAAAGAGAAGCTTGTGTTTCCTGTGCTGCTCACCGGAAGTCACCCGCAGAGACAGACAACCAGGATGAGTGGGTGAGAGTGGGAACTTGGTGTCCCCATTCTGCCCCACGCCAGCTCTGACTGTGCTCAAGTCACGATCCGCGCCCCCGGCCCCGCCTTTTCCCATAATTGCTTCCTATGGTCTCTGCATCCCTGCCCTCACCCAGCCCTGACGAGAAAGGCTGAGCTAATATATGGGAAGGATCTCCCAGGATGTGTCGGCCATCTTTACAGCAAGCCTTGGAGCAACAATGAAAAGGAGACCCCACGATCAGCCTTGAACCTCCAACAAGGAGAACAGGCCTTCCAGCCCTGCACAGAGTCACTGGCGGAGACAGCCCTCTTCTGTGCACCAGATGAGGGGCGTGGTGAAGAGACCACACCTTTGGGCACAGTTCCAAGTAGGGTGGCCAACCTGTCCTGGCTTTCTTGTGACTTACCTGGGTTTGACACTGACAGCCCCAGGCACACCAAGACTGTGGGTCTCCCTGGCTCAAAGTCCCGCTCCTCCTTCCCTTGCCATGTAACCTAACCTTTCAGAGACTCCGTTCTACCGTTTATTAAGAGGGAGGCTTTAATCACGATAAGTTAATTCAACCCTCAAGTTATTCCTGTCTGGAAGCCTTAAGATCCCAGCTGTTCCAACCTCCTGAGATTCAGGGATCCTGGCTCACCTGCCCATTGAGCATGCTTCATGGGCATGGTGGCTCCATGCCTATGACCCTGGCAGGCTGGGAGACCCTGGAGGGCAGGAACTGCATCCTGTTCAGTTCAGAGTCCTTGGTGTCTCACACAGGGCTGGCACAGTGGAGAGTGCCCAGGAAATGTCAGTTACCATGCCAGTTACTCACCTCTTTCACCCAACAGGAAGACAGTGCAAAGCTGTAATCTGGAAAATTCAGAGTTTCAAAAAGCCAGTGGCAACAACTGGCACTTGATTTGTTTCGTTTAATCCTCCCAGCCTCTTGGGAGGTGGCCAGAGGTGTTAAGATCTCATCTGTTTTAACCTACCAGGAGTCCCAGGCTTAGAGAGTAGAAGTGACTTTCCCAAGGTCCTGCAGCTGCAAAGTGGATTTCAACCCAGGCTTAACAAAGTGGATTACAGCCCAGTTTATTCTGTCTTTGCCAAACATGAACTGCCACAGGGGCCCAGGGCACAATAGCCTGATGCCCTTTTCAGGGCCCCACAGACAGAAAAAGCCCCACTGGTGTCTATATTTCCTTCCCAGCTCAGGTTTAACAACAAGAACAACAAATACCTGGTCTCCGAGAGTCGCCACCCTCCCCAGCCCTGCCTATAGATCCGAGGAGACCCCAGGCATGACACAGGGGCCCCCAGTGGCTCCATCTCTGTTACTACCAGTGACTCCTGCTCATGGACAGCCAAGTAGGCCGCTCAACTTCAGAGCGTGGAGACCATTTCACCACCTAATCAATAACCCTGTTATTGACTCGGTGTTCCCAGAGGACAGGTTTATAACTTTATCGAGCACTGTATGTGGGGGCAATTATAAGGATAATGGAAAGTCATCGACAAATGGAGGCTTCTGCATTGCAAATTAACATCTGCTCAAGTAAGAGAGAAGTCGTGTTTTAGTTTCAGAATTTGTGAAAATGGAAATGCCTGTAAGATAAAGTGTGTGATTTATGGCTGGTATTGAGCGTTGCACTGTAGTCTGGGTCTTCACTGGCCCCCATGATAGCATCCATCCCCATGCAATACCCTCACTAGGGGTGTCCAGGATATTGTCCACGGCTACTTGCTCTCATCCTGATTTTCTGGGTCTTGAAACATCTTCCACCCAAAGTCTTCCGGTGTCTGGGGTGTGCAGTCCTGGGAATACACCTGGTTTTGTACAGAGGGCAGCTGTGGCTGAAGCTGTTGCCTGGCCCTCCTCACACAGGCGGAAGGCCCTGGGAAGGAAGTGAGGCCAGGGGACTGTATTCCAGTCTCAGGGTTCCACTGGCCATGTGGCTCCACACAAATTGATTCATTTCTTTGAGCCTCGCTATCACCATCTGTCAAATGGGTCTCTGACTATTTCTGCACAAAAGATCATATTAGATAAGTAGATACATTTGGACCTTACAGGACTCATCTGTCAAGCTCCTGACCTCATGTATGCAAGCATCATGGTAGCAGTTGGGAATAAGATGAAGATCCCACCTTCCATAGGCTTATGTTATAGAGGGAGAACAGACAATAGGCTACAAATGCGTGACTTCTGAGTGACAAATACCATGAATGAAACTAATAAGCAGATTGTGGGGATGTGGGGGTGTGGTGGTCAAGGTAACAGAGGGACTGGGGTTAGACAAGCTTTCTCCACTGAGCAGTGATGTCTGAGACGAGACAGAAGGTACAGGGGTGAGTGTGTCCAGCAGGGGAAAGGGCCTGCGGTGGACACAAGCTTGGCCTGTGCACGGAGCAGCGAGGAGGCCCTGTCCCTGGGGGCTGCTGGCTCTATCTCTGCCCTCTGCTACATCCTCAGCAGAACAGGAAAGACGCTGGTTGAAGGCTATAGGGCTGGGGAGGCCGAGTCTTCTTGGTCTGCACCCAGCTTTCTGGATGAGCCACTGTTCTACCTCCTGTCTCAGAAGATGGGCTGTGAGACTGGCGTCCTGTGGCCCTAGTGACACCCACGAGCCCATGAAAGCCCTCAATAGAGGTTAGTATCAGACAGGCCCTTTGTGTGATTACTTCATGATCGATTTTTGAGAGGTCAAGTTTTCCCAGGATATCCCTGTTCGTTTTACTGAGGTCTGCAAAACCCCTGGGGTAGACCAGCTGCAAGGTTGGCCTGAATTCTTCCCATCTTTCAGGGCCCACGCTTGTTGTTCTGTGACTCAGCAATTTCTCCCGCTGGAAAATAGTGCCTATTTCCCTCCCTCTAGCATGTGGACTGGCTTTGTGACTGCTTAGCCAGTAGCCTGTGACAGATGTGAAGGTCTGTGGGTTCTGAGCCTAGTTCTCAAGAGGGTAGGGGAGGAAAGAGGCTAGCCCAGATCACTCAGCAGCTCAGAAGACTCTCAGATTCATGACCAAACGAACCCAAAATAGCAGGGCTCAGCTGAGATCCGCCAACCCCCAGCCTTAGTTCCAAAGCTATATGTAGGGAATGATTGTTATTTTCCGTCACTGGGAGGAGTTTGGTTGTTACATATCAGTCACTAACTGGTGCGCCTTGTGAACTTAACTACCTTCGTCCAACACTTAATGCTGGTTTGGGGACGGAAAACCATGGAACTTGCATCATCATCATCATCATCATCATCGTCTTATAACCGCCGTACGCTCAGCAGCAGCTTTGCCCAGCCGTGTGCTATGGACTTAACACGTGCTCCGTCGTCTCGTCTCTTCCCAACCACACTTTGTCATTGTTGTTTGTTCACTAAGTCATGCCCGACTGTCTGCCACCCCATGGACCGCAGCACACCAGGCTCCTCCGTCTTCCACTGTCTCCCAGAGTTTGCTCAAATCCATGTCCATTGAGTCGGTGATGCCGTCCAACCATCTCATCCTCTGCCGCCCCCTTTTCTCTGAACCACACTCTGAGGTGGGTACAGCTCCTCTGTATTTGATGGATGATGAAACTGCATTGTGTGCATGCGTGCTGAGTCACTTCAGTCGTGTCCGACTCTTTGCGACGCTATGGGATTCTCCAGGCAAGAATACTGGAGTGGGTTGCCACTCCCTCCTCCAGGGGATCTTCCTGACCCAGGGATCGAACCCCAGTCTCTTATGTGTCCTGCACTGGCAGGTGAGTTCTTTACCTCAAGCGCCGCCTGGGAAGCCTGAAACTGCATTGCAGAGATGCTAATGAATTTGCCTGGGGTCAAACAGACAAAAAGTGGAGCAATCTCATGGAAAATACATCCACAGAGCCCCATTCCATATCCCAAGCTTGCCCCAGCTCCGGATCTGGGGACTCCAATCCGAGACCAGAGGGTGGTGTGTGTAATGGCTGTACCTTTAAAGTGAAGCATCCGTCACTTTAAAGGTATGAATGAAACCTTTAGTTCCTTCAAGGGGACCAACCCACCCTGCCTCCAGCCTCTGATCAGAATTGCAGCCCAAGTCACTCTCTGGAGAGCACGAACTCACTCCATCCCCCCACCGCCAGAGCTGTCCTGATTCAAAACCCAGGCAGGAGTCAGAGCGGTTCCCCCTGAGTGACTCAGGAAAGGCTGCGCTTAGGTCTGGTTAACCTAATGTGCACAATAAAAATTTTTATTAAAAAGGGAAGAAGAAAGCCGTGGAGATGGCAATTGGCCATGGAAGGGCATTATTTTTTATTGGAATTAGAATCCTTTTATTTTAAAAATATATAAACCCTCAATTTTCTTTCTATCACTCTGCTTAGCAGCCCGTGGAAAGTTTCCGAGGGCAATTTCAGTATTGGCGGAGAGCAGCTCTAGACCTGCTTGCTTTTCCTGAACTATCTTTTATGAGAATGAAAGTCTCAGCCACACCGGCCTGTGGACCACCGGGATCCCCTGAAGCAAGGACTGCCCAGGGCATCAGGCTGCATCCTCAAGCCCAAGCCCCAGATTTATCCAGTTACCTTGGCATTTTCATCAATGTGTTTGTAGGTTTTTGCCAAGACCCACTGGATTCTGTTTTAACAAATAAACTAAACTCAGAGGTTTAGACTGAGGAGCAAAATTCCTGTGCTTTGTCAAAAGGCAGCAAACTCAAAATAAGTGAGGCTGCTCTGCTTAATTGAAGATTCTAATTACCTGAGAGCCACATTTGTATCCCTCGTGAACTATCCTTTGGTTATGAGCTGACTGGTGGCTTGGGAGGTAGAGAATCCCTTCGGCCATGTGGATGACCCGGGTTCAATCCCTGGGTTGGGAAGATCCCTTTGGAGAAGGAAATGGCAACCCACTCCAGTGTTCTTGCCTGGAGAATCCCATGGACAGAGGAGCTTGGCGGGCTACAGTCTATAGGGTTGCAGAGTCGGACACAACTGAGCAACTAACACTTTGACAACACTGATGCCCTGGCAGGTGGATTTTTCTAGGCCACGTGCCATGCACTTTTCCTGGGTCATCTTGTTTAATCTTCCCAACAGCACTTTGAGGCAGGTTCTATTATCATCTGTCTTTGCAGATGCAGAAATTGAGACTCAGCAAAGCTAGGAAACTTAAATTCAACCAATAAAGATGTACTGAACACCTACATATGTCAGGCACTGTCCTAGGCACTGGGGATACCATGGGAACAAATCAGACAAAGCAAACCTGCCTTCGATCGCAGAGCTGGGAACAGTGGCTTCCGGATGTGAAGTCCGTGGGATTTCAGGACGTAAGTTTCGACTCACTGTACTGGATCTCTGATCAATGTTAAGTCAACGATTTTTTAATAAAATAAGCATGGCATCCAGGGCACATGCAGAACTGGCAAGTCACATCTGGATTTATGCCTGAACTGTTCCACATCACTTTAGTTAATTTGAACAAGATTTCAGAGAGAGTAAAAATGATAAAGACAGCATCTGACATTCGTTGAACACTAAACAAGGGTCTTCGAATTGTGGTGCTGGAGAGGACTCTCGAGAATCCCTTGGGTGCAAGGAGATCACTTCTATAGGAAATCAACCCTGAATCTTCACTGAGGAGACTCATACTGAAGCTGAAGCTCTAATGTTTTGGCCACCTGATGTGAAGAGCTGACTTGTTGGAAAAGACCCTGAGGCTGGGAAAGCTTGAGGGCAGGAGTTCAAGGGGGTGGCAGAGGATGAGATGGTTAGATGACATCACTGAGTCAATGGACATGAATCTGAGCTCAGCTTGCAGAGCTGGATGATTTAGCAACTGAACCACAGCAACAAATTAAGGACCAGGTATTACTAGAAGGTGCAAGATGCCCATGGTGGATCCTCTCAGCAGTTCCTGGAGACAGAGGCTTTGAGCCATTCTTCATTTTGCAGAGGAGGAAACTGGACTTGGGAAGGTATGTGATTTGCCCAGGGATGCTCAGTCAGAAAGTATAGAAACAGGTTTGGACCAGAGTCGGAACACGCAGGCTGCTTCCTCCAGGGGGCAGCTCACACCCTAAAGTATTCCTCCCGGGGAATCAATGTGTTCCTTCTGCAAACCCTGGATCTTGAATCTGGAGTGCTTCACTCAGAGGTGTAATTCTCTCTCCCCATGTAAGACACCTGGCTGGGGGAGGAGAGGGGATGGGGAGGAGAGTGGCAGGGGAGGAGGGTGATGGCTCTGTGCCTTCATCCCACTCCACCTTGCACGATTCCCACCACCCAGCTAACACTGACTTCACTTCCTCCCTGGCAAGTGGCACCATGTTTTGTTTTTTTTTTTCAAAAGTTGGTGATGAAGCCGCTGTCTTCACTGCTAGCTGTCCAGCTGCCTTGTTCTGTTCTGCTCACTGGACTGCCCGATGGAGCTGTGATTGGGGACCAAGAAAAGAGACCTTGCAAAAGGCACTTGATCCATGATGCTGGGTGTACAGAGCAAAGTGGGGAGGCAGGGAGAAAGGAAGCTGAGAGGAGGCAGGGCTGGCCTGGGGCTTGCCCTAGGCCTGGGTGGGTGAACTATGCTGCGGGTTCCAGGAGGTTTGGAAGCAGAGGAGCGAAGTGACCAGGTCTGGGCTGGTTCCAGGTTCAAAGACATGGCTGATGAGCCTCACCCTTAGAGGGGCTTCTTTGAGGAAGGAGAAAGTAAAGGGAGAAGAGTGGTTTTGTCTTTGTGGCTGGAGAGATTTACAGTATAGTCACACCACCGACTCACCTGGTTCAGCAGAGCTGCTGGGGGCAACCTGACCTTGGCTGGTCCTTTAGACCCTACGATCCCCAGTACACGGGGAACAGCGCGAGGACCCCAGAAGCCACCTTGTAAAGAGGCCCAGGGCATGTCCCGCTCTCTGCCCTACAACAATCCCCTTCTGTTGTGTGGGCTCGGGACCTGCATTCCCACAGAGGCGAGCGGAGTTAGGTTTCCCAGGCTC
>SJYX01015201.1:157359-208157 GCA_006410675.1 Oreotragus oreotragus | reverse complement strand
GGATGGAGAGGGGAGGGGAGGGGTGGGGGACATGCTCTGAGCAAGACAAATTCCTGTGCTTTCTTTTTCAAAAAGGTGTTTATTTATCTTTTTTATTTCTTTGGTTGGCCTGGGTCTTCGTTGCTGAGGGCTGCTTTCTCTGGTAGAGAGACGGCAGCGAGCAGGGGCTGCTTCCTCGCTGTGGCAGCTTCTCTTCTCTCGTTGCAGCGTGCAGGCACTAGGGCGCACGGGCTTGGATGCTCCCTGGCACGTGGGATCCTCCAGGACCAGGGCTTGAACCCACACCCCCTGTGTTGGCAGGTAGATTCCTATCCACTGTACCACCAGGGAACATTAACAAAAACGAAAATTGTGGCATCCGATCCCATCGCTTCAGGGCAAATAGATGGGGAAACCATGGAAACAGTGACAGACTATTTTCTTGGGCTCCAAAATCACTGCGGACAGTGACTACAACCATGAAATTAAAAGCCGCTTGCTCCTTGGAAGAAAAGCAATGACGAATCTAGACAGTGGATGAAAAAGCAGAGACATCACTTTGCCAACAAAGGTCCGTGCAGCCAAAACTATGGTTTTTCCAGTAGTCATGTTTGGATGTGAGAGCTGGACAATAAAAATGACTGAGTGCCAAAGAATGATGCTTTTGAACCATGGTGTTGGAAAAGACTCTTGAGACTCCCTTGGACAGTAAGGATATCAAACCAGTCAATCTTAAGGAAAAGCAACCCTGAATATTCACAGGAAGGACTCATGCTGAAGCTGAAGCTCCAGTTTTTTGGCCATCTGATACGAAGACATGACTCACTGAGAAAGACCCTGCTGCTGGGAAGGATTGAAGGCAGGAATAGAAGGGGATGACACAGGATAAGATGGTTGGATGGCATCACCGACTCAGTGGATATGAGTCTGAGCAAACTCCAGGAGATGGTGAAGGACAGGGAAGCCTGGCGGGCTGCAGGCCATGGGGACACAGAGTCAGACATGACTTTGTACCTCAACCACCACCACCACCACCAGGAAAATCCCTGCTGTGCTTTCTTAAGTGGAGCCAAACCTGCGTTTACAGGCCCAAACAAATGGCTTCTACTCAAGTGCAGCCTTGGATTCTAGGCCCAGCCTGGGGTCCCCTGATGGAGCCATGGGGGCAGGGTGAAGAGGTGTGTGTGTGGCCGGGGATATGCCAGGAGTCTGAGCTGTAGGCTGGAGGAGACCCTCTCCTTCCCAGGGCAGGATGGGAAGCCGTGAGCGTGCCTGCTCCCTGCTCCCCAGCCCCTTTCCCCTGGGGGTGCTCTGGAGCCCACTTCCTAAGAGGCGGCTCTGTGGGGGCCTGGTCTGGTCTGGGGCAAAGTGCTGTTGCTGGGACCACACGCCCCATCGGCCCACTTGGCCAGGACTTCCTGGGAGGTGTGGGTGGGCTGCAGACCTAGCTCGGGTCATCACCACTATCCCCGCATCTGCCCTTGGTTCACTTTATGGTGTTTACTGAGCAACTGCTCTATGCAGATACTGAGGACGGAGCTGTGAATAAACCCGACAAAATACCATCCTCGTGCCCCCAAGACCAGTGAAAACAGCCAAAGAAATGCTTAATTACAAACGGAGGTAAGAGTTATAATGGAAGGGAAACATCCAACTGTAGAGATTAGTAACCTGGTTGGGGGTGGGAGTAGCTTCTTCAGCTTTTGACCAGGGAGGGCAGCCCCAGAAAGGATGGACATTTGATCCAGGGTGAGGACAAGTCAACCACACCAAGTGTAGAGGTGCTGGAGGAGAGGGGGACAGAGGCTCGGGCCGAGGGAAGAGCATGTGTGAAGGCCCTGAAGTGGGAAGTACCCAGGGAGCCAGAGGCATGGAGAGAGGGCCTGAAGGGCTAATGTGAGCCAGGAGAGCTGAGATAAGGTCCCCAAAGGGTCCAGCTTGGCCACAGGGTGGTGCCAAGTCTCTGATTCCATATGAACAGAGGGCCCAAAGCCCAGGCATACCAAGAATATGTCTCCAAGCCTGCTCCCTCCATTGCAGAGGATGGCAGAAGGCAGCAAATCAAAAGTCCAGCTAAAACCCCAACACTCACCCATGAGGTCCAGTTGGGTTAATTAGAGCAGGGATAGATGGAGTAACCTGATGAACACCCCCCTACCCACTCAAGACTGGAGGAAGGAGACTCTAGCGGGGGCTGGGCTGGGCTGGGCTGCAAGGGGCGAGACAGAGCCCAGGTCACAGGTAAGAAGTGGCACCCGTCAGCGTCCTCAGTAAGCAGTGGGAATGGCAGGGGTGGAGAAAGGGGAGAGGGGTCTTTCCACCTTCCTTCCAGGCCCTCAGCCCCCAATTTCCCTGGGCGACCCCTGGAACAAGAGGCCTCCATGCAGACAACGGGTCCTTCATGTGGACGTCCGCCGCAAGCTGCTCACAATTGCTGATTCATGAACTAGGCAAGGGCCCCAATGCCCGGGTTGTGTTCCGCTCAAGACATGTGCTGATAGAGGAAATTAGAGCAGCAGACGGATTCGACGGGAGAGGTCTGCCCCCTGGTGTCCCATAGGGGTACTGCACCTGGCCAGGCCTGGACCCTTCAGGTGATCTGGGGTGGCGTGGAGCTTAGAAATCACACAGATGGGAAAGTCGAGGCCCAGGAGCTCCCGGTGACTCAGCTCAGATCCTTTTCTTGAAGCAGGATTGGGGCAGGGGGAAGTGGAGCAGAAATTATTTCCCCTGCTGTGTTAAACACCGAGTCTAGGGAATAGAAGGGCGCCGGAGCTGAGGGCAGGGGCGTGCAGGAGTCGTTGAGGCCCGTGACCTTCTAGAGCCCATGGGACGCGTCTCTTCCCAATTCCTTGTTCAGTCATGTTATTTCGTGTAGCTTGAATTCGGCAGCTGTTGAAGTACTTGTAGTTAGTCACTAAGTCATGTCCGGCTCTTTGCAACTCCATGGCCTGTAGCCTGCCAGGCTCCTCTGTCTATGGGATTTTGCAGGCATACTGAAGTGGGTTGCCATTTCCTTCTCCAAGGGATCTTCCTGACCCAGGATTCAAACTCCATGTCTCCTGCATTGGCAGGATTCTTCGCCACTGAGCCATCAGTATTTACTCCATGGAGATCAACACATGCAACCAGGACCTCCTCCCACCCACCCCCACCCCATCCCTGGGAAGAGCCAGGGTTTCAGCATTAGCCAGCACATCATTGCTCAGGGACCAGTCTCAGCTCAGGAGCTGCGGGTCACTGGCCAAGCATGTGATCTCATTGAGCCTCAGTTTCTGTACCTATATTTGGAACCCATTGATTCAACAGCTATCTGATTGCCTATCCTGTGTCAGGCACAATCTTCAGTGTTGAGGTTATAACACAGCATGCACAAAAGTCCCCGCCTTTGTGGAGCTTGTATTCTGGTGGGGAGACAAAAGATGAAAAAGAGAAATATAATGTCTCATGATGTGGAAAATGATGACAAGAAAGCAAGCTGAAAAGGGAGTGATGGTGATGGCCTTTGAGCCAGTGGAGAGTTGGGATGAGGAGAGGCCAGGCTGAGGAGGAGATTTCTGAACAGTAACTGAGTGATGAGTAGGACTAAGCCATGAAAGGGAGATGCCCTGTGTGGAGAATTGTCCCAGCCAGAGGCAACAGCAAGGGCAAAGGCCTCCAGATGCCATGGGCTAGAGGCTCGACGTACAGAAGAAGGCAACGCGTCCCTAGTGCTGGAATTGGGGACCGGAGAGGAAGAGGAGGTCATGAAAGTGATGGAAGGGGTTTTCAGACTCAAACTGCAGGAGCCTCAGGGCCTCAGGGAAGTGACACGATCCCATCTGGCACGATCCTTCTGAGTTCTTTGTGGAGAAAAGATTTGGTGGGGGTGGGGGTGAGGTGGGGTGCTCCAGGTTGGGAGAGGCCACCTACAGGGTGACAAGTCAGGATGTGGCTGGAGTGGGGGACACAAGTGGTCTTCATGCATAGGTGACATTTTGTTTCTTAAGCTGGGTGATATAGTTTATAATAATGCATTGTGCTATTTTTAAAGCTTTCAGTATCTTAAATAATATGTGTTTTTAAGAAAAGGAGGAAGGGGAAAAAATGAGGAAAAAAATGGGAAAATAAAAGTAAAGGGATCACAGTTAGAGCCGGCTTCTCCGAGTGGTGAATTGTTCAAACCCAGAGCAATAGAATATTCTCTGGAGTGAACAGATGCGTCCCCACGTCCACACCTCTGGGAAAATGCCCTGGCAGTGTGGGCACTGGGGCAAATCCACTCTGATAGTGAATGTCACTTGCCAGCAGCACACAGCAGCCGTCGACCAGTCCCGATGGGGTGATGAGGAGTAAGTGGCCATCATTGCCGGGCTGTTTGATCGATTTGAGTTCTGGAAGCAGAACAATGACTCTCTTTCTTTCTTTTTTTTTTTTTTTTTACAGTCATCTGGCAAAGTCTGCCCAGGGATTCTCACGGCTGCTGAAACTCCAACAGGCAGGGCAAGACCATTTCTTGGAGGCTCATTTGGCCACAGGTTGCTATTTCCCTTTGTCCACATCATTTACTCTTTTCTGAGTGAGAAAGGATTCTAATGTCAAAGACTGACACCTGGATTCTATCAATTTCTCCCCCGTTTATTGCCGCGCCACCGTATCCAGTCGGCTTGTGCCCACGGGTGAGGACGGCAGAGTGCAATCACAGCCCTCCTTCTCACCGACGCGTCCCTGCAACTGTTTGCATCCTGCGAACTCAGTCACTGGATCTGTTTCCAGGGGTGTCCTTCAGCAGGCGGCGAGAGCCACGAAATCAGTCACACAAATGACCCACCACACGTAAAAAAGCCGCCAATACATCAACAGGCCGTAAAAGCAAGCAACAGTTAAAATAACGACTCGATCAGTAGCAGCAGACGCACCAGGCAGCCCGGCAAAAAGACGCCGAGAAGGCCAGTCCCGGGCGTTTTACTTCTGATTTACTCTCCACTTAATTTTCTATTCAGGGTAAGAAACATTCTGAAGAGCAGATGCTTAAAAAAAAAAGGCGAGGGGGTGGGGGGAAAGATTGCAATAACAAGATGAAAGGCAGGGTGCCAGGCCATCAGGAGGGGATATTTATGCTCCTAAAGAGATCATTTTTGTGACGTCTAATCCCTGTGTCTTCCGGGGGGCATGGAGGGCGGGAAGCTGGGGGTGATGGGAGAAGCGTCTGCTTTGCTGTCTCCGGCATCGATGCCGATTGGTCCTGCTCCGGTCGTTGGCTCCTTTTTTTCATACTGGACCCAGCATGTGATGCCACAGAAGCAGCCAATCAACAGCAATCCTGGGCTTGGCATCCGAAGTCCTAGCTGTGTCCTGCGTTTGCTGTGTGACATTGAGCAAGTTGTTGGCCCTCTCTGAGCCTCAGTTTCCCCAGCTGTGCAATGGGGTCAGTGATCCCCATGTCACGATGAGATAGGGCTCTGGATATGAACATGCTCTGAGGGCTGGGAAGGTTCCCCAGGGAGCAGTGTGGTGACACAGAGGGCTATATGTTGTTTCCCTTTTTCTGAGCCCTCTCTTCTCACAGACCCCTCTGACCTCAGGAGGATCTGAGGGTAACCAGGAGGCAGGGAGCAAGAGTGATGAGAGGGAACAGAGAAGGGGGAACAGGTCCAGATGATCAGAATAAGGGGGATGTTTCTGGGCCCAGGGGTAAGCTGATGTTATATCCCCTCAACTGGACTCCAGGGCCTTTGGGGTGGACTGGATCATGTCTCCCCTAAAAGAGATGTTCGGGTCCTGACTCCTAGGGGAAAAGACCTTATCTGGAAGTAAGGTGTTTGCAGATATAATCAACTTAGGGTGATGGCATGCTGGAATGGGGGCCCCTAGACCCCGTGGCTGGTGTCCCTGTAAGAGAACGGAGAGACACCGACACGCCCAGAGGGAAGATGGCAGCAGGGACTGGATAATGCCTTTGCATGCAAGGACCTGCCAGGAGCTTGGAGAGAGTCAGTGAGGAATCCCCCTCAGAGTCCCCAGAGAGTGTACCGCCCTTTGTGACAACCTGATTTTGACCTTTCAGCCTTTGGAACCCTGAAAAAATACACTCTGCTCTTTCAAACTGCTGAGTTTGGTATGGCAGCCCTAGCGATCAGATGTACTGCTTGGGTAGAAAGCTCTGGGCCTCAGGGCTGTACCACGGGGTCCCCTGGCTGAGCGGCACTTTGAGGAAAGAGGAGGCCCCCACCTGTGCCACAGGGAATCACCTAGACCTGGGCAGGGCCCGGTTGCCAGCGGGACATCACGTCCACTTCTGTGGGGCTGTGGGGATGTGCCACAGCCATCCGCAACCGCCAGGATGAGGGCAGTCCTTTTGAGAACGAGTCATCGCAGGCTCCTTCGGGACTGACCAGAGGGGTCTGGGGTCAGGGGCTGCCTGGCTGAGCCCCCCTCCCTTGACAGGTGTCCTCCGTGATGACAGACGCTCACACGTGGGCCAGCCTCCGTGACGGGGTAGAGGAGACCCCCAAGTCAGGACCAGGCCTGCTGTGAGGTGGGCACAGGGACTCACAGTGGCCAGTGTCTGCACGCTAAAGGAAATGTGAGCGTATTTTTCAGCCCAGCCTGGCTGGACCTCGGCATTTAGATTTGGTGATGCTAGGGTGGGTGGGGGTGTGGTTCGGCATTATCATTCTGCAGCCCTGAACATCTACTGCTCAGGACCTGCTTTCCCAGGCACTAGGTGTTAGCTTCTTGGGTCCTGAGGACCGCAGTGTGTGCAGCCAACACATAAACCTCAGGCCCAAGTCCTTAGCTTTGTTGAGCTGCTGTGTCCTTGCACACACGTGTATTTTACATACAGACAAAGACATGGGTCATTGTGAAATGTTTCCAAGGGAACCCTGAACCACACACCCCTTCTTTCCCCGGGAGGGCAGGAAGGCCAAAGGGACCCCTGCAGCTCCTCTGAGCCCCCACCCCACACCTGCCCCCTCCTGTTGGGTGAGGATCTGTGACATTTCCCGGTGGGCAGGTGACCACACTTCCCAGGTGTCCTGGTGGACTTCCTCCATTCGGGAAGGGCTCCCGTGAAGGAAGCACGTCCTCAGCGAGTGTCTCAAGCTGCCTAGGTCCTCCTGCAGATGCAGATGCTTCCCGAGCTGCGCTGGCCAAAGCCCAGAGTTGGGCTTTCCTGTCTCCCAGGCGATGGCAGAGGACCACACTTTGAGGAGCGAGGTTTTAAAGCAACGGATTTACAACCTCAGTGCAACAGGACAATCACCCAGGGAACCTTTAAAACATATTGGATTCCTGCCCCCACTCAGACAAATTAAATTATAGCCTTTTAGGGGCAGAGACTGGGAGTGGGCATTTTTTTAATCATTCCCCAGGAGGTTCTTATGTGCAACCGAAGTTGAGAACTACTGTTCTAGAAGCAGGCCTGGCTCTCTGTTTCCACCTGTGGCTGGGAAGTGGGCTGATTGAACTTGGTGCCAGAATTCTGCTCCACGGACATGATCCCCTTTCCTCCTCCTCCTCACCCTCCTCCTTCCCCAGCCTTCTCTGTTCACCTGAGAAACTAGGTCCCCCAGAATGAGCTGCCCTCAAACCTGAGTTTTTCTTTCCAAGGGAGCTTCTTACCAGGCAGTCCATCTTAAAGGAAATCAGTCCTGAATATTCACTGGAAGGATTGATGGTGAAGCTGAAGCTCCAATACCTTGGCCACCTGATGTGAAGAGCTGATTGAGTGGGAAAGACCCTGATGCTGGGAAAGATTGAAGGCGGGAGGAGAATGGGACAATAGAGGATGAGATGGTTGGATGGCATCACCGACTCTATGGACATGAGTCTGAGTAAGCTCTGGGAGTTGGTGATGGACAGGGAGGCCAGGCGTGCTGCAGTCCATGGGGTCACAAAGGGTCAGACACAACTGAGAGACTGAACGGAACTGAACTTGCATTGGCAGCTCTGGGTATCAGGTATTTTCCCAGTGACCCTTATAGCAGCGCTTTCTTTCCCACCTGGCTATTTTTACTTGTTGAGGGGGCTTCATCACTCAGAACCCTGCAGGGTGAAGGGGGTACAAACATCCCAGTCCCGAAAGACTAGCACCCCAGGTCTGTGTGCATTCTGAACCCCTGAGTTACTCAGAGTAAGGGGCAGAGCCTCTCCCTCTGCTGCAGGCAGGGGTGAGGTAGGAGATGGAGAGAGTGGCCTCCTCACCCCCAAACCTCCTCAGTGTCCCCACCTGTCCCCCAGCCCAGCAGCCTCCCCCAGGCTCTTAACAAGAGCCCAGTCACCAGCCCAGCTCTCACCCACTCCGCCCCAGCCACTGGGCAGCCAGTGGGCACCTGGATATTTCCCTCTGGAAGAGACGGCAGGCTGGCGTGAAGGACCCTGCCATCAGTCCAAGTCCCCACAGCCCTTTTCTTTCTTTTTTAATTTCTTGGTCATGCTGTGCGTCATGTGGTATCTTTATTCCCCCACACCAAGGATCGAGCCTGCTTCCTCTGCATAGGAAGTGCAGAGTCTTAAATGCTGGACTGCCAAGGAAGTCCCTCACAGACTTTTGAGTACGGTTGAACAAGAGTCGTCAGGTCACCCGGGTCACAGATCCTGTTTCCTAAGTGTTGAGGGCAAATTCCTCTCCCCTGGAGTGTAGGCTGGACCTGTGGCTCAATTATGACAGTAGAGTATGGAAAGGAGACAGGAGTGAGCACTCAGCAGAGGAGCCTAGGCAGGCTGGCGTGAAGGACCCTGCCATCAGTCCAAGTCCCCACAGCCCTTTTCTTTCTTTTTTAATTTCTTGGTCATGCTGTGCGTCATGTGGTATCTTTATTCCCCCACACCAAGGATCGAGCCTGCTTCCTCTGCATAGGAAGTGCAGAGTCTTAAATGCTGGACTGCCAAGGAAGTCCCTCACAGACTGTTCAGTACGGTTGAACAAGAGTCGTCAGGTCACCCGGGTCACAGATCCTGTTTCCTAAGTGTTGAGGGCAAATTCCTCTCCCCTGGAGTGTAGGCTAGACCTGTGGCTCAATTATGACAGTAGAGTATGGAAAGGAGACAGGAGTGAGCACTCAGCAGAGGAGCCTGGCAGGCCCCTCCCTGGCCAAGTGATCAGGTCAGCACCACTCACAATATCACTGCAATCCCACGGACAGCTTGTGCAAAGAGAATACACCTCACCTCTCTGTATTCTCTCCAATCTACAGCCACACTCCAGTCATGAGAAAATACCAGGTAAACCCCAACCGAGGGGCATTTTACAAATGCTTGATCAGTACTCCTCAAAAGTATTTAAGGAAACAAACTATCTAAGAAAACTAAGAAAAAATGGGAAGCTGTAACAGATTGGCCTTCAAATCCTTCCTAGAATAGAAAAAGGACATTAGGGGGGAAACTGTTGTTTCGGAGTTGCTCGGTTGTCTGACTCTTTGTGACACCAGGCTTTGTACTGCAGTACACCAGGCTTTCCTACCACTCACTATCTCCCAGAGTTTTCTCAAACTCAAATCCATCCAGTCATCTTATCCTCTGCCACCTTCTTCTCCTGCCCTCAGTCTTTCCCAGCACTAGGGTCTTTTCTAATGAGTCAGCTCTTGGCATCAGATGGCCAAAGTATTGGAGCTTCAGCTTCAGCATTTGTCCTTCCGATAAATATTTAGGGTCGATTTCCTATAGGGTTGACTGGTTTGATCTCCTTGCTGCCCAAGGGACTCTCAAGAATCTTCTCCAACACCACAGTTGGAAAGCATCAATTCTTCAGCACTCAGCCTTCATTATGGCCCAACTCTTATATCCGTACATGACCACTGGGAAAACAACAGCTTTGACTATACAGACTTTTGTTGGCAAAGTGATGTCTCTCTTTTTTAATATGCTGTCTAGATTTGCCATAGCTTTTCTCCCAAGGAGCAAGCATCTTTTAATTTCATGGCCGCAGTCACTGTCCACAGTGAATTTGGAGACCAAGAAAGTAAAGCCCGTCACTGTTTGCATTTTCCCACCTATTTGCCATGAAGTGATGGTACTAGATGCCATGGTCTTACTTTTTGAATGTTGAGTTTTAAGCCAGCTTTTTCATAATTGGGGAAATTCAAATGAGCTCTGCAGTTCATAGTTCCCTGCACATTTCTCAGTTTTAATAAATGTCCTCTGGTGCGAGTTGTTGATGTCAAGGAAAGCCGGGTGAAGGGGAGAAGAGATCTCTCTGTGCTGTCTTTGCAGTTCTTCTCTGAATCTAAACTTATTTCAAAATTTAAAGTTTTTAAAAATATATTGAGAGGGAAAATACATGAGGCAAGGAATGTTCTCTCTCTCTCTCTTAAACACTGATCTACAAGGTAGAATCATGAAAGGAGAACAGCTGGCTGCTGGCTGGAGCTGAATTTACTGCCAGGAAACAGGGCTGCCTTGCTCTGTTCACTGTGATTTACAGCCAAGGACCCGGACCCCCATCGATCCTCGCTCTGAGCCCCCAGTGCAGGCGCAGGTCCTCTGGGCAAAATCGATGCCTGGAGGTGACTCTGTGCATTTCACTGCCATCATAGGAATCCAGATTTATGTTTTGCAGAAGATATATCCCAGGGTCATGGAAAAGGAGCTGAAAGGGGAGTCAGGAGGTCTGGGTTCCAGCTCAGATCTGCCATTTACATCTGTGTGATTTAGGACCATTTACTTTTCCTCTCTAGACCTGAGTTTGGGGAAAGGGTCTCTGTGGCCTCTTCCAGCTCTTATCATCAGGTTTCTTTGATTGCAAACAAGAGGATATGGCCATGGGTAGAAAACCTTGAGTATAAAAGAATTTTATTGAAAGGAATTATGGGAAGGTTGGAGGCTCAGAAATGGGCGCCACCAGTATTAACCAAGGCAGAGTCATTGTTGCAGCGGCCACCCCACCATTTTTGTGGTTTCACACAGTTCAGTGTGTCTCCGTCTGGTCAGGTGGCGGCGGCAGTGGTGGTAGTGGGGCTCTTTGCTCCACCCAGCCCTTCAGGGACCCAGGCTCCTTCCATCTTGTGGCTCCTCTCTACTCTGAGTCCTTGGGATCCTCTCCATTCAACCGCTGAATGAATGGAACCACTGATGAAACCAGGTGAGGACCTTGAATGAGACGTCGGTAATGAGCCAGGTTGGAAAGGGCACACATCGCTTCCATTCACACCCCACTAACCGGAACTGAATGCGAGGAGCCTGGGAAACATAGCCTGAGTGTGTTTCCAGGAAGACACAGAGGTGGGAACTCTGCAGAGCACCAGTCCTCTCTTCTGTAAGTGGTGAGAACTACTCAAGAGGTTTGCTGAGATGTGACTACTGGGACGAATAAGCTCCCACCATCCAAAAGTAATGATCATTCTTGCATCTCTGTGCCCAGATCTAGAAGCCTGGGAGAGAGTCCAGTTGGCCCAACTCACCTTGGTCTCCTGCCCACTCCTTGGCCTAAGGGAAAACAGAGCTGATACTTACCAGATGGCACGTACGGGGGTGGAGTAACACCCCCAAAGGGCACACACCTACTAAACTCCATGATATCGGACCAAACCAGGGGCTCACATGCACACACACTGCCTCAGACCATGGGTAGGACACCGACTCCCGAAGAGAAAGAGTGCTGGCTCTCCAGGGCCTTGGTGATTTATTCTGGACGAGAAGTAAATGTTTATTTATTTATTTATTTTAAAAATGTATTTATTTTAATTGGAGGCTAATTACTCGACAATATTGTAGTGGTTTTGCCATACACTGACGTGAATCAGCCATGGGTGCATATGCGTTCCCCATCCTGAAGCCCCCTCCCACCTCCCTCCCCATCCCATCCCTCTGGGTCATCAGCCCTGAGCACCCTGTCTCATGCATCGAACCCTCCAAGGCCTTTCAAATGACCTGTTGATTAGAATGGATTTAGAGGTGACAGAAGAAATGGGACATTTCCCAAAGAAACCCACTTTGTTCCTGTAGCACAGGGGTTGGTAAACTACGGCCTGCAGACTGCCTCCATTTTTATGAATAAAGCTTGCCGGGACACAGCCATACGCATTCATTTATGTGGTGCCAATGTCTGTTTTCACATTACAGTGCCAGAACTGAGTAGGTGTGACAGAGACGGCACAGCTCAAAGAGCTTCACATATTGACTACCTGGCCCTTTAAGAAGCAAAGGTGCTGATTCCTTCCACAGGGGCAGCAATGGGATGGCGTGAAGACGGCTTTAAATTTGTAGATACTCCTCCCACTGAGAAAGGGCTTCCCAGGTGGCTCAGTGGTAAAGGATCCACCTACCAAGCATGACAGGCAGGTTTGATCCCTAGGTCAGGAAAGTCCCTTTCAGAAGGAAATGGCAACCCACTCTAGTACTCTTGTTTGGGAAATCCCATGGGCTTCTATAGTCTCATAAAGAGTCAGACACAACTTAGCAACGAAACATCCATCCATCCCCATTGAGAAGTGGGTCTCCTGCCTGTCCCTTTGGCTCTGGGTTCGCAGGAGTGATGCTAGGTCAGTTTTAGCCCAGACTTTAAAGGACTGTTTCCAGTGGTGCTTCCTGTCTCTAGGAGTCTGAGGTGACTGCCCAGCTAGAGAGACCACACAGAGAACCCAGCCCTCCGGCCATCCCCACCAAGCCACCAGAAGCCACCTTGGACCCTCCAAGACCAGACAAGCCACCAGCTGAACATCATCAAGTCACTCCAGTCATTGCCACCTCGGACAGAAGATACACCCAGCGGAGTCCACACCAGACATCTCAGCCACAGAACCATGAGATGTGATGAAATGGTTGCTGTTCTGTCACTGTTTGCTATGCAGTGACAGAGACCCAGCCCTGGCAGAGAATAGAGGGGTCCTGTTCTAGCACATCAGATAGAACTGAACCCCTGAAGGAGGGCGAGGGAAAGGGAAGATGGGAGGGGCTGCAGATCACCGAGTCACATGGCAGAGAATCTGGGACTTGAAGAGACTAATTCTGAACCAACTCACTAAAAAAAAATTATTCATTTTATATTTTGGCTACCCTGGGTCTCTGGGGACGTTTTGCTCTGCAGACTCCTCTCTAGTTGCAGCAATCGGGGGCTCCTCTTTGCTGCGATGCTTGGGCTTCTCAGTAGGGTAGCTTCTCTTGTTGCAGAGCTTAAGCAAACGAGCTTAGCAGCTGCAGCGCTTGGGCTCAGTAGTTTCTGCTCATGGGCTGGCTCTAGAGCATGTGCCCAGTAGTTGTGGTGCGTGGGGTTAGTGGCTCCATGGCATGTGGGAGCTTCTTGGGATTGAACCTGTGTCTCCTGCATGGGCATGCTAAATGCTTGCTAAGTCACTTCAGTCGCATCTGACTCTTTACAACCCTATGGATTGCAACCCACCAGGCTCCTCCATGGAATCTCCCAGGCAAGAACACTGGGGTGGGTTGCCATTCCCTTCTCCAGGGGATCTTCCTGACTCAGGGATCAAACCTGCATCTCTCATGCCTCCCACATGGGCAGGCCGATCCTTATCCGCTGCACTAACTAAGCCAGTTTTTAAATGTTGAAGGCTGAGGGAGAGCAGGCTGCTCCAAGAGAAGGAAAAGGAAACACAATGGCTTCAGCTGAAGCTGCAGACTCTCCTGGGTCTCTGAAGCCTCCTCCTTCCCACTCTTCCGACATGTGGAGGACCACACTGGGAACAGCAAAACATTGCCTCAACAGTTAGAGTCACGTGGGAGCCCTTGAGGAAATCAACACAAAACAGAAAAGAACAGGACTATGAAGGGGCGCTTAGACACAACGGTGGGCACATAAGGCAAAGGCATGTGCGTCGTCGTGTTTACGGCACGGGAGCAGAACCCTGCCTGTTTCCCCTCTCTGGCCCGGCATGGATAGCATTTCCACGTTTAAGGTGATGACGCCAGGGCCCACCCAGAGAACCCAGAGTCATGCTCCCGTCTCAGGGTCCCGCATCTAATCACACCCACAGCGCGCCCTCTGCCTTGCAAAGTTCCACGTTTACCTGTTCTGCAGAAAAGCATGTGGGCATCTTCAGAGGTTCATACTCTCTCTACTGCAGGTGGTGACGGTTACCTCTCAGGGTCAGGCTTTGGAGTTGCTTTTAATCTTGTTTAAACTCTCATAATTCAAAAAGACTCCTGCACCCCGATGTTCACTGTAGCACTAGTTAGCCAGTTCGTGGAAGCAACCTAAATGTCCGTCAGCAGATGAACGGATAAAGAGGATGTGGTGCATATATACAACGGAATAGTGCTCAGCCGTAAAAAGGAACGACACCGGGTCATTTGTAGTGTTGTGGGTGGACCTAGAGACTATCATACAGGGTGAAGCAAGAAAGAGAAAACAAAACAAATATCATATATTAATGCATGTATGTGGAATCTAGAAAAAATGGCACAAATGAATCTATTTGCAGAGCAGGAAAAAAGACACAGACATCAAGAAAGGACTGGGGACACAGTGAGGGAAGGAGAAGG
This sequence comes from Oreotragus oreotragus, assembly GCA_006410675.1. Lineage (NCBI taxonomy): Eukaryota > Metazoa > Chordata > Mammalia > Artiodactyla > Bovidae > Oreotragus > Oreotragus oreotragus. Next base: position 193,760 of record SJYX01015201.1, on the reverse strand, counting down.
TGGAATGATTTGAGAGCAGCATTGATATATATATACACTGCTGCTGCTGGTGCTGCTGCTGCTAAGTCGCCTCAGTCGTGTCTGACTCTGTGCGACCCCATAGACAGCAGCCCACCAGGCCCTCCATCCATGGGATCCTCCAGGCAAGAACACTGGAGTGGAGTGCCATGGCCTTCTCCACATACACACTGCTGTATGTGAACAGATAGCCAGTGGCCAGGTGCTGCGCATACGGCACAGGGAGCTCAGCTCAGTGCTCTGTGGTGACCTAGGGGGTGGGCTGCAGGAAGGAGGTCCAGGAGGAGGGGGTATGTGTACACGTGTAGCCGATTCACTTCGCTGCATAGTGAAAACCAGCCAACCCTGTAAAGCAATCATACCCTGATTAAAAAATTGCATCATGAATAGATATCGTTTTTGTAAGAAAATACAGGTTATTGTTTGAAATGCAGAGCGGCTCCCTTGCCTCTCTGGGGTCTGGCTACTCCCTACAGTGGGAATCTATGTTCAATACTCATAACCAGCCTAGGAGGCTTCTATCCAGATGTCCCCAGATCATCGGGCAATGTTGCTCAGGCCCCTGGGCCCCCGGATTGTGTGGAGAGGACACCTGGAAAAGGCAATGGGCATGCAAGCAAATCTGGACGGGGAGAAGCTGGTTGGCGATCACGACAGTAATGGCCAGTAAGAGTGGACTCTGGCTGGGTGCTCCTTCTCATATTAGCCTTCACACAAGCAGAGCCAAGGGCAGGTGCTGTCATCATCTGTTTTACTGCAACTCAGGATTCAAGCCAGTTTCCTACGAGCTGAGGTCACATGGCCCCATCCCGTCTGCCCAAGCGTGGGGAGAGGGGCACACTCCTCCTCTGTGTCCACGGCCAGAAAGGTACCAGCCCCTGAATGGCAAGGTTTGGGACACTGGTGACCACAAGCACGTGGCTCTTCCAAGACTCTTCTGTGTCCCCATTGTCACAGCCTCTGCATGTACAAACTGGGATGTGGACACTTCCTGGCTGGTCCCTTCTTCCCCTCCTGGATTAGTGGAAGAGCAGGAAAGGGGCTCCTTGGAAGGGGCTCAGGATGCCCCCTGCTCCTCTGCAAGCTGACCCTCTGACCAAGCACTTTGAACTTGGTCTGACCCCATTGCCTTCGCTATGGCCTTCTCCCATAGAAGACATGCATGGTCTGGCCTCTCTTCTCTTACAAGGAATCCTTCCTCGGCCTGGGTCCCCCTTCATCACACCACTCTCTGCCTCCTCTTCCCTTAACTCTAAACATCTATATGCCTGCCTGCAACTTGTCCACAGGCATCTCAATTTCACGTCCAAACAGGTTTACCTGTTTGGTAAAGGTGTCAGGTGTCCCCTGACACCCCTGAAACCTGGGTCCCCTTCTTGCGTTCATCATCTGTGATGCCATTCCAGCTAGAGTCGCCTGATCCAGAAACCTGGGTCTATCTTGAACCTGCCTTCCTTTAAGCCCTCACCCAAGGCTCCCCCAGTCCTGCTGACTCCATGCCCATGTGGTTTTCAGACTCATCCCTGGGGCCCTCTCCCCATGGCTGCTCCTGGCCAGAGTCTCCATCACTCAGTGTCCTTGTCAATTACAGCTCTAACTCCCTGACCGGCCAGCCTCACCTCATCCTCCTTGGTCTTCATCCTCCGACCAGCTCACATTTCCCAAAGCTTCCCATAAAGATCTGCTGTCTTTAGTCTTCTCTGAGTCTCTCGACCTGGAATGTCCAGCCCCTTATCACCCCCACCCCTCCCACACACACACACATTATTGTTCAGTCCCTCAGTCATGTCCGACTCCTTGCAACCCCAAGAACCTTGCAGCATGCCAGGCTTACCTGTCCTTCACTATCTCCTAGAGTTTGCTCAGACTCATGTCCGTTGAGTCAGTGATGCCATCCAATCATCTCATCCTCTGTTGTCCCCTTCTCTGCCCTCAGACTTTCTCAGACCCAAAGTCTTTCCCAATGAGTCGGTTCTTCACATCAGGTGGCCAAATTATTGGAACTTCAGCTTCAGCATCAGTCCTTCCAATGAACACCCAGGACTGATCTCCTTTAGGATGGACTGGTTGGATCTCCTTACAGTCCAAGGGACTCTCAAGAGTCTTCTCCAACACCACAGTTCAAAAGCATCAATTCTTCGGCGCTCAGCTTTCTTTATGGTCTAACTCTCACATCCACACATGACCACTGGAAAAGCTTTGGCTGAATATACAGATCTCTCTCTATGTAGATCTGATGTCTCTGTTTCTCTGACTCGTCTTCACCCTCTACTCTCAGGCTCATTTTTCTTTAACTCTCTCCTCCCACCTTGGGTTAGGGTCTCCTTCCTCTCTGCCCTCTTGACCCTCTCCTGTCAGGACACATATGGAACCTGTAATTGTCTGTGGATCTGTCTTTCCTGCAGAGCTGTAACCTCCTTGGATGGACGCAGTGTCTTCTTCATCAAGGTGCCCTTGGGACCCGGCTCCTCATCGGCACTGAGGGTTGTGCAGGTTTGCAGAACTACAGGCAGGAGCAGGACCCAGGTTCCCAGCCCGTGGGCCCCACCTCCGTCTCCCCTGGGAGGACAGGATGGCCCGATAGCCACGCTTTCCTCTGCACCAGGCATTCAGCATCCTGCCTGCTGGGGAGAGGCAGAGGGGGAAACTGAGGCTCGGGGGCCTCAAACGAATTGTGTTTTCTATCCTACTCTCTCCCACAGTGTTTAGAAAAAAGTAAGAAAGTGATTGGGCTTCCTTGGTAGCTCAGCTGATAAAGAATCCACCTGCAATGCAGGAGACCCTGGTTCGATTCCTGGGTTGGAAATAGTCCCTGGAGAAGGGAAAGACTACCCACTCCAGTATTCATGGGCTTCCCTGGTGGCTCAGATGGAAATAATTCACCTGCAGTGCGAGAGACCTGCATTCGATCCCTGGGTCAGGAAGATTCCCTGGAGGAGGGCATGGCAACCCATTCCAGCGAACCCCCATAGACAGAGGAGCCTGGCGGGCTGCAGTCCCACCAGGGGTCGCAAAGAGTCGGCCACGACTGAGCGACTCAGCACAGTACAGGAAAGTGATTACTCAGTTAATGATCGGTATTGACAAAGCTCTTTGTTGTTACAGTGTGTGGGTGCGTGTGTGAGAGCATGTGAGTGCGAGCGTGTGCTTGCACGTGGACACACTCACATCGTGGAGCACACGTGTCTTACTTTTCAGCAGACTCTGGACGGCCTTTGGAGCCTATAACGTGGAGACAAGCCTCGCCTGTCACCACACTCAGGACACAGGGGTCTCCGCTGGGGAATCCACAGAACAACAGGCATGGCCCCGCCTCTGGGAACTGGGGACAGCACCCTCCAGGGGGCATCTCAGGGAGGGTGCTGGGAAACGTTCCTCCTAGAAACGTTCACCGATGGGCCCAATTCCATTGTGTCTGGACCTGGCCTCCTCTGCCCCAGGGCCCCCACCTTACCAGTCCCTGCTCGGCAGTCAGAGTCCAACCGCTTATGAGCGTGGTCCTAGCCTCTGGTCCAGGAAGTCGGCTGTCCAGGCCTCCAAGGCCCTGCTGCCAGCAAGATAGCCACTGGGGGGAGCCCTTGAGCCNCTCAGTCGTGTCTGACTCTGTGCGACCCCATAGACAGCAGCCCACCAGGCCCTCCATCCATGGGATCCTCCAGGCAAGAACACTGGAGTGGAGTGCCATGGCCTTCTCCACATACACACTGCTGTATGTGAACAGATAGCCAGTGGCCAGGTGCTGCGCATACGGCACAGGGAGCTCAGCTCAGTGCTCTGTGGTGACCTAGGGGGTGGGCTGCAGGAAGGAGGTCCAGGAGGAGGGGGTATGTGTACACGTGTAGCCGATTCACTTCGCTGCATAGTGAAAACCAGCCAACCCTGTAAAGCAATCATACCCTGATTAAAAAATTGCATCATGAATAGATATCGTTTTTGTAAGAAAATACAGGTTATTGTTTGAAATGCAGAGCGGCTCCCTTGCCTCTCTGGGGTCTGGCTACTCCCTACAGTGGGAATCTATGTTCAATACTCATAACCAGCCTAGGAGGCTTCTATCCAGATGTCCCCAGATCATCGGGCAATGTTGCTCAGGCCCCTGGGCCCCCGGATTGTGTGGAGAGGACACCTGGAAAAGGCAATGGGCATGCAAGCAAATCTGGACGGGGAGAAGCTGGTTGGCGATCACGACAGTAATGGCCAGTAAGAGTGGACTCTGGCTGGGTGCTCCTTCTCATATTAGCCTTCACACAAGCAGAGCCAAGGGCAGGTGCTGTCATCATCTGTTTTACTGCAACTCAGGATTCAAGCCAGTTTCCTACGAGCTGAGGTCACATGGCCCCATCCCGTCTGCCCAAGCGTGGGGAGAGGGGCACACTCCTCCTCTGTGTCCACGGCCAGAAAGGTACCAGCCCCTGAATGGCAAGGTTTGGGACACTGGTGACCACAAGCACGTGGCTCTTCCAAGACTCTTCTGTGTCCCCATTGTCACAGCCTCTGCATGTACAAACTGGGATGTGGACACTTCCTGGCTGGTCCCTTCTTCCCCTCCTGGATTAGTGGAAGAGCAGGAAAGGGGCTCCTTGGAAGGGGCTCAGGATGCCCCCTGCTCCTCTGCAAGCTGACCCTCTGACCAAGCACTTTGAACTTGGTCTGACCCCATTGCCTTCGCTATGGCCTTCTCCCATAGAAGACATGCATGGTCTGGCCTCTCTTCTCTTACAAGGAATCCTTCCTCGGCCTGGGTCCCCCTTCATCACACCACTCTCTGCCTCCTCTTCCCTTAACTCTAAACATCTATATGCCTGCCTGCAACTTGTCCACAGGCATCTCAATTTCACGTCCAAACAGGTTTACCTGTTTGGTAAAGGTGTCAGGTGTCCCCTGACACCCCTGAAACCTGGGTCCCCTTCTTGCGTTCATCATCTGTGATGCCATTCCAGCTAGAGTCGCCTGATCCAGAAACCTGGGTCTATCTTGAACCTGCCTTCCTTTAAGCCCTCACCCAAGGCTCCCCCAGTCCTGCTGACTCCATGCCCATGTGGTTTTCAGACTCATCCCTGGGGCCCTCTCCCCATGGCTGCTCCTGGCCAGAGTCTCCATCACTCAGTGTCCTTGTCAATTACAGCTCTAACTCCCTGACCGGCCAGCCTCACCTCATCCTCCTTGGTCTTCATCCTCCGACCAGCTCACATTTCCCAAAGCTTCCCATAAAGATCTGCTGTCTTTAGTCTTCTCTGAGTCTCTCGACCTGGAATGTCCAGCCCCTTATCACCCCCACCCCTCCCACACACACACACATTATTGTTCAGTCCCTCAGTCATGTCCGACTCCTTGCAACCCCAAGAACCTTGCAGCATGCCAGGCTTACCTGTCCTTCACTATCTCCTAGAGTTTGCTCAGACTCATGTCCGTTGAGTCAGTGATGCCATCCAATCATCTCATCCTCTGTTGTCCCCTTCTCTGCCCTCAGACTTTCTCAGACCCAAAGTCTTTCCCAATGAGTCGGTTCTTCACATCAGGTGGCCAAATTNCCAGGCTTACCTGTCCTTCACTATCTCCTAGAGTTTGCTCAGACTCATGTCCGTTGAGTCAGTGATGCCATCCAATCATCTCATCCTCTGTTGTCCCCTTCTCTGCCCTCAGACTTTCTCAGACCCAAAGTCTTTCCCAATGAGTCGGTTCTTCACATCAGGTGGCCAAATTATTGGAACTTCAGCTTCAGCATCAGTCCTTCCAATGAACACCCAGGACTGATCTCCTTTAGGATGGACTGGTTGGATCTCCTTACAGTCCAAGGGACTCTCAAGAGTCTTCTCCAACACCACAGTTCAAAAGCATCAATTCTTCGGCGCTCAGCTTTCTTTATGGTCTAACTCTCACATCCACACATGACCACTGGAAAAGCTTTGGCTGAATATACAGATCTCTCTCTATGTAGATCTGATGTCTCTGTTTCTCTGACTCGTCTTCACCCTCTACTCTCAGGCTCATTTTTCTTTAACTCTCTCCTCCCACCTTGGGTTAGGGTCTCCTTCCTCTCTGCCCTCTTGACCCTCTCCTGTCAGGACACATATGGAACCTGTAATTGTCTGTGGATCTGTCTTTCCTGCAGAGCTGTAACCTCCTTGGATGGACGCAGTGTCTTCTTCATCAAGGTGCCCTTGGGACCCGGCTCCTCATCGGCACTGAGGGTTGTGCAGGTTTGCAGAACTACAGGCAGGAGCAGGACCCAGGTTCCCAGCCCGTGGGCCCCACCTCCGTCTCCCCTGGGAGGACAGGATGGCCCGATAGCCACGCTTTCCTCTGCACCAGGCATTCAGCATCCTGCCTGCTGGGGAGAGGCAGAGGGGGAAACTGAGGCTCGGGGGCCTCAAACGAATTGTGTTTTCTATCCTACTCTCTCCCACAGTGTTTAGAAAAAAGTAAGAAAGTGATTGGGCTTCCTTGGTAGCTCAGCTGATAAAGAATCCACCTGCAATGCAGGAGACCCTGGTTCGATTCCTGGGTTGGAAATAGTCCCTGGAGAAGGGAAAGACTACCCACTCCAGTATTCATGGGCTTCCCTGGTGGCTCAGATGGAAATAATTCACCTGCAGTGCGAGAGACCTGCATTCGATCCCTGGGTCAGGAAGATTCCCTGGAGGAGAGCATGGCAACCCATTCCAGTGAATCCCCATGGACAGAGGAGCCTGGCGGGCTGCAGTCCCACCAGGGGTCGCAAAGAGTCGGCCACGACTGAGCGACTCAGCACAGTACAGGAAAGTGATTACTCAGTTAATGATCGGTATTGACAAAGCTCTTTGTTGTTACAGTGTGTGGGTGCGTGTGTGAGAGCATGTGAGTGCGAGCGTGTGCTTGCACGTGGACACACTCACATCGTGGAGCACACGTGTCTTACTTTTCAGCAGACTCTGGACGGCCTTTGGAGCCTATAACGTGGAGACAAGCCTCGCCTGTCACCACACTCAGGACACAGGGGTCTCCGCTGGGAAATCCACAGAACAACAGGCATGGCCCCGCCTCTGGGAACTGGGGACAGCACCCTCCAGGGGGCATCTCAGGGAGGGTGCTGGGAAACGTTCCTCCTAGAAACGTTCACCGATGGGCCCAATTCCATTGTGTCTGGACCTGGCCTCCTCTGCCCCAGGGCCCCCACCTTACCAGTCCCTGCTCGGCAGTCAGAGTCCAACCGCTTATGAGCGTGGTCCTAGCCTCTGGTCCAGGAAGTCGGCTGTCCAGGCCTCCAAGGCCCTGCTGCCAGCAAGATAGCCACTGGGGGGAGCCCTTGAGCCGTAAACCACCGATGGATTTGCGCTGTTGGTTGAAGGGATCCAGAGAAGGGGAGTTTGTAGCCCTTGAAAAACTTGGTTCCTGGGATGTACTGGCTTGGGGTTTTCTCGGGTCCTGCAGCAGTTCAGAACGTGTTGCTACTCCTTCAAACGCTCCGCGGCTCTCTGCCTTGATCTTGGCCGAGCTGAGAAGGACACACCAGGTTACCCTCCCCATGGGGGGAGGACCATGACCGGTGACCTAGGCAGGGGGAGTCAGTGCTGACTCTCCTAGGCTTTCCGTGTGACTTCGGCCAAGCCCCTTGCCCTCTCTGGGCTCCAGTGACCTTATGCTGGTCAGGATTCCCAGGCAGAAGTGACAGAAATGACTCTCAAGGGAGCTGCTGGACAGCTCACAGAATTCAGAGGAAGGCAGAGCTTTGGGTGAGCCAAAAACCAGAGGTTCTGGCAGCTGAGGACCAAGCAGGGTCACTCCAAAGCACTGTCGGCTCGAGGTGCCCTATCTGTCCCATCCCACTGTGACCACCCACCCACCTGGGTGAGGGCTGCTGGGCATCTCTGAATGTGTGTGTCTTGTCAATGGTTCCTGTCTCAGAGGGGGTCACATGGCCACGGCCCATCTGTGCAAGGCTAGGGAGAGGGACTGTCTGCCCCCTCCTATTTCCCCGGTGCAGAAACGCGCCAGTTCCCAGGAAGAAGACTTTTGGATGCTGGGGGCTCAAAGTGACCATTTGGCACATTCTTGGTCTATACTGCAGATGGCTGGGTCAGCCTGACCTCTTATATCCTAAAATAATAATCTCGAGCACTTACGTAGCATGAGTCAGACATGACTCAAAATATTTGTATATCTATTACATACGTAGAGTCATTTGACCCTCAGGACAATTCTACCAGATAAATTCTATTATCACCCTCTTTTTACAGAGGAGGAAACGGGAGAGTTGAAATAATTTGTTTACAGGCAGTCTGCTTCCCTTGGGCTTCCCAGGTGGTGCCTGTGGTAAAGAACCTGCCTGCCAATGCAAGAGACATAAGAGATGCAGGTTTGATCCCTGGGTCGGGGAGATCCCCTGGAGGAGGGCATGGCAACCCACTCCGGTATTCTTGCCTGGAGAATCCCCATGGACAGAGGAGCCTGGTGGGCTACAGTCCAGAGGGTTGCAGAGGGTCGGACACAACTGAAGCCACTTAGCGTGCACACATGTAGAATGGTTCTCTTAATCCTAGGTTAGGCTGCCCTTTAAGCACCTTCAATGACTCTTGCTACCAAAGAAAAGGGCTTCCCTTGTGGCTCAGCTGGTAAAGAATCCGCCTGCAATGCAGGAGACCTGGGTTTGATCCCTGGGTTGGGAAGATCCCCTGGAGAAGGGAAAGGTGACCCAGTCAAGTATTCTGGCTTGGAGAATTTCATGGGGTCGCAAAGAGTCAGATATGACTGAGTGACTTTTACTTCACTCACACTCGAGAAATGGAGAAAACGGCACCCAGGCATATCAGACTGAAGTTCCTACGCTCATCTAAGCGTTCCTTGTCTCTGTGGTTTAGTGATAAAAACCACTTTTCTGTCTTTAGAGCTCATCTTTATGAGAAAAGCTTCTTATTTTGCTGAATACAAGTGAGTATCAGTAGTGCGAATGACATATATTTCTTAGACTTTAAGAAGCCTAGAAGGTGAAAAAGAGCATGTGCTTATTTTTCAAATGCTCCTTATGGATTTCCTAACAGTGTGCTGCAGTCCATGGGGTCGCAAAGAGGTGGGCACCACTGAGCGAACTGAAATAGACTGTGTAGTGTCCAAGAGGAGGGAAGCGGGTGTCTTTGCACGAACAGACCACCAGAGGGCAGATGTGCCAGGTTTTGATTTGAGCGCTGCCTCCAAGTCTGGTTTCTCCCCAGCAGGTGGTTTGCACAGCAGCCCGGAGGTGCGGCTCAAGCCACCAGAACTGTATTTTGCTTCACTGCTCATTTTCAGTAATCTGGCAGAAGTCTGTCTTTGGCACACAAAAGAACTGCCTGCCTCCTGCAAAGCCTGATGTCTTTTTGGTGGAGGAAGAGGGTGCTGGAGGGGAGAACCCAAGCCCTGAAGTATTATTGCCAACCTTCTCCCTCAGTGAGACACTTCCCTCTGCCCTGCCCTCCTCCATGAGATGTGACTCTGGCTGCCCTCGGGCCGGGGTCCCATGCCCCATCCTGCTCGTCAGCAAGGCTCCAGCCCAAGGCTGGAGGCAGATGGCCTCCTCACCCCTGCAGCCAACCCAGTCCTTCAGCAGAGGTCTGGCTTGGCGAGATGCCTGACCATGTTTCCTGGGGGCGGACAGAGCCCCCATGCCTCCCATCTGGGGAAGAAGGAACGGAGGTACACCCACCAGGTGAGGCAGGCGCGGTGCTGGGACTCCAGGTGGGAGGCTCCGGCTGCCTCCAGGAGGCACTCCAGGCTGCACTGTGCCCTGTCCCTGGGTCTCCCTGATAGTCAGCCGCTCAGTTCCCTCAACCCCTCTCAACATGGAGGACGCCTGAGCGAATGTGATTCCCAGGAGCCCACTTGTATATTATTCTACCCTGGGCTTCCTGTCACCTGTTGGAAGAGTCACCGCCTCCAGGAAGCCCACTCTGATTCTCTCACTCCTTTGAGGTAAGAAAGAACATTTGAGCCCTCTGGGAGCCCCTTGCCCCTGGCTCAGGCCTGGAACAGACACCAGGACTAAAAGTTGAATGAGTGAATTACAGCTGTGGGTGCAGCCCCACGTGACCGCTGCTGCCTCCCACTCACATGCATGCACTGTCTCTATGTGAATCCTTTTCCTGTATAAAAAGGATTATGTCCTATGTTTCATTCCACCACTTGCTTTCTTCTTTAAACTTCCTGACCCAGCCCTTGCCTTCAGCCCCAGCCCAGCAAACCTATCTCCACGGTTGGGTCCCTTTGTCAGCTCTTGCCCTGCCCCTCAGGCCGGGGTCCCACGCAACTTGACCCCCATCCCCACAGCCCGAGCACAAAGGGCTCCACTCTGCTCTCTCCACTCCACGCCCTTCAGCACCTGCTGACTCCTCCCGTCATCTCTGGGGAGCTCCTGCTCATCCTTCAGGGAGAGCTACAGTGTCACCTCCTCTGTGAAGCCTCCGGGATTCCTCCAGGACTAGATGCAGGCAGGGAGAGCTACAGTGTCACCTCCTCTGTGAAGCCTCCGGGATTCCTCCAGGACTAGATGCAGGCAGGGAGAGCTACAGTGTCACCTCCTCTGTGAAGCCTCCGGGATTCCTCCAGGACTAGATGCAGGCAGAAATTTCAAGGCTGTGCCCATGTAGGAAGCAAATAAGGTGTCCTAGGAGCTTCCTGGCCTGGATGCAGAGGCTACCTTCATTCAGGACCAAGTTCAGAAAGAACTACTAAGATTCTAGGGCATCTTCCAAGCCACCAAGGAGAGAGCATGGAGCCTGGCATGTTATTTAGTCAGAAAAGAGAATGGAGACCTTGATTCACGGCCCAAACACCAGCAGGGCATTTAGGATCCGACCCGAGTGGACATTAGTGGAAAATCCACTGCAGGGTTCAAAATAGGGAAAGGAGTATGATAAAGCTGTGCATTGTCATCCTACTTATTCAGCTTGTATGCAGAGTGCATCATGTGAAACCCTGGGCTGGATGAATGACAAGCTGGAATCAAGATTGCCAGGAGAAATACCAACAACCTCAGATATGCAGATAATTCCACTCTAATGGCAGAAAGTGAAGAAGAACTAGAGAACCTCTTGAGGAAGGTGAAAGAAGAGAGTGAAAAAGCTGGCTTAAAACTCACATTCAGAAAACTAAGATCATGGCCTCCGGACCAGTCATTGCATGGCAAATAGAAGGGGGACAAGTGGAAGCAGTGATAAATTGTATTTCCTTGGGCTTCAAAATCACTGCAGATGGTGACTGCAGCCGTGGAATTAAAGGACACTCACTCTTTGGATGGAAAGCTATGACAAAGTTAGACATCACNCCCAGGAAGAAGACTTTTGGATGCTGGGGGCTCAAAGTGACCATTTGGCACATTCTTGGTCTATACTGCAGATGGCTGGGTCAGCCTGACCTCTTATATCCTAAAATAATAACAATCTCGAGCACTTACGTAGCATGAGTCAGACATGACTCAAAATATTTGTATATCTATTACATACGTAGAGTCATTTGACCCTCAGGGCAATTCTACCAGATAAATTCTATTATCACCCTCATTTTACAGAGGAGGAAACGGGAGAGTTGAAATAATTTGTTTACAGGCAGTCTGCTTCCCTTGGGCTTCCCAGGTGGTGCCCGTGGTAAAGAACCTGCCTGCCAATGCAAGAGACATAAGAGATGCAGGTTCGATCCCTGGGTCGGGGAGATCCCCTGGAGGAGGGCATGGCAACCCACTCCGGTATTCTTGCCTGGAGAATCCCCATGGACAGAGGAGCCTGGTGGGCTACAGTCCAGAGGGTTGCAGAGGGTCGGACACAACTGAAGCCACTTAGCGTGCACACACGTAGAATGGTTCTCTTAATCCTAGGTTAGGCTGCCCTTTAAGCACCTTCAGTGACTCTTGCTACCAAAGAAAAGGGCTTCCCTTGTGGCTCAGCTGGTAAAGAATCCGCCTGCAATGCAGGAGACCTGGGTTCGATCCCTGGGTTGGGAAGATCCCCTGGAGAAGGGAAAGGTGACCCAGTCAAGTATTCTGGCTTGGAGAATTTCATGGGGTCGCAAAGAGTCAGATATGACTGAGTGACTTTTACTTCACTCACACTCGAGAAATGGAGAAAACGGCACCCAGGCATATCAGACTGAAGTTCCTACGCTCATCTAAGCGTTCCTTGTCTCTGTGGTTTAGTGATAAAAACCACTTTTCTGTCTTTAGAGCTCATCTTTATGAGAAAAGCTTCTTATTTTGCTGAATACAAGTCAGTATCAGTAGTGCAAATGACATATATTTCTTAGACTTTAAGAAGCCTAGAAGGTGAAAAAGAGCATGTGCTTATTTTTCAAATGCTCCTTATGGATTTCCTAACAGTGTGCTGCAGTCCATGGGGTCGCAAAGAGGTGGGCACCACTGAGCGAACTGAAATAGACTGTGTAGTGTCCAAGAGGAGGGAAGCGGGTGTCTTTGCACGAACAGACCACCAGAGGGCAGATGTGCCAGGTTTTGATTTGAGCGCTGCCTCCAAGTCTGGTTTCTCCCCAGCAGGTGGTTTGCACAGCAGCCCGGAGGTGCGGCTCAAGCCACCAGAACTGTATTTTGCTTCACTGCTCATTTTCAGTAATCTGGCAGAAGTCTGTCTTTGGCACACAAAAGAACTGCCTGCCTCCTGCAAAGCCTGATGTCTTTTTGGTGGAGGAAGAGGGTGCTGGAGGGGAGAACCCAAGCCCTGAAGTATTATTGCCAACCTTCTCCCTCAGTGAGACACTTCCCTCTGCCCTGCCCTCCTCCATGAGATGTGACTCTGGCTGCCCTCGGGCCGGGGTCCCATGCCCCATCCTGCTCGTCAGCAAGGCTCCAGCCCAAGGCTGGAGGCAGATGGCCTCCTCACCCCTGCAGCCAACCCAGTCCTTCAGCAGAGGTCTGGCTTGGCGAGATGCCTGACCATGTTTCCTGGGGGCGGACAGAGCCCCCATGCCTCCCATCTGGGGAAGAAGGAACGGAGGTACACCCACCAGGTGAGGCAGGCGCGGTGCTGGGACTCCAGGTGGGAGGCTCCGGCTGCCTCCAGGAGGCACTCCAGGCTGCACTGTGCCCTGTCCCTGGGTCTCCCTGATAGTCAGCCGCTCAGTTCCCTCAACCCCTCTCAACATGGAGGACGCCTGAGCGAATGTGATTCCCAGGAGCCCACTTGTATATTATTCTACCCTGGGCTTCCTGTCACCTGTTGGAAGAGTCACCGCCTCCAGGAAGCCCACTCTGATTCTCTCACTCCTTTGAGGTAAGAAAGAACATTTGAGCCCTCTGGGAGCCCCTTGCCCCTGGCTCAGGCCTGGAACAGACACCAGGACTAAAAGTTGAATGAGTGAATTACAGCTGTGGGTGCAGCCCCACGTGACCGCTGCTGCCTCCCACTCACATGCATGCACTGTCTCTATGTGAATCCTTTTCCTGTATAAAAAGGATTATGTCCTATGTTTCATTCCACCACTTGCTTTCTTCTTTAAACTTCCTGACCCAGCCCTTGCCTTCAGCCCCAGCCCAGCAAACCTATCTCCACGGTTGGGTCCCTTTGTCAGCTCTTGCCCTGCCCCTCAGGCCGGGGTCCCACGCAACTTGACCCCCATCCCCACAGCCCGAGCACAAAGGGCTCCACTCTGCTCTCTCCACTCCACGCCCTTCAGCACCTGCTGACTCCTCCCGTCATCTCTGGGGAGCTCCTGCTCATCCTTCAGGGAGAGCTACAGTGTCACCTCCTCTGTGAAGCCTCCGGGATTCCTCCAGGACTAGATGCAGGCAGGGAGAGCTACAGTGTCACCTCCTCTGTGAAGCCTCCGGGATTCCTCCAGGACTAGATGCAGGCAGAAATTTCAAGGCTGTGCCCATGTAGGAAGCAAATAAGGTGTCCTAGGAGCTTCCTGGCCTGGATGCAGAGGCTACCTTCATTCAGGACCAAGTTCAGAAAGAACTACTAAGATTCTAGGGCATCTTCCAAGCCACCAAGGAGAGAGCATGGAGCCTGGCATGTTATTTAGTCAGAAAAGAGAATGGAGACCTTGATTCACGGCCCAAACACCAGCAGGGCATTTAGGATCCGACCCGAGTGGACATTAGTGGAAAATCCACTGCAGGGTTCAAAATAGGGAAAGGAGTATGATAAAGCTGTGCATTGTCATCCTACTTATTTAGCTTGTATGCAGAGTGCATCATGTGAAACCCTGGGCTGGATGAATGACAAGCTGGAATCAAGATTGCCAGGAGAAATACCAACAACCTCAGATATGCAGATAATTCCACTCTAATGGCAGAAAGTGAAGAAGAACTAGAGAACCTCTTGAGGAAGGTGAAAGAAGAGAGTGAAAAAGCTGGCTTAAAACTCACATTCAGAAAACTAAGATCATGGCCTCCGGACCAGTCATTGCATGGCAAATAGAAGGGGGACAAGTGGAAGCAGTGATAAATTGTATTTCCTTGGGCTTCAAAATCACTGCAGATGGTGACTGCAGCCGTGGAATTAAAGGACACTCACTCTTTGGATGGAAAGCTATGACAAAGTTAGACATCACTTTACTGACAAAGGTACGGTTGATACAATATTTTTCCAGTAGGCACATACAGTTATGAGAGTTGAACCATAAAGAAGGCTGAATACCGAAGACTTGATGCTTTCGAATTGTGGTGCTGGAGAAGACTGTTGAGAGTCTCTTGGACTGCAAAGAGATCCAACCAGTCAATCCTAAAGGGAATCAGTCCTGAATATTCATTGGAAGGACTGCTGCTGAAGCTCCAATACTTTGGCCACCTGATGCAAAGAGCTGACTCATTGGAAAAGACCCTGATGCTGGGAAAGACTGAGGGCAGGAGGAGAAGGAGGTGGCAGAGGATGAGATGGCTAGATAGCATCGCCAGCTCAGTGGACATGACTTNTGGCCACCTGATGCAAAGAGCTGACTCATTGGAAAAGACCCTGATGCTGGGAAAGACTGAGGGCAGGAGGAGAAGGAGGTGGCAGAGGATGAGATGGCTAGATAGCATCGCCAGCTCAGTGGACATGACTTTGAGTAAACTCCGGGAGACAGTGGAGGGCAGAGGGGCCTGGCATGCTGCAGTCCACGGGGTCGCAAAGAGTCGGACACAACTTATCAGCTGAACAACAGCAGCAGCACTGCAGGTTACTGTTGGGTCCCTGGCCCTTAGGAAACAGCAGGGAACAGAGCTTGCCTCCACCCATGTATTATCTCATCAGGTCATCCGAGGGGGCAGGCCAGAGGTGATGGGGCAAGGGAAGCCCAGAGAAGCTTTAGCTGCCCCACAGCCACTGTGCAGTGGTCATGGATGGGACGCTCTGAGTAGTTACCTCTGTCTAGTCCTGGAGGCTCATCCTGCCTTCAGCAGCATCCTCCACCTGTGGACCAGACCGTTGCATCTTGGGAGCAAAGAGAACCAAGGAAGTCAGAGAGGGCTTTTTAATTTATGCTGTGGTGTGAACTGGAAAGTCAGGGTAGAGGAATTTTGGGGGGAAAAAATGAGTATATTGTAGATACTCCAGGAGATCGTCCCATTTAAAAGAAACATGTGGTGAATCATTTTCTAAAGCAAATACGTCCCAATTTATCTGTTTGTTAGCTGGGCTGTTTTGTGCCTTGATTTAAGTAATTACTTATTGCACAATCCACATAGCAGCAATCCCTTTTGTCTGGCCTGTTTGTTTCCCTTGAATTTGTACAGGGCAGTTTGCACAGATGTTTCCAATTGTTCTGCAGTGGAATTTTTCAACCTTCCCTTTGTGATTTCTTCCAGAGCCTCAATGTTAGAGAAAACTCACTCCTCTGCAAAAGTCATAAATATTTACTTAATTTTGACTACTTTTTCCATCATTCAATTTTTATAGTTGACTTCAGTTTTTGAAAACTGTAAGATGTGAATCTAGACATCTGTGTGTTTTTATCAGATTGCGAGTCCGTGATCTCAATTGTTCTGAGCCCGTTTCACCATCAGTTATTTAAACTTTTTCTTGTCAATCTCCTCCATCATTCCCACTCCTCTCCCACAGCTTACACGATCCTTGGATGTGTTGTCCACGTGTCTACACGCACGTGTGTGCTGCTCTGCATTTTTCTTATACGAATAAGACTATATTATATGTCTCATTCCTGCCATGTTTTCTCCACTTAACACTGTGTCTTGGAGACCCTTTCATGCTGTTCAAGGAGGCCCACTCCACTTGCTAATGCCCACACAGTATTCCTTAGGGTAAACACGACTTATGAACCAGCTCCTGTTTATGACCATCTGGGTTGTTTCCAAACACTTAAGGGGCCTTCCTGATGGCTCAGACAGTGAGGAATCCGCCTGCAACGCAGGAGACCTGAGTTCAGTCCCTGGGTTGGGACGATCCCCTGGAGAAGCGAATGGCAATCCACCCCAGTATTTTTGCTTGGGAAATCCCGTGTACAGGAAAGCCTGCTGGGCTCCAGTCCGTGGGGCCACAAGGCGTCAGACACGACCCAACGACAACAGGTTTCACTTTCCAGTTTCTCACTATTGTGAACAATGAAACAGTGAGCATCTTCGGTACACAGATCTCTGAAGACTTGTGGATCATCTCTTTTGGATAGATTCCTAGAAGTGGAATTGTTAGATCTCGAGTTTTGGTGTCTATACTATCAAATGATCTTCAAAAGCCCCTCATCCATTTTCACTCCCACAACAATATACAAACATTCCTATTTACCTGCATATATGTTAGCACTTGATGTTATCTTTCTTTGTAATTCTTGATTATATGACATGAAAATAACCTCTCACTGTTGTTTTAATATGCATTTCTTTTTTCACCACGGACCATGTGCATCTTCACATGGACAACACAGGACGAGATGGTTGGACAGCATCACTGACTCGATGGACGTGAGTTTGAGTAAGCTTTGGGAGTTGGTGATGGACAGGGAAGCCTGGTGTGCTGCAGTCCATGGGGTCGGCAAAAGTCGGACATGACTCAGTGACTGAATTGCACTGACTTCTCCTGTGTAAAATTCTGTCCATGGGGATTCTCCAGGCAAGAGTACTGGAGTGGGTTGCCACTTCCTTCTCCAGGGGATCTTCCCGACCCAGGGATCGAACCCAGGTCTCCCGCATTGTGGGCAGATGCTTTAACCTCTGAGCCACCAGGGAAGCCCATTGAATAAACAGAAACAAATGGAACGTCACCCAGGTTCTCAGTAGATGCGGGGCGTGTTGAGGGTGAGAAGGAGGAGAGAGCAGTCGTTTCCATGGGGGAAGAGCTGGTGAAGCAACAAGCAACCCTTCCTCGACCCTCTGATCTCTGCGGCAGAGCTGAGTGTAGCTCACAGGTTGTGGAAGATAGGACAGGTGGGCCCAGCCAAGCAGCATGTCTCAGGACTGCCGTTTACGATGGCACAAGCTGTCCCTGAACCGCAGGTACCTTACCACGGGGTGTAGGTGGGTCTAGGCGACAGCCAGAAACCTGGGCGCTCTCGGTTCTTGGCTGAAGCTTGTGCAAGTCACCACCTGCAGGAGCGCCTGTCTAATTCACACAGAGGCTCCAGAGGCGGCACAGGGTTAACGTTGGTGCATCGGCCTTTGGAGGCCCACGTGGTCAGGGAGCAGGTGGGGAAGTGGGCTGCAAGGCTAGGGGACCTTTGAGACTGCCTCTCACCTCTGCCACCCTAGCCACACCTTCAGAGGTTGCTGAGGCACCCCCGTTCCAGCACACACCTTCCCCACCCAGACCCAAACCCTTTCTTTCCAATGCTGGGACCATGGTTCAAAGTAGGGAGAAATACAAAACCTGGCCAGGCTTGAACAATGTGGCGGATGAATTACTCAAGCCACTAAACGCCCAGGCACTACAAGACTGGACTCTCGCCTGGCCTTGAACTTCAGCAGACCCTTCTGTGTCTGGCAGCAATGAGTAGCTTTGTAGATTTCCTGACTTGAGGCTCCAGCATTTCTCAAGGACAAGAAATGCTGTAAAGGAACTCCTTCCTTTTGTAGACTTCAGGGAGGTTCCAATACGGTATCCCACTAGCCTTTATTTATTTTCTGGAACATAAGGGGTTAAAATAAGAATGAATCAAGTTGCTATAAGTATGCAACAAGAGATCCACGAAGATGATTGTTTGGGACATTCAAATTATTGGTGGTTTAGGGCCACATGAAGGGCTTCCCAGGTGTGATAAACAATCTGCTTGTCAATGCAGGAGATGTGAGAGAACGCAGGTTCCATCCTTGAGTCGGGAAGATCCCCTGGAGGAGGGCATGATAACCCACTTCAGGGTTCTTGTCTGGAGAATCTCATGGACAGGGGACCCTGGTGGGATACAGTCCATGGGGTCGAAAGAGTCAGACGTGACTGGAGTGACTTAGCACGCACGCACGCAAGGCCATGTGGAATGCCGTGAGCAAGGTAACACTTTTGTTATGACATTTCATCAACTCCACTGCTTCGTAATGGAAAGTGTAAATAATCTGGCTCTCTTAGAAACTTAGGGACAGAATGCTAAGGGCTTGTGGTTTCTCCAAATTTACAACATTATTTTTTCCAAATAGTCAAGGGCTGAACTGAGAATATCCGAGGGGAGTAATTGGCTGGCAGAAGAGATGGCATGATTTTCAGAACTTGGGGCTGGGCAGATCAGACTTCAGACCTGCATTCATCACCGACACGCTGGAAACAGGCCCAGAGAGAAGAGGTACATTGCTCATGAATCTTTAGCTTCGTGGGATCAGAACCCAGACCAGGGCCAGGACTGTCTGATCCCTTTCTCAAAGCTGGACTATCACACCCCGCTTCCACCCCCATCCATGGCCTCCAGCATGGCTGTCCATGGTCCAGCCTCAGCACCAGCCCTTCTGCCTGGAACAGCACCCACGGCCTGCCAGGAGGAGGCTTGTGTGTCCTTTGGCAGAGAGCAAAGCCAGTCATCCCTCACCAGCTAGCACTGGCCGGCATCCACACACACTTCCCTTGCTCCAGCAGATACGGCCAGACACATCCCCATCAGTGGGAAGTAGAGGGATCCAACCAGGGCTTTGATGGCAGGATGGGAGTGTAGCCCCAGGCTCCCAGCTTCCCCGACAGACCCTCAGCTGGCCCCCAGAAGGACCATTCTCCAAGCACCAGCAAATCTTTTGTGCTTCCCCCACGGTTGCTTCCAGGAGCAGTCTGTCAAAATAAATTGTATATTGTGGATTCTAGGGGGGACTGGGGGGACCAGCTGTTACCAAAATGCCTGGGCTAATTTTAAATCTATTCATTATGCATGATTAATTACCGAAGCCCTGAGAGAGGGACATGAACATGGCTCCTATAGCACGTCAAAGTCACTCCGAGGATGTAGTGAGTCCTCCTTTTGTTATTGTTTTTGTTGTAAATATTTTAATCTTAGGGGAGACTTAGATTTGCTTTCAGATTTTTTTGAAATATGGTTGATTTACAAGGATAGACTTAGATTTGTATACAAGTTGCCATGGGACAGCATTGTGCATGCTCTAAAGCCTGCTTCCCCTTACCTAGCATCTTACCTTATTGCGGTACATTAATGTGCCACAGGTAATGAACCAACGTTTTAAACTAAAGCGCATATTTGACTCAGATTTCCTTCATTTTTAGCTAATCTCCCATTTCTCTGTTCCAGGATCCCAGCTAGGATCTCACATTACCTGCTGTCATGCCTCCTTAGGCTTCTCTTGGTTCTGACGATACCTGAGACTCTCTGTGTTGTCAATGACCTTGACAGTCTTGAGGGGTACCAGTCAGGTATTTTGCAGAATGTGTGTCTATTGGAATCTGTCTGATATTTTCCCCACTGGTGCTGTGGGTTTTTGGAAGGAAAACCACAGAGGTAAGGTGCTATTTTCATCACATTGTATCAAGGGTATATACTATCACTGTGAGTTATCATTGTTGAGGTTAATTTTAACCATCTGCCTAACAGTGTTCATAAATGTCTACTCTGTGTTCCTAAGATTTCTCCACCGTAAAGTTACTCTTTTTTCTGTTCTACTCACCTCCCATATTCTATTCTTTGAAATAAAGTCACTGCATGAAGCACACATCAATTCTTCGAAATTCTTCTGCATAGGAGGGTTTATCTCATTCCTCCTTTTATTTGTTTATTCATTCATCTAGTTATCAGTATGGACTCATACTTATTTTATACATTGGGTTATAATCTGATACTACCATATTTATTTTTTGTTCAATTTGGGAGCTCTTTCAGTTAGCTCCTGTGTGTCTTTGACATAGCCTTATCACTTTCCATGTGTGTGTGTGTGTGTGTGTGTGTGCACGTGCGTGCATGCACACATGTGTTAGCACTCCCTTACTTTCTGGGGTAGGACACTGTGGGTTTATCTTGCATATGTCCTTCTTCAGTCCTAGAATCAGTCAGTTCTCCAAGGAGCCCTGGATCCTTTCACCGGAGAAGGGTATAAGAAACCAAGANCCATGTGTGTGTGTGTGTGTGTGTGTGCGCACGTGCGTGCATGCACACATGTGTTAGCACTCCCTTACTTTCTGGGGTAGGACACTGTGGGTTTATCTTGCATATGTCCTTCTTCAGTCCTAGAATCAGTCAGTTCTCCAAGGAGCCCTGGTTCCTTTCACCGGAGAAGGGTATAAGAAACCAAGACCTGGGTGCTATGTATGCACCTTGCTACTGGAGGGACACCACAAATTAGGAGAGTTTCATCATCTGTAACGTGGAGGCCCCCAGGGCTTGCTGGTCTCCTATTCACATCACTTACATGATGACCTAACTGTTACAAATCAGAGACTCGGTTTCCCAAGGCAAAGATGAAACATCATGCTAATTCAGTCTCCTGGCAATGCGGCATTTCCCTGAGCCCTAGGCTTGAGTGGTCTGAAAGAGAGGCCCCCTAGGAGCTCTCCATCCCCTTATCTCCAGATAAGAAGACTGAGTCTACAGAGCAGCCGTGTCTTCCTCAAGATCCCGGAATGAGCTCACAAAGCTGGGCCCATGGCTAGACAGTCTCCAGATTCTTACATGGACCCCTCCTCCAGGCCTGGTATTCGTCCATCACCACCACCTCCCGAGGCTGTGTCATGGCTGGACACTGACTGATGCCACTTTCCGTAAGGAAAATGTTCCCGGAAGTCGTGAAGCTCTTCCAGCCCCATGTTCTAACCTGGGAACTCCGTGTGGGGTGCATCTTCTCCAGCTCACAGCCTTTCTGCCCAGTCTATGTGTCCTTGTAGAAAAAATGCTACTTGGAGACTTTCTCCTCTCTCAATACCCATCTATCCCGGTCCCAAGGGACAGAAGTGCCCCCCGTTGTCACACTTGTCCCATGGGCAGAGCTCCAACATGATGGGGAAAGGGTTCAAGGAAATCTGAGTTACCCACCTTCTTGCCACCTTACCCCCAGAGTTGTCTTTCTCAGGAAGTGGTGACCTCAATCAGAAGCCACTTGCTGCAGCCACTTCCCTTAAAGCCACCTCTAGGGCTTCCTTGATGATTCATTGATAAAGAATGTGCTTGCCAATGCAGGATACATGGGTTCAGTCCCTGGTTGGGGAAGATGCCACAGGCTGCAGAGTGACGGGGCCTGTGTGCCAAGGCTGCTGAGCCTGTAGTCTAGAACCCAAGAGCCACAGCTACTGAGCCCACACGCAACCAGAGTAGCCCCCACTCACTGCAACTAGACAAAAGCCTGCACAGCAACCGAGACCCTGCACAGCCCAAAATAAAACAAATAAAAAACCCACCTCGGACCTCCAGGCTGGACATCTCTCCCTTAAGCGGAAGCCAGCTCTCTTCTTCCTATTTCTTTCTAAGGGAATCCTTTCCGCCTCATATTTCATTCTGATCCCATCCTCCACTGCACGTGGCATTTATTCCTCATCTCCTCGCCTGCACCACCTCCACAACGGGCACACGGCGCCTGCCACTCAAAGTGACCTCCCTCCGTTTGGCTGCCTGGGGCACTTTTAGGAAGACAGGCACAGGCTGGCAGGGTTAACTTCAGTTCACTCATTTTATAGATAACTGTGTGGGGCTCGGAGAGGCAAAGAGACTGGCTCAAGGCCCACAGGTCTTTGGAAATGAACCAAAATCGTCTGTCTCAGATGTTCTATCGTGAAATGACCTATCTATTTGTCTATCTACCTATCTATCTAGTTTGATCTATTTATTGATCTAATCATCTACCGATTTAAAATCCTCACAGTAGATTTTGCTGTCTCCTAGGGTGGAAGTCCACTTCCAGGCAGGCAGGGATGTTTCATTAGCCCTGGTGGGGTTATAAGAGTCCCTGTGCCCGAGGAGACAGGGGTCCTGAGGAAGGAAGTCTGCTCTTACATGCCACCTGCCCTGAGCAGCCTTCAGCACCATCGCTGGGCTCAGGGTCAGATGTCAAACTGTCCCTTTTCCAGAAGCTGCTGGAAGCTGTGGAGAACTTGCTAGAAGAAAGAGGATGCTCGGTTTCCCAGCCTGGATATTGAGGAGCTGATACAAAGTGGCTCTGAGGAAGGCCTTGGAAAGTCACTTCGTTCATCCTGCTAAGAACACAGAGTCCTTGCCTCTCCTCGAGTCTGGTTTCATAAGTTTTGGATAGGATCTCATCCCGGGAGTTCTAAGACCCAGCATATTTGTAAACCCCTGTGATGGGCTGTTTTGACCTCAGGAGAACCTGCAAGGGACAGTCAAGCCTAGTGAAAATCAGGGCTGATAAAACTGCCTCCCCTGGGGGCTGGGCTGCAGGGAGAGCTTGGGCCTCGAGTACCCTCGCTTCCATCATCTGTGCCCCTTACTCACCAGAATCCTGGGAGCCAGAGTCTCTGCTCCTAAGCAACTTCAGCTCCTGAAACTCTGGAGCTAATATGTGCAGACTACTTCAGGGAATGTCCATTGCCCAAATCCAATTTGAATACCACTATGTTGCTAAGAGCACTTGCCACTGCGAAACAGCTAATGCAAGACTGACGTTAACAAAAATCTTTACAGAAAAGCGAAATGGCCTGGTCGGTGGGAAGATAACCAGTTTGCAAATTTCCTTCCTGCTTTCCTTTCCTTCTTGTTTATCCTTCCTTCTCCTCTCCCTCCCTGCATCCCCTGCCCTCTTTTTTTTTTCTCTCTCTCTCTGTTTTACTTCCGCATCCTGAAAACATTTTAATTTTGGAAAGAAATGCTATGTAGGCCAAAGTTATGTGATATATAAAAGTGTGGAGTGTGGGAGGGGAGGATCGGAGGAAGTACATAAACACCTACCAAAGCAAGGAATTAGCTTTGAAGACAATTCTAGAAAAACAGTAAGCTGAGCAGTGGTCTTCAGTCTTCACAATCTTCCTAGAGGCAGCCCCTCAGGTGTCCGAATACTGAGAGGTGCAATGATTTGCTTGGATCCTGGGGGTCAATTCACCTTCATCTCAAGGAAGGCCAGGGCAAGCATGAGAATCAGGTGTGTTCCTTTTAGTTGGAGGCCGTTGATTTACAATATTGTGTTAGTTTCAGGTGTACTGTATAGCGGCTTAGTATTTTTGTAGACTATGTTCCATTAGAGGTTATTACAAGATAACAGGTATAATTCCCTGTGCTATACAGTATATCCTTGTTGCTTGTCTATTTTATAGGCTTCTCTCGCGGCTCAGGCAGTAAAGAGTCTGCCTGTCAGGCAGGAGACCCAGCTTTGATCCCTGGGTCAGGAAGATCCCCTGGAGAAGGACATGGCTACCCACTCCATTATTCTGGCCTGAAGAATCCCATGGACAGAGGAGCCTGGCGGGCTACCGTTCATGAGGTTGCAAAGAGCTGGACGTGACTGAAGCGATCAGCACACATGCACACACACACACGATATCTGTCCACCCTATATTTTCCGCTCGTCCTCCCACCTCCTCTCTCCCATTGGGTAAACCCAAGTTTGGCCTCAGTATCTGTGAGTTAGTCCTGTTTTGTAAATGAACTTTTCTGGCTCCCCACAAAGCAGCTCAATCAGACGTCACTTTGCTGCCCAGTCTCTCCACTCTTGGCTGAGCCTTTTAGAACATGTGACTGGTAAATCCTAATCTGAACTTTAGGATTGCTGAGAAGAGATAGAAATCTAGGAGTGAACAAAAGCAGTTTCCCAAATAAGCAGGAGCACTTTAGCTCTTGAGTCCAGAATGGCAGTTGATGGGTTCATCCAAAGGCTGCCTTGGAGAGGAGCGTTGGCTTGGGGTGGCATCAGGTGGGATGTTTTATAGAGACAGGAGTGTTGGTTAGTCAAGCAGACGTCCGTTAAAAGAGCGCCCGCTCCATCTGAGAATTCCCAAACAACAGCTCTTCTCCTCGTGTGCTGTCTTCTTGGGCTGTACTCCCAGCCTCCCCACTGCCCACCGTGCTGGGACAGACGGCTGCTTTCTCCTGGGCCAACACCTCTGCTCCCTGGTTCAGCAGACTCCCTCCCTGGGTCAGCTGTGCTTGTCATTTTAATGAAACAGTTTGTGAAAACTGATGAAATAAGGGGCTTTCTAGGCGGCGCTGGTGGTTGGCGGGCTACAGTCCATGGGGTCACAAAGAGTCAACACAGCTAAAGTGACTTAGCACGCATGCATGATAAAATAAGAAAGCCTGAAAGAAAGTGGTTTCCACAAAAGCTAAGTTTAACTCTTTGGAAAGTCTCTTTCTATCAAGGGATCTCACTAAAATAACTGTAATTGAATTAGGCATGGGCGAGATGGCTTTAAAATATTGAAGAAAGTTGTCGAAGCCTAAAAATATGTGCACTTACAAGACTTTAAATTCTCACTTATTTTAAAGAAGTCAAAATTGGAAATTATAGGCGATGTGTTTGGGGCAGGCTTTATATAAGAAAGAAGGCTGGGAACTGCAAGCAAAGGGCTTGGTCTCAGAGAAGAGCTCTGGGCATGCCATGAAGATCTTGGCTAATGAATGATGTAGGTTTTAAGTTAAAATATAATAAGCTATTTGATGTGTTATTGTTTTATGACGGAGGGGAATTGTAAACATCGTGATGGGTCATGTACTGCTCACAAAGGAGGTCGGGTTTTCCCTTCGGCAGTGGAAAGCCCCTGGAGAACTCTACACAGGCAGTGACGTGGGTGGTTTGACTTCCCAGGTAGATCACTGACTTTGTAGCGGAGCTGGATTGTAGGGGGTGGGGATGCAGGGATCAGAAGAAAAGATTAGCAAAGAGGCTAGAATCTGGGATGAGTGATGAGTCTTGAATCAACCAAATAGAGATGGGAAGAACAGGACAGAACAGAGAAATATTTGGGAGGTAGAACAGACAGGATGAGGTGTTTGGATCTAGGCGGTTGTGGGCTGGATGACTGGACATGCCTCTAATTCATTCTTGGGAGAGATTCCTCTGCACTGACAAGGACCAGGCAAAAATGTGATTGACGCGAGACAAGAGTTGGTGCATGCTCTGTGCTATGTCTCAGATCAACTTCTTCCCGTCTGTCTTCCCAGGACAGGCATGTCTTCCAGATCCACATGGAAGTATCCAGTTCTTGAAGCCCCATCCCAAATGGAACTGGTCCCCTAGATGGCTCTGCAATCCTCCTCTATCACAAGCTCTTATATTATGGCTGAACTTACTACCTTGAATCCTAGAGTTACTGGTTTGTTCATCTCTCAAGGACCAGGCAAAAATGTGATTGACGCGAGACAAGAGTTGGTGCATGCTCTGTGCTATGTCTCAGATCAACTTCTTCCCGTCTGTCTTCCCAGGACAGGCATGTCTTCCAGATCCACATGGAAGTATCCAGTTCTTGAAGCCCCATCCCAAATGGAACTGGTCCCCTAGATGGCTCTGCAATCCTCCTCTATCACAAGCTCTTATATTATGGCTGAACTTACTACCTTGAATCCTAGAGTTACTGGTTTGTTCATCTCTCTTTCCCACTAAACTGTGAGCCTGAAACCAGAGGCAACATCTTCCTCAACTTCACGCCCTTCATTCATAGCCCAGTGTCAAGCACGTTCTGACACCTCGAGCAGTAATGGTTAGTCATAAACTAATCAGCAGTTGTCATCTTCCCAGTGATTGTTTGAATATATTGGTTTCTCCATCTACTCTACACTTTGCCATAGCTTCTCTGCTGATAGTAATTTTCACCAAAAATTGATCAGTTCTGCCCTACCTCCTATATCCAAAAGGATATGATACAACGGCATCGGTGGTATGTAAAACACCATAAGAGCTTGTTGTTCAGTCGCTAAGTCACATCTGACTCTTTGTGACCCCATGGACTGCAGCACGCCAGGGTTTCCCTCCTTCACTCTCTCCTGGATTTGCTTAAACTCATGTCTGCTGAGTCAGCAATGCCATACAACCATCTCATCCTCTGTTGACCCCTTCTCCTCCTGCCTTCAGTCTTTCCTGGCATCAGGGTATTTTTCAATGAGTCAGCTCTTTGCATCAGGTGACCAAAGTATTGGAGTTTCAGCTTCNACACTGTGGGTTTATCTTGCATATGTCCTTCTTCAGTCCTAGAATCAGTCAGTTCTCCAAGGAGCCCTGGATCCTTTCACCGGAGAAGGGTATAAGAAACCAAGATCTGGGTGCTATGTACGCACCTTGCTACTGGAGGGAAACCACAAATTAGGAGAGTTTCATCATCTGTAACGTGGAGGCCCCCAGGGCTTGCTGGTCTCCCATTCACATCACTTACATGATGACCTAACTGTTACAAATCAGAGACTCGGTTTCCCAAGGCAAAGATGAAACATCATGCTAATTCAGTCTCCTGGCAATGCGGCATTTCCCTGAGCCCTAGGCTTGAGTGGTCTGAAAGAGAGGCCCCCTAGGAGCTCTCCATCCCCTTATCTCCAGATAAGAAGACTGAGTCTACAGAGCAGCCGTGTCTTCCTCAAGATCCCGGAATGAGCTCACAAAGCTGGGCCCATGGCTAGACAGTCTCCAGATTCTTACATGGACCCCTCCTCCAGGCCTGGTATTCGTCCATCACCACCACCTCCCGAGGCTGTGTCATGGCTGGACACTGACTGATGCCACTTTCCGTAAGGAAAATGTTCCCGGAAGTCGTGAAGCTCTTCCAGCCCCATGTTCTAACCTGGGAACTCCGTGTGGGGTGCATCTTCTCCAGCTCACAGCCTTTCTGCCCAGTCTATGTGTCCTTGTAGAAAAAATGCTACTTGGAGAATTTCTCCTCTCTCAATACCCATCTATCCCGGTCCCAAGGGACAGAAGCGCCCCCCGTTGTCACACTTGTCCCATGGGCAGAGCTCCAACATGATGGGGAAAGGGTTCAAGGAAATCTGAGTTACCCACTTCCTTGCCGCCTTACCCCCAGAGTTGTCTTTCTCAGGAAGTGGTGACCTCAATCAGAAGCCACTTGCTGCAGCCACTTCCCTTAAAGCCACCTCTAGGGCTTCCTTGATGATTCATTGATAAAGAATGTGCTTGCCAATGCAGGATACATGGGTTCAGTCCCTGGTTGGGGAAGATGCCACAGGCTGCAGAGTGACGGGGCCTGTGTGCCAAGGCTGCTGAGCCTGTAGTCTAGAACCCAAGAGCCACAGCTACTGAGCCCACACGCAACCAGAGTAGCCCCCACTCACTGCAACTAGACAAAAGCCTGCACAGCAACCGAGACCCTGCACAGCCCAAAATAAAACAAATAAAAAACCCACCTCGGACCTCCAGGCTGGACATCTCTCCCTTAAGCGGAAGCCAGCTCTCTTCTTCCTATTTCTTTCTAAGGGAATCCTTTCCGCCTCACATCTCATTCTGATCCCATCCTCCACTGCACGTGGCATTTATTCCTCATCTCCTCACCTGCACCACCTCCACAACGGGCACACGGCGCCTGCCACTCAAAGTGACCTCCCTCCGTTTGGCTGCCTGGGGCACTTTTAGGAAGACAGGCACAGGCTGGCAGGGTTAACTTCAGTTCACTCATTTTATAGATAACTGTGTGGGGCTTGGAGAGGCAAAGAGACTGGCTCAAGGCCCACAGGTCTTTGGAAATGAACCAAAATCGTCTGTCTCAGATGTTCTATCGTGAAATGACCTATCTATTTGTCTATCTACCTATCTATCTAGTTTGATCTATTTATTGATCTAATCATCTACCGATTTAAAATCCTCACAGTAGATTTTGCTGTCTCCTAGGGTGGAAGTCCACTTCCAGGCAGGCAGGGATGTTTCATTAGCCCTGGTGGGGTTATAAGAGTCCCTGTGCCCGAGGAGACAGGGGTCCTGAGGAAGGAAGGCTGCTCTTACATGCCACCTGCCCTGAGCAGCCTTCAGCACCATCGCTGGGCTCAGGGTCAGATGTCAAACTGTCCCTTTTCCAGAAGCTGCTGGAAGCTGTGGAGAACTTGCTAGAAGAAAGAGGATGCTCGGTTTCCCAGCCTGGATATTGAGGAGCTGATACAAAGTGGCTCTGAGGAAGGCCTTGGAAAGTCACTTCGTTCATCCTGCTAAGAACACAGAGTCCTTGCCTCTCCTCGAGTCTGGTTTCATAAGTTTTGGATAGGATCTCATCCCGGGAGTTCTAAGACCCAGCATATTTGTAAACCCCTGTGATGGGCTGTTTTGACCTCAGGAGAACCTGCAAGGGACAGTCAAGCCTAGTGAAAATCAGGGCTGATAAAACTGCCTCCCCTGGGGGCTGGGCTGCAGGGAGAGCTTGGGCCTCGAGTACCCTCGCTTCCATCATCTGTGCCCCTTACTCACCAGAATCCTGGGAGCCAGAGTCTCTGCTCCTAAGCAACTTCAGCTCCTGAAACTCTGGAGCTAATATGTGCAGACTACTTCAGGGAATGTCCATTGCCCAAATCCAATTTGAATACCACTATGTTGCTAAGAGCACTTGCCACTGCGAAACAGCTAATGCAAGACTGACGTTAACAAAAATCTTTACAGAAAAGCGAAATGGCCTGGTCGGTGGGAAGATACCCAGTTTGCAAATTTCCTTCCTGCTTTCCTTTCCTTCTTGTTTATCCTTCCTTCTCCTCTCCCTCCCTGCATCCCCTGCCCTCTTTTTTTTTTTCTCTCTCTCTCTGTTTTACTTCCGCATCCTGAAAACATTTTAATTTTGGAAAGAAATGCTATGTAGGCCAAAGTTATGTGATATGTAAAAGTGTGGAGTGTGGGAGGGGAGGATCGGAGGAAGTACATAAACACCTACCAAAGCAAGGAATTAGCTTTGAAGACAATTCTAGAAAAACAGTAAGCTGAGCAGTGGTCTTCAGTCTTCACAATCTTCCTAGAGGCAGCCCCTCAGGTGTCCGAATACTGAGAGGTGCAATGACTTGCTTGGATCCTGGGGGTCAATTCACCTTCATCTCAAGGAAGGCCAGGGCAAGCATGAGAATCAGGTGTGTTCCTTTTAGTTGGAGGCCGTTGATTTACAATATTGTGTTAGTTTCAGGTGTACTGTATAGCGGCTTAGTATTTTTGTAGACTATGTTCCATTAGAGGTTATTACAAGATAACAGGTATAATTCCCTGTGCTATACAGTATATCCTTGTTGCTTGTCTATTTTATAGGCTTCTCTCGCGGCTCAGGCAGTAAAGAGTCTGCCTGTCAGGCAGGAGACCCAGCTTTGATCCCTGGGTCAGGAAGATCCCCTGGAGAAGGACATGGCTACCCACTCCATTATTCTGGCCTGAAGAATCCCATGGACAGAGGAGCCTGGCGGGCTACCGTTCATGAGGTTGCAAAGAGCTGGACGTGACTGAAGCGATCAGCACACATGCACACACACACACGATATCTGTCCACCCTATATTTTCCGCTCGTCCTCCCACCTCCTCTCTCCCATTGGGTAAACCCAAGTTTGGCCTCAGTATCTGTGAGTTAGTCCTGTTTTGTAAATGAACTTTTCTGGCTCCCCACAAAGCAGCTCAATCAGACGTCACTTTGCTGCCCAGTCTCTCCACTCTTGGCTGAGCCTTTTAGAACATGTGACTGGTAAATCCTAATCTGAACTTTAGGATTGCTGAGAAGAGATAGAAATCTAGGAGTGAACAAAAGCAGTTTCCCAAATAAGCAGGAGCACTTTAGCTCTTGAGTCCAGAATGGCAGTTGATGGGTTCATCCAAAGGCTGCCTTGGAGAGGAGCGTTGGCTTGGGGTGGCATCAGGTGGGATGTTTTATAGAGACAGGAGTGTTGGTTAGTCAAGCAGACGTCCGTTAAAAGAGCGCCCGCTCCATCTGAGAATTCCCAAACAACAGCTCTTCTCCTCGTGTGCTGTCTTCTTGGGCTGTACTCCCAGCCTCCCCACTGCCCACCGTGCTGGGACAGACGGCTGCTTTCTCCTGGGCCAACACCTCTGCTCCCTGGTTCAGCAGACTCCCTCCCTGGGTCAGCTGTGCTTGTCATTTTAATGAAACAGTTTGTGAAAACTGATGAAATAAGGGGCTTTCTAGGCGGCGCTGGTGGTTGGCGGGCTACAGTCCATGGGGTCACAAAGAGTCAACACAGCTAAAGTGACTTAGCACGCATGCATGATAAAATAAGAAAGCCTGAAAGAAAGTGGTTTCCACAAAAGCTAAGTTTAACTCTTTGGAAAGTCTCTTTCTATCAAGGGATCTCACTAAAATAACTGTAATTGAATTAGGCATGGGCGAGATGGCTTTAAAATATTGAAGAAAGTTGTCGAAGCCTAAAAATATGTGCACTTACAAGACTTTAAATTCTCACTTATTTTAAAGAAGTCAAAATTGGAAATTATAGGCGATGTGTTTGGGGCAGGCTTTATATAAGAAAGAAGGCTGGGAACTGCAAGCAAAGGGCTTGGTCTCAGAGAAGAGCTCTGGGCATGCCATGAAGATCTTGGCTAATGAATGATGTAGGTTTTAAGTTAAAATATAATAAGCTATTTGATGTGTTATTGTTTTATGATGGAGGGGAATTGTAAACATCGTGATGGGTCATGTACTGCTCACAAAGGAGGTCGGGTTTTCCCTTCGGCAGTGGAAAGCCCCTGGAGAACTCTACACAGGCAGTGACGTGGGTGGTTTGACTTCCCAGGTAGATCACTGACTTTGTAGCGGAGCTGGATTGTAGGGGGTGGGGATGCAGGGATCAGAAGAAAAGATTAGCAAAGAGGCTAGAATCTGGGATGAGTGATGAGTCTTGAATCAACCAAATAGAGATGGGAAGAACAGGACAGAACAGAGAAATATTTGGGAGGTAGAACAGACAGGATGAGGTGTTTGGATCTAGGCGGTTGTGGGCTGGATGACTGGACATGCCTCTAATTCATTCTTGGGAGAGATTCCTCTGCACTGACAAGGACCAGGCAAAAATGTGATTGACGCGAGACAAGAGTTGGTGCATGCTCTGTGCTATGTCTCAGATCAACTTCTTCCCGTCTGTCTTCCCAGGACAGGCATGTCTTCCAGATCCACATGGAAGTATCCAGTTCTTGAAGCCCCATCCCAAATGGAACTGGTCCCCTAGATGGCTCTGCAATCCTCCTCTATCACAAGCTCTTATATTATGGCTGAACTTACTACCTTGAATCCTAGAGTTACTGGTTTGTTCATCTCTCTTTCCCACTAAACTGTGAGCCTGAAACCAGAGGCAACATCTTCCTCAACTTCACACCCTTCATTCATAGCCCAGTGTCAAGCACGTTCTGACACCTCGAGCAGTAATGGTTAGTCATAAACTAATCAGCAGTTGTCATCTTCCCAGTGATTGTTTGAATATATTGGTTTCTCCATCTACTCTACACTTTGCCATAGCTTCTCTGCTGATAGTAATTTTCACCAAAAATTGATCAGTTCTGCCCTACCTCCTATATCCAAAAGGATATGATACAACGGCATCGGTGGTATGTAAAACACCATAAGAGCTTGTTGTTCAGTCGCTAAGTCACATCTGACTCTTTGTGACCCCATGGACTGCAGCACGCCAGGGTTTCCCTCCTTCACTCTCTCCTGGATTTGCTTAAACTCATGTCTGCTGAGTCAGCAATGCCATACAACCATCTCATCCTCTGTTGACCCCTTCTCCTCCTGCCTTCAGTCTTTCCTGGCATCAGGGTATTTTTCAATGAGTCAGCTCTTTGCATCAGGTGACCAAAGTATTGGAGTTTCAGCTTCAACATCAGTCCTTCCAATGAATATTCAGGGCTGATTTCATTTAGGATGGACTGGTTTGATCTCCAAGGGACACTCAAGAATATTCTCAGAGCGTTAAATCTGTGCAAACCATTTATAGAGATTAAAAGATTATGTAAAGTTATCAGAACCTAAGAATATTGTTATTTAGCATCGAATTTGTTCTTAAGATTACCCAATGCTAAAAAGGCAGTTAAGCAATTTTTCAAAATCGTGTTTTACCCAACAGTTCCACAGGATGCCAACAGGCCATGTTAGCGGGAGAGGGAAGACCTGAGGGTACCCTGGGGGTTCTGTTCCCAAATTAGTTTAAAAAGTTAAAGATGTTCTTTTTATTAGAAAACTTTCTGAAAGCTTGAATATGTCCAGGCAATATCCTCAATCTCTCGGTGCCAGGTATGGGGGTGGGGTAGGGGGGAGAATTTAACCCTTCGTCTTGGCACTTAATTAAATCTCCCAAAATGTTGCTCTGTGGAACCCCAAGCTGGGGAATATTGGTTGAATGCAGGTGGGAACACTGCAGTGTCAGGAGAGGTGGCTACAGTCTAATCATTCAGAGCCCTCAGGCAGATGAGCCGCTGTTCCATATGTATGGGCTGGTCAGAAAAATCCCCCTTCTGTTCTGTGCATTCTTTGTCCCTCCATTTTATTTAAGGTATGGTTTTTAAATACAGTAAAACCCCCTTCCCCTTTCATGTTCATTTCTGCCAATTTGGACAAACGCATGCGGTTGTATAACCACCGTTACAACCAAGGTACCGAACAGTTTCATCACTCAACCCCCGATTTCCTTGTATCCCTTTATAATCAAGCCTCCCCCCAAGCCCCTTGGCAGCCACTGATCTGTTTTCTGTCTCTACAGCTTTGCCTTTCTAGAATATCATACAAATGGAATCAGGCAGCATGGAGCCTTTTGAGTCAGTATAATATTTATGAGTTCACATAAATTTTGCTTCTCAATGGCTCACTGTTTTTACTGCAAGTGGGGAGGGACCATCTCCATTGATTATCCGTCCGCCAGTTGAAGGACATGTGGACTGTTCTTGGCAATTACAAAGAAAATTCCTGTAAACATTAGCACATCCATGCCCGGTCGCTTCAGTCATGTCTGACTCTTTGTGACCCTACGGACTGTAGCCCACCAGCCTCCTCTGTCCATGGGATTCTCCAGGCAAGGACACTGGAGTGGGTTGCCGTGCCCTCCTCCAGGGGATCTTCCTGACCCAGGGTTTGAACCCACGTTTCCTGAGCCTCCTTCATTGCAAATGGATATTTTTACACTGAGCCACCAGGGAAACCCATAAACATCGGTACATAGGTTCTTAATTTTTTTGTGAACACAAGTTTCAGATCATTTGGGTAAATACATAGGAGTGGGAATGCGTGGGAATGCTGAGTCGAGGGTGAGCGTATGTTTAACTCTGGATGAAACTATCGCACTCTTCTTCCAGGGTTGTAAGCTTCTGTTCCACAGGAGAGCTGGGGGAGCAGGGTGGTCTTTCTGCCCTCCTCCTGCTGTCCCCTCCCTTAGGGAGCCCCACCAAGGAGACTTTTGAAGGTCTCTGGTCCCTAGTCTCTTGTGTGAGCAGCAGAGGAGGTTTGTGGAGGACACCCGACCCAGGTACGAATCACCCTTAGGTCTGTGCCCCCTTCCCACACAGCCCCCACACCCCACCCCTGGGCCTGGGGACCCCAGCCTGGTGTACCCAGTCTGTTCTGAGCTCCCGAGGCAGCCAAAGTGTGCAAGCTTGCTCTCTCCGAATGGGCCTGGCGTGGCCTTCCTGACCTGGCATCCAACTGGGTCCAGGGATCAAGCTCTCACCTCCCTCTCCTCCTAGAAAACTCTCCACAGGCAAAAATGAGTCTTGACAGCTCACCCCACTGCTCTCTCCCCTCTGGACACAGCAGACACAGCCTACAACAAAATGCAAGGGGGCCACGAAAGAAAAGTTCTTTCCTTGCTGGAAATCAGTGTAAGAGAGCCCTCTCCAAAACTTTTACTTGGGAGTAGGTGTCTCCATTGCTTAATGCTTGTGTTTAATGTCTATTCCTATGTGTTGGTATATTTCCCCCACTGTCTGAGGACCAGAGCTGTCTGCCCTGTTAGACTCTCCACCCTACCTTCTCCTGAGCTGTTCAGCACATCAGTTCATGGTGGTGGAGGTGATGCTGGTTGGAAGGACACTGCCACGGCCTCCAGCTCCCTTCCTGTGGAAGCCCCTAGAAGCCTTAGGGTGGGGGTGCAGTGAAGAGGGAGCCGAAAGCAGACCTCAGCCAGAGGACACGGAGGCAGAAAACAGCTGTCTTCCTCATTGCTCATTGGGTGAACCCTCTTGGCCAGCGTGGATAATGCTTCGGCCGTGAAGGGTGAGCCCTCACTCGTGGTCTGGGCTCACTCCACTTGGCCTCTCACTTTCTATTAGTCCAGGGTCTCCTGTAGGTGTAGGAGACAATTGCCATTTAAAAAGAAGGGGCAGGTGGGTCTTGGTAGCTAGGAGCTGATCTCGAATTAGCAACTAGGGACCTTTGAGTTTATACAATCCCTATTTGGAGGGATGGATACAGAAGAGAGTGTCATCCAGGAATTGTCCTCAGGCTTGAATCACCTTCTTTCTGAGATCTCTAGGATTTGTTTGGCTCCTGCCTGGGGTCCTGAGCTGTGAAGCAAGAGGCCTGGGCACAGATTTACCCACTTGGGTCTCTCTGGATCTCCAGCTTGCCCAGAGCACCTCGAGGTCAGAATGGAACAGAGTCTTCACTTATGGACATGCAGAGATGGTTCTGGAGGGGAGGGCGAGGTCCTAACTCCCATCCCTGCAGCTGCCTGGTGGGGAACAGCCCTCTCCAGCCGCCAAGTGGTTGGAGGAGTTAAGGAGGGGGTGTGAGGTGAATGTGTCCACTTGCCGGAGCAGGATTAAAATTCATAGGCTCCTATTACTCCCCCGTTAATGCTGGAGTCAGTGGTGTGTCCGTTTCCAGCATCAGTCCTCTAGATGTCAGCTCAGGATGGACACAGATGCTCTGCCTAGTCTGTTTAGAGACCTACCTGCCCCCAGGGAGGGGCACTTCCTTCCTTCCCGAAACCTTTTGGTGGGAACACCTAGCTGAAGGGAAGTTGAAGGCCAAAGTTTTGATGTGGTTGTTTCTGAGATCTGCGGAAACTGCATCAGGTGGCAGCATCATGTAGCTGCTTTGAGAACCAGAGAGAGGCCCTCAGATATGCATCCTAACCCCAGCTCTCTTAGTAACTTACTGTGTGAGCCCGAGCCTCTTCCACAGCCTCTGTGATGTCAGTCTGTAGTGTGGAGGGATCCCATTCAGTAGTCCTCTTCCTTCCTGGAGACAGGGAAGGATTCAAGAGATGAAAAATAGGAGCTGGTGTCCAGGAAGGAAATGAACAGTGTGACTTGGAGGGGCGTTTCATCTGGTGTCCTCAATCTGGAGTCACTGGCCTGGGAGTCACTGAGCTTTTGGAGCCTTATGAACCCTCTGAAGTAATCTAAAAACAGTGGGTGAGTGGGCACTCTTTAGAGTCTTCAAGAAGATTCTCAGAGAGGTCTTGGCATCCACAAACACCCACTGGCAGCTTTTGGTGAGAGCAGTCACAAGACTGGGGAGAATTGACCTCCTTTTTAGAGGCAGCATTTGAACCAGCATCTCGGCCTCTAGTCCAGGGGACCGAGGGCACATTGATCCTGCTTCTGGGGAAGTTTGGGGAAGGAAGATAGGCATGAGAGCTGGAGGCTGCCATGTGTGACAGGGAAGTCGGAGAAAGACAGGTTTCCAAATGAGGCGCATCTTGCCCTTTGTGGGCACAGAGCTGGGGGTCAGAGACCAAGATATGTCTCTTCAGATCCTTGGGCACCGGTTTTCCTGTAGTGGATCCACTGTGGGAAAAGCACTAATCAGGCAGGAGGTTTTGGGGACATGGTTCCTCCAGCTTCTGAGCCACTTTGGAGGTGGCTCCCTATGTTGTCTTGGCCTGACTAGACTTTGGGTTGCCCTCATCTGGGGGTGTCTCAGGTACACAGTTGAGTATTATCAGTGACCAAGTTAGCACCTTACTAAGAACCACGATCTCAAATAGAATTATTCTTAACAGGAGATCAGGATCCTGGGAAACTGGAAAGTAGGAAGATAGCCTGCTGGGAAAATGAGAATGAGGTGGAGCCATAGGCATGAGCTTAAGTAAGTTCCAAGGTCAAGATCTAGTATGACCTAGTATCTGTCTGTCAAGCCAACAGCTAAGTTTCACCTCATTAGAAAAAAAAGGGTTCTGATGAAAAGTCAGTGGGTGATTTGTCATCAGTTCGATTCAGTTCAGTTAATAAACCAAATGTATGG
>SJYX01015201.1:30258-157349 GCA_006410675.1 Oreotragus oreotragus | reverse complement strand
GTGGCTTTGGGAGACAGCTGGGCTGTCGGGTCTCTAATCCTGGCCCTGCCGCTTAGCATCTGGGTGGCCTCTGAAACACCATTAACTTCTCTGTCCCTTCTGGGAAGTGAAGGTGTGTCAGCATCTACCTGAGACCCTTGTGAGGGGTTAGGCGTGTGATGACCCAGAAGGCACGGAACTCAGGGCTGGGGTTATGACAGCTCCAGGATTAACCAGAGTCAAGCAGGAGCCAGGCCCAGAGGGGTCCAGAGAGCCACCCTACCGTGCTGGGTAGGGTCTTGAAGGAGTGGGGAACACTGGAAGTTTTCAAGCAGGAGAGCGATATGATTAGATTCACTTCAGAAGATTAATCTGCCTGGAGAACAGGTGGAGGGTAGTGATGGAAAGATATCAGAGACGCGGAGGGCATTTAGGAGGCAGAGTTGACGGGGGTCTGAATCAAGGTGGTGGCAGGCTTGGAGAGGGAAGTGGATGGATTGGAGTGGATGGAATGTGGATGGAAAGTGGATGGGGTGGACACACCTGGCGTTTGACTTAAAGAAAACGCGAGGGCAAGAGAGGAGCCAGTGAGAGCCCAATTTTCTGTCTATGGAGGATGCTACGTGCGTACGGGAAGGAATAGAGATGCTCTTAATCCTCATAGCAGGCATCATGTCTCCTGAAGTTCTCCACTCTCTGAGCCACGTGTAGCCCCCAGAATAGAGAATGTTTTGAAAAATCTGTCAGCAGAAGGCTTGCCTTCCCCACTGGTGAGTCATCAAGGTAAACCTAAGTGGAGATCTTTTAAACATCTAGCTGGGACCTCCCTGAGCTTCTTTCAACTCATCATTAAATCCTAAAGAGAAAGGTACATGAAATGAAGGGAAAGTACAAAGAAAGTACAACGTAGCAATAAACTTACTTCTCTGGAAAAAAAAAAAAAATCCAGCACCTTGTAACAAAAATGCAATAGTTTTCTGCAACTTGCATCTCGGCCATGACTTTAAGGCATCCTCCTATTTCATGCTGTGTAAAAGATTGTCACTGCTGGGAAAACTGACAAGAAAATCATATCTTTGGAAGTTTGATAAAGCAGATACTGTCTTTCACTTTTCCTTTGAACTTAGTCAAAGAGGATCCCCAAGACACAAGTCATCTTTTCTTTCTCTCTCTCCATCTCCAACAGCTATTGTTCTCTCTGCCACCCACTCCAGTCAAATATTTCAGCTGTAAAATTGGCATGATTTCAAGGTCAAAAATGGGTTCATTTTCCCTCCGGTGAAAAGTCACATACGCTCATTCAATTTATAGGAGGTGATTACGATACTTTGTCCTTCAAAATGCCTTTCTGGCTTATGGTAGCACCAGAAGAAAATTCCTAAACAACCCTCTTTGAAATTCATTGTGTCTGAAGAAAGATCAGGTACAGCTTTTTCCAATAAGACATTTATTCTGCTACGTCTCTTGTGTTCAGCCAGGAACAGTCATGAGTAAATTGAGGAAGAGACAGATACAGAGAGAGACAGAGACACAGAGAGGGCTCCTCTGAATGATAAAGATGAGTGTGTTCTTCCCAGGTTTCTCACTCCAAGTTCCAAGGCTCCTGACAGCTTGTTTTGAGGCTGAGTTTGTGTCCCACACCAGCCAGGTGCTGGAGGGAAAGGAGTGTGATGGGCTGCAGGGATCCTTCAGGATGGTCTGCTGGCAGGATGATCAGATGTAGCCTAACGCTGAAGGTGAAAGCAGTAAGATGCGGTCTTCATGGAGGAGCCTGGGGAGGAGGACATAAGGGATCAACTGGGAACTCAGGAGCAAAGGCGGCTCTCATCTGGAGCTCCAGTGATGTCCCCAGAGGGGAAGGACTCCATTCAATTCTCACAATGCCTCTGTGAAACGGATGTCACCATCCAGCTTGCAGACAAAGAAAAGGCATTCTGAGAGGTTAAGCAAAGGACCCAAATCAAGAGTCAAACTCAAGTCTGTCTTTTCCAAAGCTGTTACTTGTGGTAGGCAGAATAATAGCCTCCTAATGATGTCCATGAGTTCCCTTGTGGCTCAGCTGGTAAAGAATCCACTTGCAATGCAGGAGATCTGGATTCAATACTTGGGTTGGGAAGATCCCTTGGAGAAGGGGAAAGCTACCCACTCCAGTATTCTGGCCTGGAAGATTCCATGGACTGTATAGTCCGTGGGGTTGCAAAGAGTCAGACACAACTGGGCGACTTTCACTTTCACAACGATGTCTACACCCTACTCTCCAGAACCTGTGAATATGTTAGGGTTTGTGGCAAAGGGAATGAAGGTTGCGGATGGGACTAAGGTGTCTAATCAGCTGACTCTGAGATGGCAAGAGTCTCCTGGATTAGCCAGGCAGACCCAATGATTAAGGTGTCTAATCAACTGACTCTGGGATGGCAAGAGTCTCCTGGATTAGCCAGGCAGACCCAATGCAGTCAACAAGGGGCCTAAAAAATGGAAGAGGGAGGCAGAAGCAAGAGAACTAGAAAGATGGCACCTGGGCAAGGAGGTGAACTGCCATCTCTGGCTTTGAAGATGGAGGAAAAGGGTCATGGACCGGAAGGCCAGGTGGCCTCTGGAAGCTGGGAAAAGTGAGGAAAGAGACTCTCCCCTAGGGCTTCCAGAAGGAAGACAGCCCTGCTGATGTCTTGATCTTAATGTAGTAAGACCCGTGTTGGCTTCTGACCTTCCGTGCCGTGAGAAAGTAAAATTTGTACTATACGTGTCACAAAAATCTGTGGTAATTTACTGTAATATCAACAGAAGACCAATACATTATGCCACACTCTTCACATGAATTCTTTTTTAGCATTTCAATAGACATTTCATTTCTGGAGAACCATGGAACTTGAACAACCGAGGTAGGGGAGTCAGGCTGCTTGATTCAAGTCTTTGTTCCACTCATTACTAGCTGTATTACCTTGGGCATATTGTTTAAAATTTTATAAGCCTCCAGTTTTTATTCTCTGTAAAACAGAGATGATAAAAATACCCTGGCCCACAGTGGTGTGTGAGGGTCAAATGAGATAGTGCGTAAGAATGGACTTGCACGCTGCTTGCTGCGGACCAAGTGCTCAGCACAGCGCAGTTACCACATTTTATCATCAGCTTCTTCTCCATCACTGCATCCCCATCATATCCCCATCCTCATCCTCACAGTTGTCATTAAAGAGTCTCTGTGTGGGGTGGGGGAAGGTACTGGGACCTGTGGGGATTGGATGCGAATGGACAGTTGAAGCCTTTCCAGACCCGTATCCTGCCTCTGTAGACATCTCTGTGTGGCATCCTCTCACTGCAACTCGTGGGTTAAACCTGGGTCTTTTGGAACCAGGAGATGCTCTGGGCTGGGTTTGGGGCACGTTGGCAGGCATGTCTTGATGTACACATCTTAGCTCTGCCCATCTGTAGCTCCTCCCCCTCCCATGCCCAGCCCCAGGGCCCCAGGGCCCCAGGGCCCCAGGGCCCCAGGGACCAAGGCCTTCCCTGGCAGCAGCCCAAGAAGTGGTAAAGCAGAGATGCCTCATTCCATGAAGGGAAATTGAAGTTCAGATTCCCAGAGAGACCGTCTCTAGGGTCCTGCCAGCTTCTCCAGAGATGACATAATTGACTCCAAGGCCTTGACCTAAGCCTCTGTCCTGGCACCCTCCCCTACACACACACTCACACACACACACACACACACACCTGTTCCCATCCCTCACCTCTTGGCTCAAGGCCTCCATCCAGCAGGATTCCTGGTGCTGCTCTAGCCAACTGGAGCAGAAAGGGCACCCTATTCAGCAAAGCGAGAATTTGCAGAGAATTCCAGGAGAGGCAGTTGGGTTGCAAGGGATGGGAACCACAAGTTCAACTTAAAAAGAGGTAAAGATGACTAGGGGGCAGCCCTGTTAGGGTACTGCAATTCCAAGGACAGAAAACCAAGTGAAGTGGGGTCTCTCACACACTGGAATCAGCAGAACT
The DNA here is from genome assembly GCA_006410675.1 of Oreotragus oreotragus. Taxonomy (NCBI): domain Eukaryota; kingdom Metazoa; phylum Chordata; class Mammalia; order Artiodactyla; family Bovidae; genus Oreotragus; species Oreotragus oreotragus. Next base: position 153,392 of record SJYX01015201.1, on the reverse strand, counting down.
CTGCCGGGAGGCCAGTCTCCCCTATCATCTCAGACAAAGCAAGTCCTGCCCACCTCGCTCCTCACTGGACATCTGCTGTAGAGCTCATCACTACTATGATATCATTGCTGCTAGGCCACGGACAAGATTGGATATATTAAATCATGCGTTCATCCTGATATCTCTGATTCAAAGTCAAGGCCAGGGGGCTCTTCCTCACCTTCCCCCACCCCAGATTTGATTCTCAACTTTTTTTCCGGTGAGAACCCTGGTTCTCAAGAGTGTCACTATATGTGGTCATCTGCTTCATCCCACGATATATTCAGTACATCCAAGAGCGTCCACCCTAGTCCTAGCGTTAGTCGCTCAGTTGTGTCCAGCTCTTTGCAACCCTATGGAGTGTAGCCTGCCAGACTCCTCTCTTCATAGACTTCTCCAGGCAAGAATCCTGGAGTGAGTTGCCATTTTCTTCTCCGGGGAACCTTCCCGGCCTAGAGATTGAACCTGGGTCTCCTGCCTTGCAGGAGGATTCTTTACCATCTGAGCCCCCAGGGAAGTCCCAACAACAAACCTGCTTGCTGTTCTTTATTCGTTAGAATATATTGCAACAGGGATGTGCCTTCTGGGGACTCTCTTCAAAGGCAAGGAGGTTTACTGCTTCAACTGACAAGGCACCGAGAGATCCAGAAAAAGAGGCACTTGCCAGTCTGCCTCTGCCATGGGTGCCTCCCCACCCTTAAGCTCAAACACAGCCCTGGATGGCACTCACACAGTGCTCCATGGTAAAAACAGAGGACCAGACCCCCACGAAGCTGGGTTACTCAGTGACTCTATTTGACCTGATGTTTGCAGCCAAGTAGAGCTTCAAGGGTAAAAGATGTCCCCTGTGGTCCGATCTCAGGTCAGACACCTCTGGAGGCACAACAAACATGCCTGCAACAGACAGAACATACAGTTTCCTGAGGGTGTCTGAGCCTGCTGCTAAGCGAGTTTCTATACATTCATTGCCGTCCTCATGCACTCACTGGCTGGCAGCCTTGCTGAGCTCCCAAGTTCAGCTGGGGGCCCATTGGAAGCTTCAGGTCTGCATGGCCTTTACTCCCCACATGCCGAGCTTTCTCTACCCTGAATGGACCTCCACTTCTGGATCTGAATGAATGATCACCCCGTGGGGCTTGGAATGGCTTTCTATGGGCTAGATGATACTCTCCAGAAGTACAGAGGGGTCAGTGCCCAGTGGGGCAAGTCTGGACTCAGAAAACAGAGCCAGGTGGGTCAATTCCTGCCACCTTCTCCCCCCAGGGAATGGAGAGTAACTGCTAATGGGCACAGGCTTGCTTTCTGGGGGTGATGAAATGTTCTAAAATTAGATTGCATCGATGGCTGCACAACTCTGAATATGCAAAAACTACTGAACTGTACACTTTAAATGGGTGAATTTTGTGGTATGTGAGTCATATTTCAATAAAGCTGTTATAAGTGAAACAGTGAGATAAATATATGTTATTTTAAAAATGTACATATATGTATGGACACATACATAATGCAAGATGTATATAATGAAAGATATACATGTATGTGTACTTGTTTCTGTGTGTATATATATATACATACAATTGTGTCGATTATTTGAATATGAAGGACAACATATACAGAAAGAGGTTACAGCTGTTCACTGTTTTTTGGTTCTCTTCTTCCTACTTTTCTGCAGAGCTTTAATTTTTAAAAGTAAAGTTTGGGGGAAAGTAAACCTGCCATCTGAGGACTGTGGGGAGGAAACCCACGTTTCTGCCCTGTTAGGACTCTGCAAAGCCATTCACTCGACTGCTAATCATTTGGGCCCTTGCCAAACGATCCCTACCCCAGCTGCCCGGCTCCACAACTCACAGTCAGAAAATTCAAGCTTTCAAAGCTGGATCCTGCGGGCCTGCCTGTCAGGGGAACAGACTTGGTGAGGACTCCACCTCCTTAGAGTCACCTGGGGCACCTGCTAATCATGCGCATCCCGGGGGCTGGACTCTCTGCGTTAGAACCTCTGGCCAGATATCCACAGGTTGAACCAACTCCTGAGACTTCCTTGTGCCCATTCATGCTGAGAAGCTCTAGAGGAGTGGATTGCTCAATGTGCTTTTGCACCTTCGTTGGCCGTGGGTTTTGAGGACACATAGCGAAGATTCTAGGTCAGCAGAGACAGCTATAGGTGTGCCTGACAAATGGAAAATGCAGTCACCCCACCTCCACCACACCCCCGGAAACACACACTGTGGATATTCCCAGAGATACAACTGATGTCACGCAGCTGTCTTGTCAGAAGGGATTCTTCTCAACACCGTCGCCTCAGGAAACATCGGGGCTTTCCCCCGGGTCCCAAAGGCACGCCTGTGGAGCAGTAAGAACAAATGAGCTGGCGACACCCCAGATTTTATGCCCCCGACTTTGGGGCAAGAATGGAACCCGGAGATGCTCACAGGTCACTGCATGTGTTTCCTCCCACACATCTCTCCCCTGGTGCCCGACAGCAGGGGGATGACTCAGCTGCCTGAGGCTGCCACCCACCCACAGGACACAGGTCTCAGGGGGGGCCCTGAGAAAGGATGCCTGCAGGTGGCTTGCTTCCTTAACATCCTGGTGCTTGAGAACAGCCCTGTTTTTCACATCTTTGTCGAGGTATTGCCCCTTCCTTCATACCCACCTCTGACTGTGAGTTTGATTAGTGACCCAAAATATTATCTGTGATGATCTGTAGGCCTCTGACAAGAGTGAGAAAAAATAATCTCATTAAGTCCTCTTTTTTTCTTTTTTTAAATATTTAAATAAGATCCACTCAGAAGAATTTCAGGTTATGCTCCATTGAATCAGAAGATGAATCTTGGCAGAGGAGAGACATTTAAGTCCATTTGCAAAGATTTGTTTACTTGCTGTTGAGATACATACATTTTTTAACAGTCAAGTAAGACCCAAAAGGGCTTCCCTGATGGCTCAGATGGTAAAGAATCTGCCTGCAATGCAGGAGCTGCTGCTAAGTCGCTTCAGTCGTGTCCAACCCTGTGCGACCCCGTAGACAGCAGCCCACTAGGCTCCTCTGTCCCTGGGATTCTCCAGGCAAGAACACTGGAGTGGGTTGCCATTTCCTTCTCCAATGCATGAAAGTGAAAAATGAAAGTAAAGTCACCCAGTCGTGTCCGACTCTTAGTGACCCCATGGACTGCAGCCCACCAGGCTCCTCTGTTCATGGGATTTTCCAGGCAAAAGTACTAGAGTGGGTTGCCATTGCCTTCCCCTGCAATGCAGGAGAGCCGGGTCCAATCCCTGGGATGGGAAGATCCCCTGGAGGAGGAAATGACCATCCACTCCAGAATTCTTGCCTGGAGAACACCGTGGACAGAAGAGCCTGGTGGGCTACAGTCCACGGGGTTGCAAAGAGTTGGGCGCGGCTGACCAACACAAAATCCCAAACTGCTCATCGCTTGAACTCAGGTTTGTGAGAATGCAGAAAGAATCTTCCTAATCAGAATGAGTTTTGTCTGGATAATTTTACGAAGTTTATTTGAGGGGGAAGATATTAAAATGTATGTAATTGCTCATGTAGTGGTATCATTAGATGGCACGAGTGAGGTTTCTGCTTGGCTTGCCCCCTGCTCTGAATTGTCAGACGACACTCTCCACTCGAGGCTTCTCCTGATCGCTCCGGCAGGCTGGCTGTCCTGGAGAACAGGCCTCCAGAGGAGAGGCAGGTCTGGAGCAGAGTTCAGGGCCCCGCCCTGGCTGGAGGGTGGGCAGGAAAACGATGCCTAGAGCTGTTTCACTGAGCCTGGCTGCGTCAGTGGGACACAGGAGCTGGGGACAGAAGGAAGGCTTTCTCTTTTCCCCACCTGCCTTCTAGAGGGTGGTCAGCAGCTTGAAGAGTTGTTAAGGGGCAGTTAGGATATTTAAATAAAGTGAAATTTGGGGAAAGTTGGATCTAGTCACCTAAAATCTTAGCAAAACAGTGTGAGAAGTTTCTAAAAAAATATCTTTGGGTTATGTGCATAAAATCAACCTTACTAGCTATCCAGCACCTTCTTTTTTTGCTTTTTCCTTCTTCTTTCTTTTCTTTCTTTTTTCTTTTTTTGCAGCACTGTAAGGCTTGCAGGATCTTAGTTCCCTGACCAGGGATCAAACCCGTGCCCCAGAAGTGAAAGCACCAAGTCCTAAGCTCTGGACCACCAGGGAATTCCCTCCCAGCACACTTTTAGTAGAGCTAACCTCATCATCAAAATCTTCTCTCTTGCTTCTTGAATCGTTATCAAGGGCTGTTTTGGCTCAGAGTGCTTCCTTTGCCTGCAGTATTTGAAAGTGTTGTCTCTCAAACTATGTAAATTGCCAGGCCAGCTTAGATGTAACTTTTTCCAGGAAACCTATCATGATTGGTCTATGGAGAAATTGTATCTTTCTCTTTAAACTCCCATAATCAATCATTCCGATCTCTCTCTCTCGCTCTCAGTAAGATTTAACTGGGTGCTTGCTATTTTTATTTTTAGATCACTCTATTACAGTTTATCTCTATATAGGTTACATATTTTCTACTAGAATCATAGATTAGCATGCTATTTAAATCATTTGCAGTAGCTTTATAGTTAGACAGACGTGTTGGAATCCTGGCTTCACTAGTTAGTGGCTGGACTTTGGGTAGTCTTTTACTTTATATCTCAGTCCCTTTTTCTGTGAAATGGAGGGTTATGGACTGCATATTTGAATATGCCTCCCAAACTTGTGTGTTGAAACCCTTACCACCAGTGTGATGCTATTAGGAGGTGGGGGCCTTTAAGAGGTCATTAGGTATAGATGAGGTGATGAGGATGGGGGCCTCCATGATGGGACTGATGACCTTATAAGAAGAGACCAGAGAGTTAGCTCACTCTCTCACCCATGTGAAGACACAATGAGGAAACAGTTGTTTGCAACCCAGGCAGCTGGGCCTCACCAGACACCAGATCTGCTGGTAGCTTTACCTTGGACTCCCCAGCTTTCAGGACTGTGAGAACAAATCTCTATGATCTAAGCCACTCAGTCTGCGGTACTTTGTTATAGAAATCAGAGCTGACTAATACAAGAGTCTAATAAGAATACTGACTTCCTAGGGATTCTGTGAGGTTGGAGGATGCAGGTATGCTTATGAAGACTTAGAAGATGGAAGGGCACGTAATAGATGCCCAGGGCATGCTGGTCATCCTTGTCAAATTGTGATCTCCTTAAAGCACAGACCACAGCTTGTTAACTCAGCTTCCACCCTACAATGCAATGCCTATCAGTGTGCCTTGCCCTTAGCAGACATTCAGTGACAGCTTGCTACATCAAAGAGTGAATTATGAATTAATAATGAAATGATATCCTCATCTGCTCTTCAACTTGGCAAGTATGCCTCCTCCCTAGAAATTCTATGACTGATCCTAAATTTTTCAGCTGCAAGCACATCTGGCTCCTGAAACTCAAAAGGAAAGGTTCTCAGTGAAGCTTCTCCTCCACATTTTCTCTGGAGAGTACTGGGACCGTGGCCCAAGGTCATTCTAAGAATTTGCAAAGACCAGGAAAGAGGAAGGCAATGCATAGTAAATGCATTCGACTCTGTTTTGAGTACTGTACATGCCAATTTCTTTATTTTTGTTTCTCATTTCAATCTTTAAGACAGTGTTGTTATTCCTTTTTCTTATTTTTTTGATAAAGATACTAGAGCTTCAGGAAGCTAGGTGGTTTATTTAAAGTCACACAGATAGAAAATGGCAGAGTAGCATTTGATAATCATCGAGGTGACTCCAAAACCTTACTTTGCCTTCATTGTGGGTCCCTGTGTCAGTGACAGGGCCAGCATTGGCTGCCTGATTAGCTAACCCACAATTCACAGCTGAAATGGCCAAATAGAGATTGAGAGAGGACAAAGCTGGTGCCTGGAATGAAGGCTAAGACTTGTTTAAATCCACAGGCAAAAGGCTTGGTGAGTGGTAAGATCCTGCAGAAGCAGGGAAACAGTTATTGTGTGTGTTGGGGGATGGGGGGGGGCGGTGGAGGGGTACAGTAAGTACCATGGACAGCTCCCCAGTGCTTCTTACTGAGAGAACGTGGGGGTACCCTGGGCAGCTCCAACCCCTCCAGATAACTGTCTTAAGTGGGCTCTGCTTAGAGTGGGTTTTCTTGTGGAAAGAAACCCAGCTCCAGTCTTCCTGGGGAATGAATCTATCAAGTATCACTGAAGACTGATGATGTCTTTACTTTAGAGCTGAGAGTAGGTGAAGGGCTGGGTTGGGCTACTTGGAAATCAACAGGCTGACTGAGATTTTCATAGACTGGACTCTCCCCCATGGGCCTCCACTTCCTCCAGGGCGCAGACCATGCTTTCTGCAGCAAGGGGTCCCAACCAAGTGCCTCTTAGCCAAGATCTTGGCACATAGAGTGTCAGGAGCTCCTGGGGAATGTCAAATTTTGATTGAGTAACAAAAGAACCTTTACATTCCCAGACTGAAAGCTGGTAACTGGCTACAGCTCCTTAAACAGCATTCCTAAACCTCTCCCTGAAATATCCACAAAATTTAGACAAAGATGGCCAGTCACAATAGCACTGGAAACTAAGATTGATGCTATGTGAGCTGAGGCTAAAATCTAAGGCAGATGGAGCTCAAACAGCAAAACCTACTGAGGCTTTGCCTAATGGGATAGCAAATCACAGACAGTTGCCAAACTCCCCTACCTCCCACCACACAAAAGCCACACCCACACACACACATTAAACACATACCTCACACACACCCCATACTTCACACACACATATCACACACAAACACACAAGAACATTGCACATATTTTACACAAACCTTACACACACATTACACACACACCTCACTTACACACTCTCCATATTATACTCACATACTCCATACATCACACACACACCACACATCACACTAACCACAAACGAAACAAGGAGGGGACTTCAGAGAGTACATTTAGGTCATGGCATCACTTATGATTATTACAGAGCAAATGAGTTTAGATTAAAATCTTTAGGTAGCAAGCTAATTCATTACTCAGTGTTTAGCCAGAGCTCCAACCAAAAGTGATGTCATTTGCCCCACAATTTCTCTTGTTGTCTGAGTTGTACGTTGACAGATGCTTGGAGTGTGCATATCAAAGTTGGCTGAAATTAATAACTGAGGCTAAGCATTTCCAGACAGACCTAGATAACTGCAATGACTGGATTGGGGGGGGGGTTCCACTGCATCAACCCCTTTTCTGAGCTCCCTAAAGTAAGAAGTTAGGCAAGACTTTCCTTGAAGATACTTATACAGAAGAAAATCAAGATGCAAGATGTGCCCCTAGCACAGTCCCCTGGGGAAGGACAGGACACCCTGAATTAGCCCTTCCCTGGACCCAGATGTGGTGCTGTGAGAGTGGCTGCCTGCAGCAGAGGCCAGCCTTGCCTCCTTGTCAGGTAGCACCTTAGAAATTGTAACAAACTAACACAGCATTGTTAATTAACTATACTCCAATATAAAATAAAACTTCAAAAAATGAAATTGTGATGTAAATTCCAGTATTTCCAAATGGCCTAGGAATTGGCTCCTAGACTGCCCAGGGGGAGGGCTGCCCTGTAGGAGAGAAGGAGAGAGAGAGGGGAGGGAGCAGGAGGCTGGGGCCTTAAAGTGCGTTGGAGCTGCCCTGCTGGCGCCTCACCTGCCTGCTGTGCCATAACGGCAAAGGCACCACACTGTGTTTGGGTGGCAGCCAGGCTTTGTGCATCACAGCCCATCCGTCATCTCAGTAACAAATGCTTCCGTTCAGTTACCGGGAAGTAACTGCGTTGTTTTCATCACATAGATGAGAGCTACAGAGATGTGCGGGTGGCCTTGGATACTTGGCAGCCTGGATAAATTTATTAGAAACAGCTTATCCCAGGGTTCCCAGGTGGCTCAGGGGTAAAAAATCTGCCTGCCAATGCAGAAGACCCAAGTTCGATCTGGAAAGATCCCACATGCCACAGAGCAACTAAGCCTGTGTGCCCCAAGTACTGAGCCTGTGCTCTGGAGCCGGGAGCCACAACCGCTGAAGCTCGTGTGCCTGAAGACTGTGCCCGGCAACAAGAGAAGCCTCTGCAACGAGAGGCGGGTGCATGAGTGGTCTGCATACTACAGCGAAGAGTAGCCCCTGCTTCCGCAACGAGAGGGAAGCCTATGCAGCAATGAAGCTGGACAGAGCCAAAAGTGAGTTAGTAAATGAGATTACTTAGAATATGTATTTTAAAAGACAGCTTATTCCTCCAGGAAAAAATGGACAAATGCAATTCTGCCCATCCTTGGAGATAGTGGACCTCGGAAAAGGCCTGCTGAGATTAGGAAAGGAGAGGTCTTTCCCCGCCTGTCTTGGAACACTACATCCTCTCCTTGGCCTCCACCCCAATCCTCCATTAAGGAAAGTCAAAGTCATTGTCAAGGCCAAGAGGCCTGTTGGACATGGCCCTGGGAGACAGAGGCTATAGAATCAGGATAAAGGATTTGAACCTTTCCTGCTGTACCCTTGCCTGGTAGGGCTTCCCTGGTGACTCAGACAGTAAAGACTCTGTCTGCCAACGCAGAAGACCCAGGTTCAATCCCTGAGCTGAGAAGATGCCCTGGAGAAGGAAATGGCAACCCACTCTGGTGTTCTTGCCTGGAGAATCCCATGGACAGAGGAGCCTGGTGGGCTACAGTCCACGGGATTACAAAGCGGCAGACACGACTGAGTGACTTCCATACACACACACACACACACACACACACATACACACACGCACACACAGGTATCTTCACCTGGTATCCTCACCCGGAAGCACTTCCTCTCTTAGAATTGTCCACTTCCGGATTGCTCCTTTAGGTTCAGTGCTTCTTTTGGTTTGGAAGCAGATGATCGTTTTCTTAGAAAGACAGGAAAGGACTGGCTGGTGATCAGAAGGAGAGATGCTGTTCAAGGTGCTTAGGACCAATGGAGGGGTTCCTTGCTGCTCTGCTCACCCAGCCCAGCTCACTAGAGTTGAGGACCAGAGAGGGACCTCAGGTTTCCTCTGTATTCAGTGAAAGCAGAGGAGCTTCTTGCATTTCTTACAAGGGGTTAGTTTTCAGACCTGGTGCTAAACCCTTCCCTGGACTCACCATATAAATCATGAGGACCATCCTCTGGGGATGGGAATCCCTGTAACTGGGGGAGGGTTGGGACCCTGGCTCTCCCCAATCCATCACCCTGCCATTCTCGGGCCAGGCAGTTTCAGCTCATCGGATTACCTGTGCATCAGGCATTTTTTGAATGGCATTTGCCCATGTCCTTTTTAAAGTGATTTTACGTATTTGCTGGCTGTGCCCTCATTGCTGTGAGGGCTTTTCTCTAGCTATGGCGAGTGGAAGCCGCTCTTCAGTTACGGCGGGCTTCTCAGTGCAGAGGCTTCTCTCACTGTGCAGCGCCGTCTCCTGGCACGCGGGCTTCAGCAGTTTGGCTTGAGGGCTTGGTGGTCGCAGCTCCTGGGCTCTACAGCACAAGCTGAGTAGTTGGGGTGCACAGACTTAGTGGCCCCTCGGCGTGCGGGATCCTCCCAGATCAGGGGTCGAACCTGGGTCTCCTGCGTTGGCAGGCAGGCTCTTCACCACTGAGCTACCAGCGAAGCCCTGGGTCAGGGATTTTAAAGATTCAGAAACTGAAAGTCAAAAGAGGCCTGGAACATGCCAGGAGCGACGTGGACAGAAAGTCAGGCAAGAACTCAGCTGAGGCGCGGCTGCCTCCATAGCTCATGCTCTCTTACCCCAAATTCACTTCCTTACCTTCCGTTCAGTGCTAATCTTGGCTCTGTCACCAGCAACCCCAACTTCTCTCTGACCCCATCTCCATATCTCAGATGCAGCCAGGAGCTCAGGGGTTCATACTCAACCTGCCCCTGAGAGTCTCATCCCCAGACCATGTGAACTTTGGCACATTAACTGACAGTCTTCTTATCAATAAATACACAATGCACATTAAATAAAATGACGTATGTATAGCCTTCATTCCAGCATCTGACACAGAGTTGATACTCAATATGTTCTGCTGGTGGTGGAGGGGTTATTATTATTATTGCTGCTATTGTTGGCAGTTCTGTGTATCCAGCTTGTCCCGGTCTCACCAGATGGATGTGAATGTCAGAAAAGCCCTGTCCTGCATCTCTGAGACAATATTATTGAAATAGACAGTTTAGTGATGTGAAGAAATCACATTCCAGAAATCACAGCTTCTAGCTAACCTGTAAGCTACAAAGGTTAAGAACAGTTAAAAAAAAAAAAGGAAGAGAGAGGGAAAAATGTCTATTTTTATGTCTTGAGACAGACAGCCTTAGCAAAGTAACAGGTCCTCTGCAAAACGCTTTTTGAAAATAAGTTTCTTATTTTAGCTTAATGACATTCCAGACTGAGCCAAATGATTAAATATTGAAACGGGACTGGCGATCTTGAGTTTCATCCACTGATCAATTTAAGATGAAGCAGCAGAAGGGAAAAAAAAAAAAAACCTCATGCAAATGTCAAATAACCAAATCCAAGTGAAGTCTGAGCCTTTGTAAAATGTCACAGGAGGTACTGGGAGCATTTATACATTATTTTTAACTGGAAGGTAAAATACAGAAGGAAGTGATCAGGACTTCCCCCCCACCAAGTTCTGCCTGGGAAGCCAGTGCTGCTGAGAAAGGTCATCCTTGTTGACTAACAAATGTACACGGTAGAGGATCAGAAAGGCCATAAGTAAAGTAATAGACACAAATCTTGTCTGGGCTTCTTTCTGTGAAGCCAGCCAGTGCCTGGCAGGTATGAGAAAATTCAGTTTAGACAAGAGAGGAATCCACACACTGGGATTCATAGCTGGCCCCTGTGGCTCAAACCTAAGCCCGGCTGCATCAATATTTGGGACTGACAAACTAGGAAAGCCAGAATAGCATCATTACCACATCCCACAACTTTGTAGCAATTTTCATAAGAGCAAAAGTTGGAAAAGTCTAAATGTCCCTGGGGTTAGGGAGTCCACTTGAAGAAACCATGGTATACTTTTTCAACAGAATTCCTTGCAAATGAATGAGAGATTATTTCCACTAAATTCCCTTTTGCACTATTTAAATTTTTAATGTGTGTTTATATCACCTTTAACATGATAAAATTAAAAAATTAAATTGAAAAATAATTAAGATTAACAAGCCGAAATCCAGTCGAAGTCAAGAACTGCTTTTTCTTCAACCTGTCTTCACCCTGCCTTTGCCCCTAGCCTGGGTCTGCATGATGTTGAAACAAATGATTTATTTGGAGAGTTGGATCCAAGTAGTTCAAGAATCAGCTATGCAAACTGTGAAATTAACTTGCCCAAAGAGACGCCCCAGCAGTCCTGGCTGGACACACATTTATGTTAAAACTTGATCAAGCAGCACACACAGCCCGGCTGCCTGCTGGAGCCACAAAGTGGCTTTGGCCCTGCACATACAGCAGATGTGACCCCGTGGCGTTGACGGGAAGACAGTGGTCCATCTGGACCAAGAGTGTTGTCTTCTCTAGTTACAGAGGACTGGTAACTAGAGTTAACTGGACTGGGGTTTATTTCTTACTTCTCAGCTAGCCACCTTGTGGGATTGAGAAAAGAAACATTTGATGCTGTCGGCTCAACTGATGAAAGAGCAAGTCTCTGACGTGAAAAGAAGAAAGCAGGATGAAGCCCTTTCAATCTGGCTCAGGAATGAGGGAATGAGCGCACAAGCAGTCACGTGACAGTCACAGTCTTGGCCTGGCACAGACCCTGATCGCTTTTGCTGAGTTCCCAAATGAGGCATTGTTCTCTTTTCTTCACCTCCTGAGAAGGTAACAAGAGATAGCTGAGGAGTAAGTCCAACAGGAATTGGTGCATTTTGGATGAGAGAGGCCAAAGTGGGCGGCGGGTGAGTCAGAAGGACCCAGTGATGCCTGAGTTAATTCAATGTTAATTCAGTGGTCAGAGGCAGATGCTCCTAGTTATCAAAAAGGAGTGTGTTTTCAAAACTTTTTCTTTTGAACTAGTTTTAGGTTCACAGGCAGCTGCAAAAATGTGTAATGAGGTTCGAAGTTCCCCTCACCCCACACCACCAGTGTTGACCTCTCATAGGATTGTAACACAGTAGCACAGTCCGGGGTTAACACTGGGGCAGCCCTCAGAACACACCCAGAGTCCACCAGTTTTACAAACTCTTGCTTGTGTGAACACGTGTGTGTCATTCCACGCAATTTTATCACACATGTGGATTTGTGTAACCACCACCGCAATCGAGACATAGAGCTATTCACCACCACAAGGCTCCCTCCCCTCAGGAACCTCTCTCTACTGTTATCATTTTGAGAAAGTGCTGTAAATGGAATCATACAGGATACAGCCTCCCGAGACTGGATATTTTCCCTCAGCATTATCAGAAATGGAATGGTTTTATAAGAACCAATCCTCCACATCAATTAACACAAGTACAACTCTACAAGCCTTGCAGTTTGGCTGTCTGATTTACAGTAAGCCTTTAATAGGGAAGAGGCAGTCAGTCTATGAGCCAACCCACCGTTGGCTAGGGGGAGATGATTGTAAATAAAGAAGAAAGAGGGAGATGATGCCAGCCCCGATGATGGTGAAAATGATGAGGATGATGAAGGGCCAAAGGCTGAAAGTGGAGAAGGTGGTGCTAATGATGGCAGAGGCGACGGTCGCAGCAATGACAGCTGCACTGACAGTGAAGGCGGTAACGACCCTGGCGATAATCGGGGCGCTGAAGACAGTGTGAGCGAACACCGTGAGCGAAGGATGAGGATAAAGGATGGTGGGCATGGGTGAGGATAAAGGATGGTGGGGATGGGTGAGGATAAAGGATGGTGGGGATGGGTGAGGATAAAGGATGGTGGGGATGGGTGAGGATAAAGGATGGTGGGGATGGGTGAGGATAAAGGATGGTGGGGATGGGTGAGGATAAAGGATGGTGGGGATGGGTGAGGATAAAGGATGGTGGGGATGGGTGAGGATAAAGGATGGTGGGGATGGGTGAGGATAAAGGATGGTGGGGATGGGTGAGGATAAAGGATGGTGGGGATGGGTGAGGATAAAGGATGGTGGGGATGGGTGAGGATAAAGGATGGTGGGGATGGGTGAGGATAAAGGATGGTGGGGATGGGTGAGGATAAAGGATGGTGGGGATGGGTGAGGATAAAGGATGGTGGGGATGGGTGAGGATAAAGGATGGTGGGGATGGGTGAGGATAAAGGATGGTGGGGATGGGTGAGGATAAAGGATGGTGGGGATGGGTGAGGATAAAGGATGGTGGGGATGGGTGAGGATAAAGGATGGTGGGGATGGGTGAGGATAAAGGATGGTGGGGATGGGTGAGGATAAAGGATGGTGGGGATGGGTGAGGATAAAGGATGGTGGGGATGGGTGAGGATAAAGGATGGTGGGGATGGGTGAGGATAAAGGATGGTGGGGATGGGTGAGGATAAAGGATGGTGGGGATGGGTGAGGATAAAGGATGGTGGGGATGGGTGAGGATAAAGGATGGTGGGGATGGGTGAGGATAAAGGATGGTGGGGATGGGTGAGGATAAAGGATGGTGGGGATGGGTGAGGATAAAGGATGGTGGGGATGGGTGAGGATAAAGGATGGTGGGGATCTTCGCGGAGCTGATAATGATGGTGATGAGGAAGACTTTAAGGTTTACAAAATGCCACAGTTCACACTGTCATATTCTCTTAACAAAGCAGTTAGGGTGATTTCATTTTGCAGGTGGGGAAATTGAAGCAAGAATAAGTGAATGGTTCAAGGCACTTACTGGTAAATATGAGAGCTAAAGGAGACAGAATTCTTGGTTATTCCTGGGAAACCACTTTAGCTCACCTAGCTTCTTTCCATTTTCCCCGTCCCGCCTGTGAGAACCACAAGGCTACAAGGAAATGCCTGCTTTGATGATGAGTAATGAAGAGGAGAGTGAAAAAGCTGACTTAAAGCTCAACATTTAAAAACCAAAGATCATGGCATCCGGTCCCATCACTTCATGGCAAATAGACAGGGGAAAAGTGGAAACAGTGACAGATTTTATTTCCTTGAGTTCCAGAATCATTGCAGACAGTGACTGCAGCCATGAGATTGAAAGATGCTTGCTCCTTGGAAGAAAATCTATGACAAACCTAGACATTGTATTAAAAAGCAGAGACATCACTTTGCCAACAAAGATCTGTCTAGTCAAAGTTATTTCCAGTAGTTATGTATGATGTGAAAGCTGGACCATAAAGAGGGCTGAGTGCCAAAGAATTGCTGCTTTCAAACTGTGTTGTTGGAGAAGACTCTTGAGAGTCCCTTGGACTGCAAGGAGATCAAACCCGTCAATCATAAAGGAAATCAACCCTGAATATTCATTGGAAAGACTGACACTGAAGCTGAAACTCCAGTACTTTGGCCACCTGTTGCAAAGAGCCTGCTTATTGGAAAAGACTCTGATGCTGGGAAAGATTGAAGGCAGAAGGAAAAGGGGGAAACAGGGGATAAGATGGTTGGATGGCATCACTGACTCCATGGATATGAATTTGAACAAACTCTGGGAAATAGTGAAGGACAGAGGAGCCTGGCTTGCTGCAGCTTGTGAGGTAGCAAAGAGTCAGACAGGACATAGGGACTGGACAGCGACCACAGTGACCATTGCAAGGCAGCAGGGGTAAGGGGCGCCGGGATGCCTCCGTCCCAAAAGGGATCCTAGCTCAGCTCCACCTCCGCCAACTCTGCACAGATCTCTCAGCCCTTCCTTCTGTCACATCCACGCTAGAGGACATAGCTCATCTCATACCTCCTCAAAGACCGAGAAGACAGTCATCTAGACCCAGAAGGCAGAAGGCTTCGTAGCCACACACGCATTGGTTTGAGAGCCGTGGCTGGTCACAAGGAAGAAATGATCAAATAAGTCAGTAGCTTGTTTCCACAAACAAGGTGACCGAGTCCATGGGGAAGGAGTAGGGAGGGGAGGAGGTGATGCAGAAGAACTGGGTGGTACTCCAGCCGATGGGGTAGACCCAGAGGGAGACGCGGGATAGCGGGTGACTCATGAGCCCCAGCTCACCAGGTGATTTTTTTCAAGCTTTAGAGCATGTCTGTGGGGTTGATCCCAACCCTGGCATCTTGCATTCTTAGTCATCAGTCTGGAGGCTGCCCTTCATTACTTATGAATGCGGCCAAGAAGAGTGTGGTTGTTTGAATGATGTCTGTGTCCTCAAAAGCCAGCAGAGAAGAGAGAGGTGGCCAGGAAGGGGAACCAAAACATGGCCCGAAGCAGATGGTAGAAATTACAGCGTGCCTCCCCTCTGCTGGCCCTCAGGGGCGGTGGCGACACGGAGTCAAGCAGGTCTCCCAGCTCCCCGCCAGGTGGGACGTGGCAGGGAACCGCTTGATGCAGACGGGAAGCCCGCTGGAGAAGGTCCTGCCACCTTGTCTCTCAACCGCTTCTCAGGATGTCATCGCATCCGTAACTATTTCAGCATGTGCTGTCAGTCATGTCCGACTCTTTGTGACCCCACGGACTATAACCTGCCAGGCTCCTCTGTCCATAGGATTGCCAGGCAAGAATACTAGAGTGGGTTGCCATTTCCGACTCCAGGGACCTTCCCGACCCAGGGATAGTCTCTTGCATTGCAGGTGGATTCTTTACCACTGAGACACCTGGGAAGCCCAATTTGTGCTACAGAGTTTCCCATTATTTGGATTTTGCTCATCAAATCCCTGTGGATTCAAAAACTTGTTTTTCTGTTAAAGTGGTAGTTAGAATGGGAGGCTTCATCAGATTCTGATTTCTGGGTTTTTTAAAAAACATTTATTTATTTGACTGCATCGGGTCCTAGTGGCTCCATGTGGAACTCTCGCTGTGGCCCACGGACTCTAGTTGTGACACAAGCTTAGTTGCCCTGCAGCACGTGGGATCTTTGTTCCCAGCCAGGGATGGAACCTTCACCCCCTGCCTTGCAAGGCGGATTCTTAGCTGGTGGACCCCCAGGGAGATCTCTCTGGTTTGATTCTGTTTGGTTTCTTTTTCTGGCAAGACTACTGTGTTCTTCCAGCAGAAAGCACATAATGTTGGCTTTCCCCCATGCCATGATGTTAGCCATCTCAGAGAATCATTTGTTCTGGTTTTAGAGGACAAAGGTAAAGTCATGGAGGACATGAGGAGCAGAAGGAGGCGCATTCCAGGCACAAGTCAAAATGAAAGGTGCATGACCTGCCTGGGACTCAGCATGCTGGAGCAGAGAATACATCCTAGGCAAGGGGGGAGGCTTAGCAGCAAAGCTCAGACGTTCCAGAGCCTGGACTTTATCTCAGTGGGTGATGGAGAAGACGAATGGCCACAGATGTTATTCCACCCCAGGAAAAGAGGAGATGGCTCCTCGTCTGACTGGGTCTCTGCCATAGGAAGCTAGGGTCACATTTGGCCCAACTCCACGCAGACCAGCCTCTGGATGGCTGCAAACAGTCCCCCCTTCTTATGAGGCCAGGGTTGTTCCTTGTCTAAAACTGTCATGATAGAATTTGCTCCTCTCAAAAGCGCCATCACTGAGGCTTAGTCTGCTCATGGTACCACACCAAAAAGCCGCAGGCCAGATGCTTTAGCAGCGATGTACCGTCTCACTAACGCCACTGCTGGTTCCAGCTTCACCATTTATTAGCTCTGTGACCTTGTGCATTTACGCCACCTCCCTCCACCGCAGTTTCTCATTGGTAAAAAACTGAACAAATTTATTTTTAAAACATGGGATTCATATTTTAAAATCAATTTTCGTAAGGTATAATTTACATGCAACAAATGCATCCACTTCAGTATCAAGTTTGATGATTTTTGACAAATGTGTATTACCCAGGCAGCCACCACCACAATCAATATAAACAACATTTTCATCCTCAAAATTTTCCCTGTGACCTTCTCCTGTCAATTTTATCCCAAACCCCAGCCCTAGCCAACCCCTGCTGTGCTGTCACTACAGTTTTTATTTTTTTCTAGAGTTTCCTGTAAAGAGAATCGGGCGTCCCTGGTGGCTCAGCTGGTAAAGAATCTACCTGCAATGCGGGAGACCTGGGTTCGATCCCTGGGTTGGGAAGATCCCCTGGAGGAGGGAAAACATATAGTTGTGCTCTTTGGTTTCTTTTCCATGGCATAATGTTTTTGAGATTCACTCATGCTGTTGGATGTCAGGAGTTAATTCCTTTTTATTCCTTTGTAATACTCCAGTAAGTGACTATAACACAAAATGCTTGTTGATGAATGTTTGCAATGTTTCTGGTCTGGGGCAATTATGAATAAAGCTACTGAGAGGATTGTATAGAGTATCTGTGTGGACTAGGACTTTGAGAGACAATTCATACAATTTTATTAATAGTCTTGACAATATTTTTGTATCCAGAGCATTTTTATCTTAATAATAAACACACCCATGTTTAAAAGAAATTGCCATAAGATTTAAAAGGACATTTTAGGATTTCCTTGGTGATCCAGTGGTTAAGAGTCCATGTGGACTCAGACTTTGATTTCTTCTGGGTAAAGACTTAACAGAGGAATGGCATGGTGTTATGAGAAATATATTTTTAACTTTTAAAGGAAACCGCTAAATTGTGTCCCAAAGTGGGTGTATCATTTTACATTCTCACTAGCAATAGATGAGAGTTCCACGTGCTCCCCATCCTTGTTAATTAACACTTGATATTGGCAGTTTTAAAATTTTTTCCATTCTATGAAGTGTAAAGTAGCATTTCAGTGTGGTTTAATGTCTGTTTCCTTGATAATCAGTTGACCAGTTTTTCCGTCATTTATTAGCCATTCATGTATCTTCTCCTGTGAAATGTTTTCTTGTTTATTTTCATTTATTTATTTACTTATTGCCACACTGAGTGGCACTTGGGGTGTTAGTTCTCTGGCCAGGGATTGAACCCACGCCCCCTGTAGTGGAAACACAGAGTCTTAACCACTGAACCACCAGGGAAGTCCTGAAATGTCCTTTTAAACCTTATGGCCACTTTTTAAAATGTGGGTGTTTGTTATTAAGATAAAAGTGTTCTGGATACAAAAATATTGTCAGGAACATTAATACAATTGTATGAAGTTTCTCTCAGCATGTGGCTTGCATTTAAAATTTTTTCTTAAAACTATCTTTAGAAAAAGAGTTTTTAATTTTGATGAAGTTCACCTCATCCATTTTTAAAAACGGTTTGTGCTTTTATGTTCTGTTTAAGAAATGTTGCCTACTCCAAAGTAGTGAATATTTTATTTGATGGTTATTTTTTTTGTAAAAGGTGTACGGTGTTTGCTTTTAAATCTAGGTCAATGATCTTCAAGTTTAACCTTTGTGCTTGGCATGAGGTGAAAGTCAAAATTCATTTTTCTCCATATATATCTGTTTTATTCCCATACAATATATTGAAAAGGCCATCCTTTCCCCATTGAACAAACTTGGAAGACTTGCCACACTTTAACTGATCACATATGTAGAGATATTTCTGAAATTGCCTGTATATTTTTCTATGTATCTATGCTTGTTCCAGTACAACAGCCTCTTAATTATTTTATTACCATGGTTTTATAGCAAGCTTGAAATCAGATAGTGCAAATTCTCCAATTTTTCCAAAATTGTTTTGGCTGTCTTAAGTCCTTTATCTTACCAAACAAATTGGAACTCCTTAAATGTTTTAGGAAAATATTAAAAGTATCTAGAGGGAAAATATCTATTACCTTCAAAGAATGAAAAAAATATTATAACAATGACCAAGTCCTCAGTGGTAAACAGGAAGCCAGAGGGTTAGGGTTAGGGTCTTTGTCTTTTACAAAAAAGAAAGGTGACTCAACGGATCTGACTTTTGAAAAAATTTTTTTTTTTTTTCCTGAAAAATCTTAAATCCTCAAAATACTGAGGAATTTGAATCTGTTCACTAATTCTGCTTCCATGATTCTGAATATTCATATCATAATATCAGGTAGCATAAACAGAATTTATATTTTGTGTTTAATGAATATAAACTTGGAATGTGTAAAAATGCTTGATTTAACTTTTTAATCTCATTAGAAACAATGCTTTTATTATAGATACTTATTCATCATTTTGTAATTTTTCTTTTTAAATGTTCTATAATCATGGAGTCTTAGTGTCCATAGTAGTTAAGCCTTAACTTCCCAGGCTTCTTACTGGTGCTTTTTTGGAATCACCTCCATCTTAGAAAGATGGACTTCTTATTAAGCTCCTTTTCCTGAGTACAGAAAAATTACTCTAGGAAAGCACTGTGTCACCAAACTGCTTATGTAAGCTAAATGAAAAAAGAATATATAAGGGTTTTCCTTCATATCAGCTGAGAGTTGTATCTGAGTGGAATGATTGAATGAGATATTTTTAACTATTAAGGAATAGTCAATGGGAAATAAAACATAAGGTTACCCCCCCAAAAGTGAAAGTAATAGGTTAGGAATACATATATATCAGGGAAATACTCATAAAAAGAGAGCTGGAGTAGCTATATTAGCTTTAAACAGAATTAACTTTAAGGCCAGAAGAAAAGAAAAAAAGCATTAAGGATAAAGAAGATCAATGTGTAATGGTAAAAGAAAGGGTTCCCTGAAAAGAAATAACAATTCTCAATTGGTACCTATCCAGTCATATAGCCTCAAAATATATGATAATAATAACAAACGGAAAGAGTAAGAAACCATCCATCAATTTGGCAAAAGTTTTCATTTTTTCCCCTATGTGGAGGCTAGCTGAAGGAAATATAAGTTGCAATAACTTTGGAAGCAATTGGACATCATTTACTAAAGCTGATGAAAAGAAGCCCTCCAGCCCTGGGTCTGCTCCTGGGTCCCCTGCCGGGACCATGTCCACTTTTGCACGTGAGCAAGAACAAGGGTGTTTATTCACTGAAACCTTGCTTGAAATAAGGGGAAAAGGCATACTGCCCATGTGTACCTCGACTGGACAAACCGGGATACTCATATGACCGAATAACATAGAGCAGCTTAAAATAAATGAGTGGACTGACCTCAGTAACAAGGTGGATGAATCCCCAAAACATAAAGAACCACAGCAAACAGCCATCATTGTTTATTGGGTTGCTTTCCCTGATGACATTTCCTCTGACTGATGGCACAGGGATGGCTGCCTTCCCAGAGTGGGTGATCAGGGCCTGCGCTTGTGGGTGCACCGCAGATGCTACCAGTGTGTCCTCTGGAGACACGCCTCCATCAGGCTCTGTGCCCTCTCTCTGGGGGGCCCTGAACACAACAGCCTGGGAGTGGGTGCTTCTGGTGGGAATGCCCAGAGTAGGTGCCTAGAGAAATTCCCCTTTGGAGGTTCACAGCATTGGGGAATGACTTTTTAAATCATCCAGTGCTCCCACCCACATTCTGCAGGGAGAGAGAGAAGGCTGGGAGAGGATGCCGTCAAGGCCAACAAATGCTGCAGAGTTTGTGTCATCAGGTCTGTGAGCAGCAAGCATGGCTTCTCATGGTCAGGCCAAGATGGCCTTCACAGCTTCCCAGGAAGGGATCGGACTTCGCATTAACACTTCCCAGGTGAATGTGCTGGGCTGAGTTCTGCGTGTTTGCAGTTCTTCCAGACTGCTAACTTCAGAAGACATGAAGAGCAGAGACGGGCCTTGATCAAGACCATCCCACTTTAATGTTTATGTCTTGTTTTCTTAGCCAGACCCCTTGAGACAAGAGTCTGTATCTTATTCCTTGTATCATCTGTTGGGAAAGTGAGTGACAGTGTTGGCGCTCAGTCATATCTGACTCTTTGCCACCCCATGGACTCTAGCCCACCAGGCTCCTCTGTCCATGGGATTCTCCAGGCAAGAATACTGGAGTGGGTTGCCATTCGCTTCTCCAGGGGATCTTCCCAACCCAGGGGTTGAACCAGGGTCTCCTGCATTACAGACAGATTCTTTACCATCTGAGCCATCAGGGAAGCCCAGGCAGTACCTGGCATGGTTGTTGGTAGCAAGGGGTACTCACCCACCAGTGCCTGGTGGTTCCACGTAAGCTCACGCACATATTCATGCATTCAATTATTTATTCACGGGTTCAATTGATGATACTGAGTACCTGCTCTGGGCCTGGCCCTGAGGATGTAAAAATGAACAAGACATGACAGAACCCTTGAGGAGCAGAGTTCAGTGGAATATGCGGATGCAGCAGAGCTCTGTGGTGCCAGGACGGATGCTGGAGAGGGATAGTCAGTGCAGTGCAGCTCAGGGAAGGAGCCTGGGGAAGGGGGATGGGGCGGAGGGGCTGGGCGCAGAATGAAGGCTTGAAAATGAAAGTACTTCTGAGCTGTGTCTTTGCAGTTGGCCAACAGAGAGAAGGAGAAGACTTTGGAATTACAAAGAAGTACTTTGGCTGCCTCATGAGAAGAGCTGACTCATTGGAAAAGACCCTGATGCTGGGAGGGGTTGGGGGCAGGAGGAGAAGGGGACGACCGAGGACGAGATGGCTGGATGGCATCACGGACTCCATGGACGTGAGTCTGAGTGAACTCCGGGAGGTGGTGATGGACAGGGAGGCCTGGCGTGCTGCAGCCCATGGGGTCGCAGAGTCGGACACGACTGAGCGACTGAACTGAACTGAACTGAAATGAACTGAACGTGAGACCACTGGGGCTTCCCACGTGGTGCTAGTGGTAAAGGACCCGCCTACAAATGTAGGAGACATAAGAGACATGGGTTCGATCCTTGGGTTGGGAAGTTTCCCCAGAGGAAATCATGGCAGCACACTCCAGTATTTTGGCCTAGAGAATCCCAAGAACCAAGGAGCCTGGTGGGCTAGAGTCACAAAGAGTCAGACACAACTTAGCAACTAAAGTCCATGGGGTTGCAAGAGGGCGGACCCAACTGAAGTGACTTAGCTTGGACACCTAAGAGATCACTGAGGCTTCCCGGGTGGCTCAGATGGTAAAGAATCTGCTTGCAGTGCAGGAGACCTGGGTTTGGTCCCCGGCTTGGGAAGATCCCCTGGAGAAGGGAATGGCTAGCCACTCCAGTATTCTTGCCGAGAGAATCCCATGGACAGAGGAGGCTGGTGGGCTACAGTCCATGGGGTCGCACAGAGTCAGACACGACTGAGTGAGGGACATTTTCAGTTTTTTTTCACAAGAGATCATTAGTTAGTGAACAAGTGATTTCATGTGCCAGGAACATGGGAGGAGAAACTGGGTTGATGGAGGACAGGCTGGATAGGGAGATGAGGCTGGGCCTTTGGGCTTTTGGGCTGGAGCCACAGACACCATGCTGAGGAGGTGGGACTCTACCACACAGGCAGCAGCCACAGTCATGAAGATTTGTGGTCACAGAGGAGGGGACACAATCCGATGATGGTGTGGCCAGTGATCAGGAACAGGGGGAGCATCAGGAGGCCACTGCACGCATCCAGGCCTGAGGTGATGAAGCCCCGAGCAGCGCCACTCGGCTGGAAAAAGGAAAGGCACTCTGGTTGGCTGTGGACATCATCCTGAAGGATGACTCATCTCTTGAACTCCCTTGGCCTCTTCAAGTACAAGCTTAGGCTGGCTCAGCTTGACCCCAGGCTGTATTAACTTAAAAAATGAAAAACTGTAGTCATTTACTTAGACGGAAAGGTAGCTTTGGAAACACATTCTCTCAAATTGTGGGTTGACTTTGCATCAGATTGGTCCCATAATGAGTGATTAATTGAGTTATTAATAGTTACGCATGGCTGGACGTGTTTGAGCAAAAATGATAACTGGCAATTTGAGGAACACTTGAGAGCTTTTCCCACTGGGTGATGCTAAATGGGATCAACTCTAAAGCTCGAAAGTCTGATAATTTTGTGATTCTGTTGTCCAGAGAGGAGGTAGAAAATCCTTGCCCTTGATGGGTTCATGTCCTGAAGGCTTTAACCCGTGGCTGCAGGGCAAAGTTGAGTTTCCAATAAAGTTTTATCTGCGTGATATGAAAAGCTTCCAAGTGGAAACCAGGGCTGCCGGTGACTCATGTTATTGAAATATCTTTCTAAGCCACAGGAACTCATGGATGAGACACACACTTCACTGCCCAGAAGAGGAATTTAAGCAGGGGAGAGGCTGTTGACAATAGCTCCAGTTTTCCCTGTGCCGCCTTTGATATATTCTTGCCTTTTCAGCATCCCTTAAGTGTCACTCTTTTCTAAAATGAGGAAGGAAGTCCAAGTGGGATTTGAGGAGTCTGGAAACATCACCGGCTTGGTGTGGAGCAGGACAGTTCCCCTGGATAATGCATAGGAAAAGGCAAGTTGAGAGTCTGGGAGCATCACCACCAGCTTGGTGGTCCCCAGGATAACCTGCCTCTATACATAGGAAAAAGGTTTTGCATCATTTGAGTAGAAAATTCCTTGGAAACTAAGTGGAGAAGAATAAAGATTCTCTCCCCATCGGGTGCAAGGTTGGCTTTCCCAGAGTTCCACGTTTTCTGGACGCCACAGTGTGTCCCGGGATAGAGCAAAATAGTCATAATTTCCCCAGATACATCGCAAAACTCTTATCCTGGCTTTTAGGTCCACATTCAGAGGGTAAATACAAGGATAACCATCACCCAATTATTGGGGGCACTGAGGGGGCTTGACATGTGTCCCCATCCTCAGCGGATACTGTCAGGCCAGTGACTGTCATGCTCTGAGAAGAGAGGACAGGGCCACTTCATGACCTCAGGGGACCCACTCTGCTTGCCCCCAACATGCTCTGCAACTTGCCCTGTCTCCTTTCTGTTACACCCTTCCTAGGACCTGTTCAGTAGGACCACTGCTCTTCTGCTCATGCCGCCGGCACTTCCCCACCTCTGAGACTCAGCCTCCTTGAGAAACTGACAGTCAATTTGAGAAATTGTCAGTTTCTTAAAAATCCTCTCACTTGGAACTTGTCTCCTCTTGCCTAAGATTCCCCGGCATTCATGTGGTTGTCTTTCTTTACACGGAGGCCTCTGCCCCATCCCCACTGCCCGCCAGGTGCAGTTGAAATGCTACATTTACCCAGAAGACTGGACCTAATGCTCAGTTGAAATGAAACCTTTTTGGGGCTCATATAACCTATTCTACCTTTCATGATGCGATGAAGCCTCTCTGCCCATATTGCTGCTGCTAAGTCACTTCAGTTATGTCCGACTCTGTGTGACCCCATAGATGGCAGCCCACCAGGCTCCCCTGTCCCTGGGATTCTCCAGGCAAGAACACTGGAGTGGGTTGCCATTTCCTTCTCCAATGCATGAAAATGAAAAGTGAAAGGGAAGTCGCTCAGTCGTGTCCGACTCTTCGCGACCCCATGGACCGCAGCCTACCAGGCTCCTCTGTCCATGGGATTTTCCAGGCAAGAATACTGGAGTGGGGTACCATTGCCTTCTCCTCTGCCCATATTACAGTGACCCAAATACAGATCCCATATCTAAGTCACAAGCTCCTTGGGATCATAAACAGAATCTTCCCTGAACTGATGTCTCTAGCTCCAAGCATGGTGCCAACTATATAGTAGATACCTCAGTAAGGAATATGGCATACCTCTGATCCCTCTGGATACAAAAGACATGCATTACTGTGGACAGGTCCCTCCAAAGCTACAGTGGACTTGCCAATGTGGTCATGATCAGACAGCATTCTTTATATACGATCATGGACTTTAAAGTTTCTTTTAAAAATCCTATCAAAATGAGTGTCCTTTCAAGTTTATGAAAAATTCATTTTTCCTTTCATGTTATGAAAAATCCATTTAAAGATGATATGCACTCAAGGGAAATAAATACAGCAAAAAGGTCTTTGCAGACACCTCTGGGCTGACATCAGCTCTGCATAAACTCCAGCCCACGTGCTCCAGGCCGTTTGCCTCTAATGACAAAAACAAACAGCCTAATGAAAATAGAAACATTCTGTCAATAGCATGGTGAGAATTTGCCTAAGTATTTGAAAATATAATTGGACTATATTTTTACAGGTCTAATCAAATGTTTTCTGTCCCAAGAGCTTTGGCAATTATTGGCCACAAATCAAACACAGGATATCTGAGGATGCTAAACAGGGCACAAACTTAGTACTTTTCCCTGGCATTAAAAAAGGATTGAAAACCAGAAAGCAAAAAGACGCATTTGCCTGCACTGGGCAAAGAATAGAATCAAGCAGTTCAATTGGCCCCCAAAAAATGGAATATGAGGAATGTTTGCAACAACTTCCTTATCATCTTTGCTTGCAAATCCAGTCTTCTCCCCAGGTTTACTCGCTTCTTCTCAGGCTGGGAGCTCGGGTATTTCTTCAGGAGCTGTGAAAAGTACCCAGCATCTTCCCTGGGGCTGTAGGCCAGGTGCTCTGAGGCAGGGCTAGAACTGACACACGCGATCAGCACCCCAGCTGCTGTTGTTCTTGGTGAAGTGTGAGAGCTCCAGCCCTGTGCCTTCCTCTTGCCATCCAAGCAGACCCAAGGGAACCTACTGTCGCCGGTCAGAGCAGAGGTCAGTGTCCTTGCATGGGGCTTTGGTGCTGTGGTTTGAGCTTCTGTCCCTTGGCCTGCCAGGAGAGAGAGCAAGAGAGACTGACATTTACAGAATCCAAGACGATTCCTTCCTCGTTGCTCCTGACAGGCTCCTTTCAGAAGTGAATGCCGAATCCCCATCTTTTTAAATGAGACTTGGCCCACGCAAAACTCAAGGATCAAGTTGTTGGCTGTTTTTACCCCTAACGAGGGAAGTTCAGCTGCTTTAACAGCCAATTTCTGCACATTGAATTGCCTTGGCCATGCTGTCCATCCAATTTATGCCTTCAGATTGCTGGGCACGCAGGCCGGGCAAGCGTTTAATATTAGGAGGTTTTCTCTGGGTTTCTCTGATCTCTAGTCTGACATGAGGCTCTGTCACCACCTTCCTTAAGTGAGACTGCTGGGTCAGATGACTGCCGACCTGGGGAGAGCTCTCTTGGGGGATCTAGAAGGGCAGCTGAGGTGGCTGCACGTGGCATCCAAAACCTTCAGAAGCAAAGGAAGAAATGGGGGCCTTGCAGTTCACCAGCAAACCTCTAAGATACACAGCCGCGTGAAGACAGCTCTCAGTGTGTGTATAGCTGGGCTCAAGCACCTGGACACAGAATAGACCCAAGCCATGGAGCGGGCAACATCCTCAATGCCCCCAGTTCTTATTGGGAAGTTAGCTGTTCTCTTAAAAGAACAGGACAGACTGTCAGCTGTAGACTCTCTACCAGGGTCAAGGCTGAGAGGATTTTATGATCAGTTCCAGTCTCTCTCTCATTCCAAGTAAACTTACAAATAACTCGAATGAAAGGACAGACCTCAGGAGTGGGGATTTTGAGTCCTTTAACCTGAGATGGAATCCCGGCTTCATCCCTCGCTAGAGGCAACCCAAAGAGGAGAGTTTCAGTGTTAAGCTGTCCCTATCCCTTCTGCTCCCGTTCACTCCCCCTTTATAGTCTCTGCAAAGGGCTTCCCTGGTGGTTCAGTGGTAAAGAATCCGCCTGCCAACGTGAGAGACACAGGTTTGATCCCTGGACTGGGAAGATCCCACGAGCAACGGAACAGCTAAGCTCCTGAGTCACAGCTAGTAAGCCTGTGCGCTAGAGCCTGGGAACTGAGACTGCTGAGCCCGCGTGCCCCAGGTGCTGAAGTCCGAGAGCCCTAGAGCCTCTGCCCCGCGGCAAGAGACAACGAGAGGTGGCCCCCGCTCGCCGCAACTAGAGACACGCCTGCACAGCCCGCGTAATCAATGAAGTATATTTTTTAACAGTCCCTGGAGGACGCCCCTGGGCTTTTCTGCTCTTCCAATAGAGATTTCCGGCCATTTTCAGGTGAAAAAAAGGAAAATACAGACCCCAAGAACCTCTGGTAGGTGCAGCCCACAGCCGGGTGGCCCAGAGGCAGAGCTATCCTGAAGAGCAGCCAGAGGGGCTGGCCTAGGGCCAAGGCTGCCTCCTTGCTGTCCTTCTTCACCTTCTGGGGCTCCTGGGGCTGAAAAGGAGAGAAACTGACTCAGTGACCTGAAGCCGGGCCACTCATTAACATTCTGGATAAAGAGGACTGAGAACCCTCTCCTTCTCCTTAGCAACCTGAGTGATGCGTGCTGTCTTCTCTTGTGCCGCCAACGCCCCATCCACAGACCCCTCCCAGGCCTTTTCTGAGCCTCCCAGTGAAAACACAAATCCTCTTTGCTAAGTGCCAATTCCCTGCCAACACACACCCAGGGAGCCAGGACGCGCGTGTACTTAGCACATGTGAGACATGTGTTGTGCTTTCGACAGGCAGGTGCTGACAGCAGGCGCTGTAGGATAGGAAACTTGGGGCAGGGTGGTGGTGGGGGGGCTTGGGCTGGGGGTTGGGAAGAGGGGAAGAGGGTCCAGGATGCAGAGTCCCTTTNGCCAACACACACCCAGGGAGCCAGGACGCGCGTGTACTTAGCACATGTGAGACATGTGTTGTGCTTTCGACAGGCAGGTGCTGACAGCAGGCGCTGTAGGATAGGAAACTTGGGGCAGGGTGGTGGTGGGGGGGCTTGGGCTGGGGGTTGGGAAGAGGGGAAGAGGGTCCAGGATGCAGAGTCCCTTTTCCAGGACAGTGCAGTCCCCTCTACACAATTCTACAGGACAGGTAGACTTTTCTATCCTGCAAGCCAGTTTCCTGTGCCCTAGGACCTGGGAGGCGATAGGAGTGGGCTAGACTGCCTGAGGCGCGAGAGGGCCTCCAGCACGCCCACTCGAGCAGCACTCTGCAAAAGCTGCACGACCACAGCCTTGGGTAAGTGACTGACCTTGGTTTCATTCATCACTTAAGACCACGTTTCCTAATCATGAGATGGCGAGGATAAGTAATGACAATAAGGGGTCACACCTTCTTTTCCCTGCCTCTACACGCCCTCCCCGCCACCCTCCAAGTATTTACGCTGATCACCTCCTTCTGATCTTGTTCAAGTTATCTTTCCACTTCAGAGCAATGTAATAAGAATTCCTGGCTTGTGTGTTTGCATACCCATTACCTGTTTGGATCCTTCAAGCTGGGAGTGGATGGTTTATTGCTTCTGTGTAACTGGCAAGGAAACAGACGTGGAGAGACTAGGTCACTTGGCACAGGATGCAGAACGGAGTCCCCATAGTCCAGGTTCACGGATTACAACTCAGCGTTCGTGCTCTCTGCCTCCCCCTGGTGGAGGTGCAGGGAGAGGCCCTGCCGTCGGGCACTGCACCCCACCCTCCGTTAGCCACGCAGTCCCTACATCGCTGTTGAGGATCTGTTATCCAACTCACCACCCACCACCAAGAAAGGCAATGCAAAAGAATGCTCAAACTACCACACAATTGCACTCATCTCACACGCTAGTAAAGTAATTCATGGGGTCACAAAGAGTCGGACACGACTGAGCGACTGAACTGAACTGAACTGAACTGAACTGATGTCACACATTCAGTGTTTTTCAGCGGTGACATCAACATACCTTGTTGTAAAAGAAGCAAAGATACAAGAGCATGTGGCATTGGAGATGAAACGTCCCTCCTTGGCTCCCAGCCTAACACCTCCCCCATCTGCTCCTCTGTGAAAGTTCTAGAACCTCTTTCCAGCCCTTTTCCTGAGCATCTTCATGTATACTCATGTGTACGTATCAGTTCACTTCAGTTCAGTTCGATCGCTCAGTTGTGTCTCTTCATGACCTCATGGACTGCAGCACGCCAGGCCTCTGTCCGTCACCAACTCCCAGAGCCCACTCAAACTCATGTCCATTGAGTCAGTGATGCCATCCAACCCTCTCATCCTCTGTTTTCCCCTTCTCCTCCCTCCTTCAATCTTTATCAGCATCAGGGTCTTTTCAAATGGGTCAGTTCTTCACATCAGGTGGCCAAAGTATTGGAGTTTCAGCTTCAGCATCAGTCCTTCCAACAAATATTCAGGACTGATTTCCTTTAGGCTGGACTGGTTGTATCTCCTTGCAGTCCAAGGGACTCTCAAAAGTCTTCTCCAAGACCACAGTTTAAAAGCATCAATTCTTCGGTGCTAGACAATATCTATTATTCTGAGAATTGACCTCCATAACGTGTCTTTGGAGCTCTCCAAATCCACTGCCTCATTTTTAAGGCCTCTAGAGTATATGGTTGATCTCTTTCTTCCCAGTTCCCCCATGACAGACATTTAGATTGCTTTCTTTTTTTTTTTTTAATTTGAATGTTATAAAGATCATTGGGGCTTCCTGGGTGGCTCAGATGGTAAAGAATCTGCCTGCACTGAAGAAGACCCGGATTCAATTCCTGGGTTGGGAAGATCCCCTGGAGGAAGGAATGGCTGCCCACTCCAGTATTCTTACCTGGAGAGTTCCATGGTCAGAGGAACCTGGTGGGTTACAGTCCATGGGGTCGCAAGGAGTTGGACATGACTGAGTGAATGACACACACATAATGACCATTCTAGACAGTGGTCTTGGTGCCTATGGATAAAAATGTCCATATTACACCCATTTTACAGATGAAGAAAATGAGGCGGGAGGAGGTGAACAGATTTGCTGGGACCAAAGCATGGGTGTCCATAATCTTCCACCAAAGCTCTGTTCTTCGGAGCCCAAAGAAGAGAATTCTGGGACTTTCACAGAACGGGCAGATCTCATTGTCACAGGGCATTCAGAGCACATGTTCCTCCTCTATCCATGGCAGCCAGCGTGAGTCTCTAAAATGCAGCTCCACCTGTAGCACAGGCTCTTCATTTCGCTCCTGGCCACCGCTGTCATCAGTAAGGAGTCCACGGCTCTCAGATGCTCCCAGAAGTCGGTGTGAGCCACCGCCCCTCCAGTGCTTGACCCAACACTTCATCCCCTTGGGAGCAGCCTCGCCATCCTCCCCCATCTTCCCTCGGGCTCTCCTGCACTGCCACGTGGCTGTTGTCCTTGAACTTCTTCTCCTATGCCACTGCCCACCTGGTCACCTTCCCTCAGCTCTCAGGTCCCCTTGGCCTGTCACCTCACCCACAGACTTCACCATCCCAGAATGCAGCTCTGTGCTTGCCTGCCTGTCCACACCAGCCTGGGAGCCGCTCAGGACTAAGGATGCTCCTGTCGTGTGTTTACTGGTACGTCCCTCGAGGGCTATCGGCCTGATAATGACTGTGGGTTTGTAGCACTAATGAACACACACTTGCATTCATGCCAGAGTCCCACTCTGCTCTCTGCCTGGTGCCCTCAGAAGTTGGGTATATTTAAGTGTCACTGACACTCTCACCTCAGTGCCTTGGGACAGTCACACAGACACCGCGTAAGGTCACTTCAGCTGGCTTACTTTCTGCTGCTAGAGTAGCCAGAGGCTCAGGGTTTCCCTTAACGGAAGGGGGAGAGACAGAAAGGAAGGAGACCGATGAAGAGGGAGAGATGCTCGGGAGGGGATGTCTCCACTGAAGATGTCTCCAGACACAGCAACCTCGGTGGCTGTGAATATTGCCTACTTAAATGCAGCTGTGTTTGGAGGCCGTGAAGCAGGGAATACTGAAATGGGCGGAGGCATTGGTGCACTGCTGCAGGACCCCCTCCTGGACCCCCGGCATGAAGGGAAACAGAAGCATAAGGAAACGTGCTCTCATGATGAGAGCCCCCCTGAAGCCCAGATACTGAGAGGACCTGGAGCAACTCCACCAGCAAAGACCCGGGAGATCCGACCTTCTGATGCCACTGGCCCATCACCTGATGCTGCTGGCTCCGTAAACGTCAGCCCTAACAGGAACCTTGGAGGGCTTGCTACCTACGCACACGTTGTCCCAGCATCCTCAGCACCTGTGTTCAGCATCATTTCTGCAGTGACATAGTCCTGGGACGTGGTTGTCATTGTCCGCTGTGCAGTTGAACAGTGGAGTTTGGAACTTGGAGAGATGAGCCTCACGCCCATGCCAGGTCTGTCTCCTGGCATTGCCACTGGGTCCTCAGAGTCCCTGGAGGCTGCAGACAGAGGCACCAAGCCATCTGCACTTCCCTTCCCCTCCGCTCTCTCCCAGCTTCCTCTCTCCTCTGCTACGTTCTGTGCCAAGTTTCGTCCTCGGAGCAGACTCCGTGGGTAGTTGTTCTGAGGAACATCCCGTCCCCACGAGAAGACCCGCTGCCCTTGTGGAAGGGTCCGTGCAGCAAAAGCAGATTGAATGCTCAGGGACTGGGATATTTTTGGTTTTGAGGCAGGTGGCTGAGGCAGGATAATCCCTAAATTTAGAGAAATGTGTAAAATGCAGGCTTTAGACTCTTCTTGGGGGAAGACTTCCTGCCTGGGAACCAGGCATCTCCGAGTCCCTCAGCTGGCAGCCCAACTCAGCTTCTCACCAGTGCATTTGCAATGAGTTTCAGGGCAGTGAATGCCCATTCTTCAGGAGTGGTTCAAATGTTAGAGTCATGCAAAAGTTCCCCCATATTCCAAGGGGCTGGATGGCAGTGTCCAAACTAGAGAGGAAGAAACCAGCAGAAAGAGAAAGGCCAACACATCTGAGAGGGCAGAGGGAAAAAACATCAGAGAAGAAATTATCTGTCAAGAAACAATAACCAAAATTAAAGGGAAAAAATGGGGTTATAAGAAAGCCAGGAAAGAGGAGAATAAATTAATGCTGTCATGAGGAAGCAGCTGGAATCTAGGTGGTGTGTTTGTCTGCAGGGAACCTGGCATGATTTCCTTAAGTCTGCATCACTTAATTGGGACTTTGCTGAGGTAACAGAGACCTAGAGTCCTAGCAAGATGCCCTGAGTGGTTCTGTAGCAAAGGCTGCTTTGAACAAGTCAGCTCTAGAGAACATCATTGGGGCAATCAGGGAAATCAGAGAAGGGTCTGGGTGGTAGATGGCATACAAACATTCTGAAACCAAGAGCAAAGTGGAGATTGTTTACTGAAAAAAAATCAGATTATGAAACATTTTGTGCAGAATGATCTCATTTGGGTGAAGTAAAAAAGGAAGAATATGTACTGAAGTGTTAATGGTGGAAAGCTCTGGGTGGTAGGAATGTAAAAAGTTTCATTTTTACTTTCCCTTGACTATATTTTCCATTTTCTCCAGCACATGGGCAGGAAGATGGACCTGGCCTCTTCAACCAGTCTGTGTCACTCCACAGAGCTAACAGGGACCTGGGAACATAACAATGTGCCCTGAGTGGTCCTGCAGACTTCTGAAACAATGAAAGATGAATTAAAAAACTAAACAGTTTAGGCAACATTACCATGTTAGGTAATGTTGGGACAATCCCCTGGAGAAGGAAATGGCAATCCATTCCAGTACTATTGCCTGGAGAATCCCATGGACAGCAGAGCCTGGTAGGCTACACTCTATGGGGTCACAGAGTCAGATACAACTGAGCAACTTCACTTTCTTTTCACCATGTTAGGTGGTGCTAGCGGAGAAGGCAATGGCACCTCACTCCAGTAATCTTGCCTGGGAAATCCCATGGATGGAGGAGCCTGGTAGGCTGCGGTCCATGGGGTCACTAAGAGTCAGACACGACTGAGTGACTTCACTTTCGCTTTTCACTTTCATGCATTGGAGAAGGAAGTGGCAACCCACTCCAGTGTTCTTGCCTGGAGAATCCCAGGGATGGGGGAGCCTGGTGGGCTGCCATCTATGGGGTTGCACAGTCAGACACGACTGAAGCGACTTAGCAGCAGCAGCAGCAGCAGCAGTGGTAAATAACCCACCAGCCAATGCAGGAGACTTAAGACATATGGGTTCGATTCCTGGGTTGGGAAGCTCCCCTGGAGGAAGAAACAGCAACCCACTCCAATATTCCTGCCTGGAGAATCCCATGGACAGAGGAAGCTGGCAGGCTACAGTCCATGGGTCACAAAGAGTCAGACGTGACTGAAGTGACTTAACATGCACGCACGGAAAAGAAGACAATACCCTGTGCACCTTCCTGGCTTCTGGAAGTTGCATGCCTTCCTGGTGTTCCTGAGCTCATGGCAGGATCACTCCAATCTCTGCTTCTATCTCCACGTCTGTCTTCCCAGGGTCTGTGTCTCCATTCAAATTTCCTTCTACTTACGAGGACATCAGATAAAGGTCCACCCTAACCCAGGATGACTTCATTGTAGCTAATAATATCTGCTAAGAACTTATTTCCAAATCAGGTCACATTCTGAAGTTCAGTGTGGACATGAACTTAGGGGAAAGGGAACATCATTCACCTCCATACAGGTGAGGAAATTAATCACCTACCTGATGCTGCTGTTTGAGCTTTAAATGAGTTAGTAAAGATAAGGCACTTAGAACTATGCCTGGCATACAGAAAGTAGCATCAAAGTGATGGTGATGAGATTCCTTCAGCTGGAATTTGAATCTGCCTGCTTACCCCGCAGATATATTCACAACCAGGAAGATATTCAAAGCCGCAGAACAAATAGTCCAATCATAAACATTCTCCCCATTTTATTGCCATGCATGTTTTCATTCCTTGGTGGACTGCACCCAGCATTCCATGATAGCTTGAGCCCCTACGGCAGGAAGTGGTGAAGTGGGAGGTGGGGAGTGGGGTGGGGTGATGATGTCCACCAGGAAGCCTCCTTGGTCCTTGGGCCTGTGTTTGGCACTCTCTCTTCTGTAGGTGATGTGGCCTAGCCTCTCTGGCCACACCGCTCGGTTCTTACAATGCTGTCACTTCCTGTTTGCATCCTGTCACTGCCTGTTTGCCGGCACAGGTATCTCGGGTCCCAGGAAGCTCAACTGCACTGAGTCTCCACAAAAACAAGGGCCTCCAAAGGGAATTGTAGCTGCCTTTGTCATCCCAGCCACCGCCACACTGGGGCTGTAGGTGATCCTGTTAGAAAACCACCTCTGACTTTTAGCCAAACTGGAGGCAAATACACTTTACATCTTGGCATTTCCTCTCAGCCCTGTAAGAGCTCCCACTTGAAGTTTTTTATGTGCAAAGCTGAGAGAGCAGCAGGGTGAGAGGTAGGAGAGGAGGTGTGAGGAGAGCACAGTGGTCTGGATCGGCCCCCAGGTGTCTGTGGGGCACAGTGACTCCCTGACTTGAGGTGGCGTGGCACCCATTTCCGGCCAACAGATCTCCCCTTTTGTCAAACTAGTTCAAACTGGATGCTGCCCGTTACAAACAGGATGTCCAGCCTAAAATAACTGGGTATGTGCTTGGGACTTGAGGGTAGTCCCTGTCCTCTTGGGATTGATTTTATTTATTTATTTTTTTTTGGAAGAAAGGAGAAAACTGAACAAATAATTCTAGCTGTGACCAGAGTTATGAGAAGGAGATACATGGGGGACAGTGTGGTCTGATGCTTGGGTTTTAATATACTTCCTTGGGTTTCCCTGGCTCAGAGGGTAAAGCGTCTGTCTGCAATGAGAAAGATCCAGGTTCAATCCCTGGGTCAGGAAGATCCCCTGGGAGAAGGAAATGGCAACCCACTCCAGTATTCTTGCTGTGGAAAATTCCATGAACTGA
This sequence comes from Oreotragus oreotragus, assembly GCA_006410675.1. Taxonomy (NCBI): domain Eukaryota; kingdom Metazoa; phylum Chordata; class Mammalia; order Artiodactyla; family Bovidae; genus Oreotragus; species Oreotragus oreotragus. The sequence goes on along the minus strand of SJYX01015201.1, from coordinate 118,982 downwards.
GAAGCCTGGTAGGCTACAGTCCATGGGGTCGCAAAGAGCCGGACACGACAGAGTGAATTTCTTTCTTGTTTCTATAGGAAATAAAACAAAGAAAGAAGTGTGTGTGTGTGTGTGTGTGAGAGAGAGAGAGAGAGAGAGAGAGATTAAACACAAAAGCATCATCCTGTCCACCCCAGCTGAATACTCAGAAATAGTCCCCAAATCTTCAAAAACAACAATGTGCTGAGTCACCAGGGTTTTATTTTTCAGGTGTTGGTGGGTGACAGGTGTTCTCTAAATCCAGCTCTTTTGTCAACTCCTCATAGTGTTTCTAACACTATTTCACAGAGTAAAAGCCTGGTGATGGAGAGAGGAACCTCCCCCAGGCCAGCCAGGGATGGGAAGGAGGGGGAGTCACCTACTACCTGAAGGGCTTGTGCCTGGGGGCATGGCCACATGTCACGTTGCCCAGGGAGCCCAAGTGTGTCCCCGTGGACACTCTCCAGTTCAACAGGAGCAGAGAGCATCTGTTTGTGCCGTTTGTGTGTGGTTAGTGACATCTATCAGCTTAAATCTAAAGCGAGGTTAAAAAGAAAGAAGTGAGGCTCCTTCCCCCTGCAGTGTTGGAGGTTCCTCAAAGGCTTCAGGAGTCCTCACTCTGTGCATTTGCATAAAATATTCCTTCTGTGGAAGATGCCTTTCCTTGTAGGAAGGTTTCAGGGCTCACCCTAGACGTTATCTGTTCCCTGGGCAAGCAACACATCATTAGCAAGCACCTTGAGTGCCAGGCCTGTAGCATCTTTGTGCTCTCAGTGAGGTCCAGAAGCACTCTGTACTTTATTGAATGAAAGAATGGGAGAATGGATGGATGGGTGGATGGATAGATGGTTGAATGGTTGGATGGTTGAACGGATGGATGGGTGGCTGGATGGAAGGTTAGATGGATGGATGGATGGTTGAACGGATGAATGGATGAATGAATGGATAGATGGATGGGTGGATGGGTGCCATGTGGGAAAGTGAATGTGATTGCTTTAAGACAGCTTCTTAGAATTAGCTTATGCACACAGAACTGATTCCTAAGTTATCAATGAAAACTAACTGCAAGCTTCTGAAGTGACAGACACTGTTATGGGGCAAGCCTTTCGCAGATTCTCTGAGGTTGATAGCAAAGCCCCATGACCTGAGGAGACCACCACAGACTACATGGGCCTTCCGGTAGGAGCTCTACTTCTTTCATAAGAAAAAAAGCTTCTTGATTCCCATATGGATGTATATAGCGAGGCTCAGCAAAAAAAAAAAAAAAGATAAAACCCAGCACAACCCAGAGGAACCAAGAGCCCGGGTCTTGTCTCAGCATTGTGTCACTGAATGTAAGGGTTGGGGGTTCCAGTAGTTGGAAGTTGCAGGGATGGGGTGGGGCCAGCCTAGGATTTGGGGACCATCAAGTTGAAGTTCATTGGCCCTTTGTCTGTTTTTCTGTTGTGGGCACTGTACCCACTGATGGAGAAGACGCAATGTCTGAAACTGCCTTCAAGTCCCACGTAGACGCAACTCACCGAAACCTGGAGGGAGTGAGTGAAAACTCCCGGAAGCGGCGGAGGAGGCAGTCAGCAGCGGTGAGCCTGCTTTCCCCAGTTCATGTGCCGGCCCTTCCGTTCCCTCTTTTAACTGACTGAAAAGATGGCCTGGGGACCGCTCAGGTGGCAGAGAATGTGGGCTTCGGAGCGAAACAGACTCTGGTCCTAACGCTGGACCTACTAATTCTTACTGTATTAATAAATCCTGGGCCAGTTGCTTGATTCCTCCCCAAGTCCCTCTGTAAATGGGGATAAAAACGTGCTGTGACGTGGAAGGATGAAACAGCATGAAAGACCCTGACAATGCCCCCAGCCCTTGCCGCTGTTCTGACTTTATATTGATTAGGGGAAGGGGAGCTGAGAGTGCTTTCCAGAGAGGACCTCGGCTTCCTGAACAAAGCTGAGAAGGGGTCTGAGCGCTGAGGGTGTAGGAGATAGGAAGGAGGATTTTTCAGGAACAGAAGGAGGCGGGAGATCCACAGGAAGCCAGGAACTTGGCTCTAGGCTCCTCTACCTGGGCTGCAGTGAGGGGAGTGCCCTCAGGAGCTGGCACCCTCTCAGACAAAGTGGATATATTTAGTAGATGTGTGTTAAGCCATGTCCGACTCTTTGTGACTCTGTGGACTGTAGCCCGCCAGGCTCCTCTGTCCGTGGGCTTCTCCAGGCAAGAATACTGGAGTGGGTTGCCTTGCCCTCCTCTAGGTGATCTTCCAGACCCAGAGATCGAAACTGTGTCTTAAGTCTCCTGCATTGGCAGGCAGGTTCTTTACCAGTAATGCCACCACTTAGTAGATAAATACAGAATGAAAAGACAGTCAATATAATTATTCAATATAGAAGTTTGAATTAAAACTACACTGAGATACTTTTGCCCACTATCAGAATGGATATCTTTTAAATCACTGACAATACCAAGTGCCAGTGAATGTGCAGAGAAACTTGAACTTTTGTACATTTCTGATAGTAGTGTGAAAATGTCACAACCATTTTGAAAACCAGGGTGACAGTGTTTTATAAAGGGAACATTTCACAAGTCTTTCTATGAGGCAGCATAACCCTGACACCAGAACCAGACAAAGCCAGTGGAGGAAAAAAAACCGTGGGTTGACATTTCTCAAAATGCAAATTCAAAAAAAACTGAAAATCTTAGGAAGAAGAATGGTCCACTAGGAATGGAGAGTTGGTGCAGCATTAAAGAGTTAGTGAATGCGTTTCCGTAGACTAACATCATAAAGGAGTAAATACAAAGAATGACACTTTCCCCAAGTTAGTCTATGGCTTTGACGTCATCCAAGTCAAAAGTTCAGCATGTTTTGTTTGTTTGCCTGCTTGTTTTGAGTTTTATGAACACTGTAAGCTCAATATAAGGGGCTTCCCAGGTAGCTCAGTGATAAAGAATCAGCCTGCAACACTGGAGAACGGACTTAGATCCCTGTGTCGGGAGGATTCCCTGGAGAAGGGAATGGCTACCCACGCCAGTATTCTTACCTGGGGAATCCCTTGGACAGAGGAGCCTGGGAGGCAGGGTAAGTTCAATATAAAGAATTATTAACTACAGTTACTCGGAAGTAAAGGGAACTCTAAAGATCAGAGGAAGAGTAGGGTAGTTTTTTTTTTTTTTTAAACATGGTAAAAGATTTAATTTCTTTTTCACTTGTGAAGATACTTTTCCCATTAAAAATAAGAAAATAAATTATCCAAATTTATAAACCTACATAGGCATTTATAATGCCAAGAAAACTGATGTTTCCAAATATCAATTGTTCCCTCATCTCCCTCTATAAGCCAATCCAATAAAATACCCACTTTTCAGCATGTTTTCTAAAAACTAAATTGGCAAGCCAATTATAAAGTTTATATGTCGTCAAAGGACATCTTTAAGAAAAGGAACAGACAAGCCATGGGATGGGAAAGTAGTTGCAGCACATAAACACAACAAATGTCTTCTATGCAAAATATATTGGAAAGCTCCTACAACTCAGTAAGAGAAAGATCAACAGCCTGCTTCAGTGTTAGCTGCAATGTAAAATTGTATAGGTACTTTGGAACTCTGTTTGGCAGTTTCTTGTAAAGTTAAATATAAATGTAGGCATTTACTGAAGGGAACTAAAGCATACGTATGCTAAAATAAATTGTACAAAAATGTCCACAGCAGTTTTATTTTTCAGAATATCCCATAAAACAGGTGTTCATTGTCAGAATATGGCTAAACAAAATGTGACATAGTCATACAATAGATTTCCACTCAACAACAGAAAGGAATGAACTAGCAAAATACAGGACAGCATGGATCAACCTGAAAAATAATATGCTGAGTGAAAGAAGCTTGATATAAAAGAGCACACACCGTATGGTTCCATTCATATGAAATTCTAGAGTTTGCAGAATTAATCTAGATGATAGAAAGCAGAGCAGTAGTTAGCTCTGGAGTGGGAAGGGGTGGTGGACTGACTGGAAAGTGGCCTGAAAAAACTTTAGAGGCTAAAGAAACATTACGTGTCGTAATAAGTGTATGGATTACAGATGATGTATTTATCAAAGCCCATCAGTGGTATGTGATTTGTGCTTTCCCTGTGTAAAGCAAACCTCAGTAAGAAAAAAAACTCCTTATAATAAAAATTTTAAGTGGATCTTCACAGAAAAAAAAAAAAAGATGCTTCCAATATTAGAGTCACAGCATCTGAACAGAATGACTCAGGAGATCTTATTGGCCACTGAAGTGCCTCACCATTGGGAAGCAGAGTGAGGGGAGGGCCCAGTCATCCACTCCCGTCTGCCTGGATCAGCCTAAGGGGAGACCCTTTGGTAGGACCCTCAGGCACCAAAGCTATGACATCTGGTTGGGAGAAGAACTTCTGATGCTGACAAGTGGTGTCTGAGAACGTGTGGTCAGCCTTGGGTCTGAGGGAAGCAGCTTCCTGACTATAATAGCCCCACCCTCACCTCTCTGCCATAAACTAATAGTTTGGTTTTCCATAAAGGGCCCCTCAGTGTTCACACAAAGTAAATAACGGACGTTTCTTGCTTTTGAAATCTTGCTCAGCCTCAGAGTTGTCATTTAGTGAAAGAGATTCATGTCTGCCTCAGTTTTCTACATTACCAAACCACTTTCCATAAAAAAGTATCACCTTGATGACTCTAGCGAATCTCTCTCTCTGTCTCTCTCTCTCACATGTACACATTCATGCACACACACTACCTCTGTCCCTGAATGTACACACAGAGCAGGGCTCGCTAAGCACACACTGGCCCCTAGGTGTGGTGAGCTGAGCCCTTGATTGTTCTGATCAGCAGCAGAAGGCACTGAACTCCAGCCAAACAGGGAAGGAAGGCCCACAATGCCTGTCTCTCCCTCCTTTCTCTGCTCCCCCTCCCCTTATCAAGTCCCTGGTGACATCCTCACACAGCCTAAATTTATGTGTGAGATTGCCTCACCTATCCAATTCATTTCAAGGATGGGGAGTCTGAGTTACACATACCGACAGTTACGGGCAGTGACTAGACCAGAATCCTGAACTCCTGCCTTCCAGGCTGCCGTCTGCTGCATGATGCTGCCATCACAAGGACTCTTTCTCATCAAAGAAGTGGGTGAGAAACCCTAACAGGAATTTCTAACAGGAATGCCTGTTGGATAGTATTGGAGAGTAGTACTCAGATCAAGGGCTCCTCCCATGCTGAGGATATGATGGGACCACTGCCCCAGTCCTGGGGTGGGGACACAATTAGGGCAACTTGAGAATCACCAGTAAAGGGTGTCTCCCTTCAGACCACTGGGAGCATATACCCACAAAGGGAAAGACCCTGGGAGCAGCCTGCAGGAAGCCCGGCAGAAGCCAAGTCAGGCCACACATAGGTCAGAAAGCATCGCAGCATGAGCTCTGTGCTGTATATGTTATAGGGGCTGTGAGATGTACAGAGAAAGTGCAATGGTTTCAAAATATTGCACATCTCAAAATGATATGGCAATACAATTCCGTGATCATAAGCATGAGCTTTGGATTCCAATAGACTTCTCTCCAGTACGACTTTCAATACTGCTTCTCAATAGACACGGGTCCATGAGCCTCAGTTTCTGAGTATGCAAAATGGGAGGAAGTGGCCCAGAATCTGCTAAATAAATGATAGCTGGACCTGGCTCATTTTTATTTTATTTTACTAATTTATTGGCCATGGCTGTGTGACTTGCAGGTTCCCGGTTCCTTGATCAGGGATCGAAAACAGGCCCTCAGCAGTGAACGCTTGGAATCCTAACCACCAGACCACCAGGGAATTCTCTGCCTCATTTTTAAAGACCTGACTTCAGAAGTCAATCGACACAGCACCTGGAGGCCAGCGCTGGGCTGCACAGCCAATGTTTCTTTGAAAGTGATCAGAGGACAGGCGAGAGAGTGGGAAGAGAGGAGCTGTCCACTGTCTCAGTGCTGAACTTTCTGGAACTCAGTCGTTGGCAGGAGGCTCCTGGCTTCCAACTCCTTAGGTCCCCTGGTCCCAGGCAGTGGTTGCAATGAAGTATAGACAGGAGTGGGACCAGAACCTTGAAGAAATAGCTCTTTCTGAACATTCTATTCCTGGGGATACACGACAAGCTCCACTGCTCCACTGCACCTCAGAAACAGGAAATGAATAGAGGCTAGACAGCCTTAGATGTCAGTCTTAACTCTGAGAAGCCATTGTTCGTGGACTGGTTCAGTGCCTCACAGCCTAACACTCAGGAAGATCAATCACACACTTTTGTCCTCCTGGAGCCTATGCAGGTTGCAAATAAAGGAGAGGCTGCCACCACGGGCAGGTTTAATGGATTTTCAAGGCAAAGTGCAAGCCTCCCTGGCTGGCTGTGTGGGCAATGGTAAGTTCAGTGGGGAGGAGAGGCCCCGTATCTGGGCTAGGCAGACTCTAGCTGGACTGAAACTCCTTCTGTTTTTCCAGCTGTGGGGGCAGCTCTTGGTGTAGCTGGTGGAGCCCTGAGCTAGGTAAGCTGGGGAGGGAATTGGCATTCCAATCTCAGCCCTGTCACAGGCCATGAGATCTTGGGCAAGCTACTTAGCTGGAAGACTCTGTCACCCCATCTGCAAGTGAAATAGCAGTCCCTCTCCTATGAACCATAAGACCTGACCCACAGGGAGCTCTCAGAAATGGTTACAAGTATCCATTATCACTCACTGACTTTGTATGCACCACCCCCCAGGTGGCATGCAGCCCAAGGGTCCCGTTTAGAAAGGGAAGTAGAGGAGGGGAGGGTGGGAGTGATGGCTGATCGGGCATCACCAGGAGAGGTGGAAGCAGGGGCGTTCAATCTGTGCATCAGAACAGAGTCGTGGTGATTACACACATAGGCACTGAGTCAGATGGGAATCCCTCCATAGTTCTGACACTCTGGGCAGCCGCTTAACCTTTTCAACCTCAATTTCCTAAGCCATATGGTGGGGGTAACTGCAGTCTCTCATACAGGGCAGTGGTGGAACTTAAATGAGATTAGGTAGGCAGAGGGTCTGGATGACAAGCAGCCTCTGACAGGTGACAAGCGTTCCATGGATCCTGTGTCCCCTCAGACAGAGGTGGCTCAGCTATTCCCAGGAGATCACCAGGAGAGGCTGTCAGGTAGCTGATTCCTTCCTCCCTTCCCTGGGCCCATTTCCTGCTATGCCTGGACTGTGGGGGCTGGGACAACCATGGAGGCTGAGGAGAGAAGGCTCTGCCCAGAAAGCCAGCTCCTCTGATAATCAGCATGTGAGCCAGAGGCTGGATGATCCTGTTGGAAAGACTGCTCAGTTGATTCTGCTTGCCCAGCCGGAGGGCTGGACCAGGAGGTGTGCAAGAACAACCTGCCTGGGAAGGAACCAACAGTCCAGGAGTGGGCAGCAGCTGGCAGCAGAGAGAGAGGATGCTGGACAGTGAGTCATGGCCCTGAGCAAAGGGAGCATCTCTGGGTCAACTCCTTGAACACCCGGGGTCCTCTAGGTCACATGAAGTAGCAGGTGTGTAAGTGCTTAGAAAACGCAGACCCGCTGGGAGACTCAGGGATGTGTCCCAAGAGCAGTTAGAGGTTTCAGGGCCTGGAAGCTGTCATCTGAAAGGGACTGACATTTCTGTCTTTCAGTCTGGCATTGGGCTGGCCTCCAGAATTCGCCACCACCTGCCTTTTCAGCCTTTCTGCGGGCCTACCTTTGCTCCAGAGCCACAGATACACACCAGGCTTCAGCCTCTGGGCTCACGTTCAGGCACCTCCCTCCCCCGGAACACAGGTTTCCAGGCTTCCCCTCCACTTGCAGAAATCCAGAATCCTCCCTTCCCCAAAGGGATATGTTCTCTGTAGCTACTTCAGTGAGACCGCTCTTGGGGCAGTGGTGACACTTGGTATAAACCTTTCCTATCTGTCTAAAGATAGCTGTGAAGAGGGCCACTTCAGTCTCTAACATCTCATTGTAGGTTATGAGTCATGCGTGTCTGTGTTCAAGCACATGTGTGTGATAAATACAATGAGGAGAACATGTTTTAATGTTCAATAGATGTGGATTCCAATTCACACGATGACTCTACCTTCTTAATTAGCCTATACTGCCTTATTTATGGGGCTTCCCTGGTGGCCCAGATGGTAAAAAAAAATCCACCTGCAAGGCAGGAGACCCAGGTTCCATGGGTCTGGAAGATCCCCTGGAGAAAGGAATGGGTATTGATGCCAACTTGGAGTGACCTTGAGCAAATTAAGGACCTTTCTGGGTCTCAGCTCCTTCACCTCATCAAGTTGGGATCATGATATGATCGAGGCAAGGATTCCCAAAGATATGTCTGTGTATCTATCTGCCTCCGTGTGGAACAATAGTAAACCATCAAAGCGGGTGAGACTCAACCCTGCTGAGCCCTCCCTCGGGGCTCAACAACAGCACTTAATGACTCACGTTAACACTGTCATGAATATCCCATCACTTCTCTCCAGCTCAGAGAAGCATGACATGCAGATCTGGCTGTAGCCTCCTGGCAGGCACACTCCAGGCCCTGAAGATTCATCTCCTGGTCATGTGGGCCCCCTTTCCTGAGGAGCAATTGAAACCCCATATCAAAGCCTGGACACCAAGAGGCATCTTGCTTCCTCGGTGAGCGTGACCTCATTGCTGGTCTGGAGCTGTCAGACCTGTGCTCAGTGAAGCCCAGCCTGGGAGCTGAGGACCTGGTCCCTAAGGAGACCAGCCCTCCCACAGCACACCCCTCCCCCCTTCACCTGGCTCCACTCTGGGAGAACGAAATACTCTTCACAACCAGAAGAAAATGAGCTTCTTTTCTTTAATAAACTGAGTTAAAATGTTCTGAGCAGCTTTCTGCCATTTTAACCTTTCAATGTTGCCTTTAAAATTTCAGAAAGCAAATGATTTTCAAGATGATGTGTGGGGTGTGTGATCCTTGGTTTATGGCTGCTGCGCCTGGTTACCTGATCACCAAGATCATTTTGATGTTGCAAAGTGGAGATACTTTCTAGTTACAGACCAAGGACACTCACTTGAGAAAGTGACTGAGGACTTCTGGAATGTGCAGAAGGGGGGCAGTCTATGGCGGTGGAGATGCTGGCTTCATCCTTGACCAGTTCCGTCACTTAATCTTTTTGAGTCTCAGTAGCTTCATCTCAAAAATGTGGATGAGAAGTTTTTTTTTTCTTGTCATTGGGCAGGGATGAAATGGAGTGCAATAATGTTTGGACGTGTCTTATAAACTCCACTGTGCTGTAAGAGATTAGTTAACACTTCACCCTGCACTTCCTACACATGCTGGTGACCCTCCAGCAGGAAGCTCCAGGCCAAAGCGTTAGGCCACTGCTGGAGGATGTACCACGTGATGAGTTGGCATCTAGACCCACCACCTGACCGCTTCTCCTGGACTTTGCTCCTCAGGGCATAGTCGTGGACCACTCTCATCAGTATCACCTGAACAACTCACTAAGAACGCAGATTCCCAGACCGACCTCAGCCGTGTGACCCAGGAACCTAACTCTTAACCAGCACCCTGAGTTTCTCAGGTGATTCTGATAAACCCTAAAGTATAAAAGAGTAGGCCCAGCGGTGCTCAGAGCAATGTATTTGGCTCACGGATTTATTCCACAAACAGCTCCTGGTCACCTGTCTCTTGCTAGGGGCTACTTGTGGGAACAAAGTCTCTGGGAGCAGGGGAGATACGCAAGTGAATATCTCACTCTGATGCCAAGTATCTAATGAAGACATAGCCAACCCTGAAGTCGGCAGGCCACGTGATGGGCCAAGCGATGAGGAGATGGCTGGCTTCTGGTTCATTTCCTCCTCTGGTGGGCAAAGCTCTGTACACAGTATCTTATTTATTTCTTACCAGAACCCTCAGAGGTAAAGAAGGACAATGAGGCTCCTTGAGGTCTGGTAACTTGCCAGGATCCTGTGACATCAGTGGTGTGTTGGTAAAGGGTCAGTCACAGGGTAAGTAAGATGGGGAGCCCTGATCTGCACACCCTCCCCTGGGATCTTTTTTTTTTTTTAAGATTTATTTATTTTTGCCCGCCCTCCATCTTCATTGCTCTAGCTGTGCCGAGCGGGGGCCCTTCTCTAGTCGCAGTGTACCGGCCTCCCATGTGGTGGCCTCTCTTGTTGCAGCCTGCGAGCTCCAGAGCGCAGGCTCCATAGTTATGGTGGTCAGGCCCAGCTGCCCCTTGACATGTGCGATCTTCCGGGAGCAGGGCTTGAACCTGCGTCTCCTGAATTGGCAGGCGGATTCTTAGCCACTGGATCACCCGGGAAGCCCTCCACCTGGGGCCCTGACAGAAAGACAGGAGGGCCACTGTTGGTGCACGCTTCCCCGAGGAGGAGCTGGGAGCCTGCTTGCTCAGAGTTCTCAGGGTCTCCACCAAGCCACACCAGCCACCCTCCTGCCCTTTTTCTGAAGGGTTCCTGCAGGGTATGTCATTCAGGTCCCTCACAGACTGGAACCAGCTGCCCCACCAGACCCATAGCACATGGTGTGTGGGCTGGCAGAGGGCCACAGGGGAGCCTGGGCTGGGAGTGCTGAGTTATCAGCCTCCCCAGGGCTCTGCTGAGACTGGCCTTGGACAAGCAGAGCCATCCATCCACCTGTGAGCTCTCGGGGCCAGATAAAGTCCTCTCTGGACTAGGGGATGTCTCAGCATCACCCCAGTAGGCTTGAGAATGCGGCTGAAGCCAAAGATTTATTTATTTTTGCCCGCCCTCCATCTTCATTGCTCTAGCTGTGCCGAGCGGGGGCCCTTCTCTAGTCGCAGTGTACCGGCCTCCCATGTGGTGGCCTCTCTTGTTGCAGCCTGCGAGCTCCAGAGCGCAGGCTCCATAGTTATGGTGGTCAGGCCCAGCTGCCCCTTGACATGTGCGATCTTCCGGGAGCAGGGCTTGAACCTGCGTCTCCTGAATTGGCAGGCGGATTCTTAGCCACTGGATCACCCGGGAAGCCCTCCACCTGGGGCCCTGACAGAAAGACAGGAGGGCCACTGTTGGTGCACGCTTTCCCGAGGAGGAGCTGGGAGCCTGCTTGCTCAGAGTTCTCAGGGTCTCCACCAAGCCACACCAGCCACCCTCCTGCCCTTTTTCTGAAGGGTTCCTGCAGGGTATGTCATTCAGGTCCCTCACAGACTGGAACCAGCTGCCCCACCAGACCCATAGCACATGGTGTGTGGGCTGGCAGAGGGCCACAGGGGAGCCTGGGCTGGGAGTGCTGAGTTATCAGCCTCCCCAGGGCTCTGCTGAGACTGGCCTTGGACAAGCAGAGCCATCCATCCACCTGTGAGCTCTCGGGGCCAGATAAAGTCCTCTCTGGACTAGGGGATGTCTCAGCATCACCCCAGTAGGCTTGAGAATGCGGCTGAAGCCGAGGCTGAAGGGCGGTGGGAAGACAGCCCATGAACCAAGCGCCCCCAGGAGTGTAGCTCCTGCCCCGGGGACAGGCTGGGGAGGCCCTGGGAGACATCAGGGGCCAGGGCCTTGATCACAGAGGTTGGAGAGAGGTGTGTTCCTTCCCATTTCGGCAAACGGAGCCCTCCTGAGCTCCCCTCGCTCAGCCCACAGAGGGAGAAACTTCAGCACGGCGAGGCTCCGAGGGACAGGTGGGGCAGGACCTTTCCGTCCACATCTGGCCAGGCTGGCGCTGGGGTTCGGATGGGTAGCCCTGAAGCATGAAGGTGCCCAGACATCCCTCCCTTTTCTCGGGCAGACTTCCTTGCCTCAGCCTGTCTTTGACACACATTCGGGGAGGATTGGGGAGTGGAGGCAGGACCTTTCCGTCCACATCTGGCCAGGCTGGCGCTGGGGTTCGGATGGGTAGCCCTGAAGCATGAAGGTGCCCAGACATCCCTCCCTTTTCTCGGGCAGACTTCCTTGCCTCAGCCTGTCTTTGACACACATTCGGGGAGGATTGGGGAGTGGGGGTGGGAGACAGGAAGCTACCGAGAGCCAATCACCCCGCACCGGAGCCTTCAGGGCTGGTTCTTTCTGAGTGTGTGTGCGCGCGCGCTCGCGCGCCTCAGCGGGGAATTTCTGTGATAGAAGCAGCCAGATTCTGGAGTGAGCCAGACGAGAGGAGAGGGAAGAACAAGAGGGGAGGAGAAAACTGGTGAGGGGTGCGAGAGACAGACGGAGAGAACAGCAGTGGGTGAGAAAGAAAGCACAGCACAGGGGAGAGAGAGAAAGTGGAGAGGAAGGCAGAGAGGAAGAGCGAGGAGAGCGAGCAGCGGAGAGACGGGAGCCAGAGAAGGCAAGGTTGCAGGAGGGGCCGCGGAGACCGAGACGGAGCGCGGAGGGATGGGGTGAGAGGCGGCCGCCGGCGCCCGCAGCCCGGGATCCGAGGGCGCGCAAAGCTCCGGGTTCGGCGGCGCACGGGCGCTTGCCCGGGAGGTGGCGCCGGGCTCCGGGGTGGCTGCGACGGGGCTGCTGGTGGGCACGATGGGCGTCTCGCTGCTGTCCAACTCGCTGGTGCTGCTCTGCCTGCTGCACAGCGCCGACATCCGCCGCCAGGCGCCGGCGCTCTTCACCCTGAACCTCACGTGCGGCAACCTGCTGTGCACCGTGGTCAACATGCCGCTCACGCTGGCCGGCGTCGTGGCGCAGCGGCCGCCGGCTGGGGACCGCCTGTGCCGCCTAGCCGCCTTCCTCGACACCTTTCTGGCCGCCAACTCCATGCTCAGCATGGCCGCGCTCAGCATCGACCGCTGGGTGGCCGTGGTCTTCCCGCTGAGCTACCGCGCCAAGATGCGCCTCCGCGACGCCGCGCTCATGGTGGCCTACACGTGGCTGCACGCGCTCACCTTCCCGGCCGCCGCGCTGGCCCTGTCCTGGCTCGGCTTCCACCAGCTCTACGCGTCCTGCACGCTCTGCAGCCGGCGGCCCGACGAGCGCCTGCGCTTCGCCGTCTTCACGGGCGCCTTCCACGCGCTGAGCTTCCTGCTCTCCTTCGTCGTGCTCTGCTGCACATACTGCAAGGTGCTCAAGGTGGCCCGCTTCCACTGCAAGCGCATCGATGTGATCACCATGCAGACGCTCGTGCTGCTGGTGGACATCCACCCCAGGTGAGGACGCGGGGCAGGGGACTCGGTGGAGGAGCGGGGTGGGATCTTTGTCGGGGAAAGGGAGTCCTTGACGCCCCCCACGCTCCATCGTGCAGCTTTGGGCAAGCTCCTTTAACACCGAGCCTCTGTGTCCTCTTTGGAAAACTGAGGTAGGAGAAAAGGGGCAACGTTGTGGGTCTCAAGACAGGTGCTTAGAGCATCAACAAAGCAGGACCTCCCCAAAGGTGGGTGAGATATGAATGTATACAGTCCATGACTCATGGGGATGGAAACCACAGAGAATCGGAACTTTGCCGGGCTTCTTTTGCATGTGTAGTGTTCATTTTAAGTAACAGCATATACGGGAAGGCAGTGATCTCTGTTCACTGCTGAAGGCCTTTGCATGGCTCCCATCAGGCCCTGAGAGCCTGGCCGGGATGCTTGGGGAGCTGCTAAGGGCTCTTCAGACAGCAGCGTGCCGCTCTGCCGGCTCTTTCTTTTCTCTGGCACTGCCTCTGTCTCCTGCTCGTGTGTGTGTGTGTGTGTGAGAGTGTGTGTGCGCGCGCGCGGGTGTGCGCGTGCAATAGAGAGAGAGAGGGGAGGGGGAGAGAGAGAGAACTGTCTCTTATACACATCTAGATGTGTATAAGAGACAGCTCGGGGACAGAAGGTGGAAAGACTCAGCTGAGCTGTCCTGAGAGCACCTTGGCTTTCCTTAGGAGGAGAGGGGAGTGGGGAGGGGGACTGCTGCTGGGTCCCTGTTCTATAGACTGCTATTTTATGTCCTGGTGCTCTGGACCCTTGAAAGGGGGTTTTGGTATCAAGATGGCATCAAAAGTGAGGCAGGAAGAGAGGACCGGTGCATGGGAGGCCAGGGGCCAGGGAGGGAGCTCTGTCCTCAGGGTACGAATGCCTCCCCGGCCAGGGAGAAGCAGGCTCCTAGGGGAGGGGAGGGAGTCAGTCTGACCAAAGGCTCCTTCCGTTCTGAGTTATTTTGCGCGTGAGCAGAAAACAAAGAGAAGGCCTTGGGCTTCCCGCTGTCTGAACACAGGAGGGCATGGAAGCCTGTGTCCCTGTTCCCCTCAGGATGGTCCTTCCGGATTACATGCCAGCCCAGAGCTTCTAGCTGCAGACCCTTCCTCCCAGAATCATGTACACTACGTCCATTGTGAAAGACACCAGGGCGTGTGAACCATAATGACAATGTGTGAGCTCCACACACACAGGCTTACGTGCCCGTATGTCAGCTGCCTGTGTAACGGACCACAGGTGTGCACCGACACAAAGGCTCGCCCTGCCTCGCGGCACGTGGCCGTGCATGGGTCAGTGTCACCTAAGGATCGCAGCGCTTTCCCCTTCCCATCACCCTGGGGTGAGAGGACCTCACTCGAGAAGGTGCATCTTCCCTAGGACGTTCACAGGGAGCACTCTAGAAGCTGTAGGCAGTGTTATTGAACTCCTGGCACTTGAACAAGTGAGCCCACTTGTCGAGAACCTAAGAGTGGAGGAGGGAATCAGCTGGGAGAGGAATCAGTTCTTATTTAGACCAGTACAAACCCCATCGCCTCTCTCCCTTCAACTTCCAGAACAGGATGACGGTGGGTCCTTTTCAGCCCATTTAAGATGCTACTCAATCTTGTCCACCTCTTTGTGACCCCATGGACTATAGCCCACCAGGCTCCTCTGTCCATGAAATTTTCCAGGCAAGAATACTGGAGTGGGTTGCCATTTCCTTCTCCAGGGTAATCTTCCCAACCCAGGGATCGAACCTGCATCTCTTGCATCTCCTGCATTGGCAGGCAGATTCTTTACTGCTGTGCCACCTGGGTCGGCTTCAATTTTGCAGATGTGTAATGGACTCCAGGTCAGACACCACGGAAAGAGCTCCTGGGGCAGTCAGGAGAAGAGGCAGCTGCTCTGCTGGCCTCTGGGCCTCTCTTCCCTCCTCCGCGCCCCTCCAGGGGGATGCTCGTCACTTCTGAGCCCCAGGAAGCCCTGAGGAAACCCTCTCCCGAGAGCCCTGGGGTCCTGCAGGGCCAAGGAGCAAGGGCAGCCTGCAGTAGGGAGAGGAAGGCTGCTGGGGGATGGTGGGGGTGGGGGGGAATTGCCTTCTGCTGATTCCAACAGGTGCCGCTGGCGGAGGCTGGTCGGAGGTTGCAGAGGAGTGGGCGGGTGTGACAGCACTGTCCCTTCAGTGGCCACAGCCTGCCCTTTCCTATGGGGTCCACTCCCAGAGGGAGCGCGTGAGCGCTGGCCTCGCAGGAGGGCACCGGCTCTCCGACAGTGGATCCTCAAGCTTCTCTTTTGGAGGCTCCAAACTCATCCTCCCCACAAGTGAGAAACGGCATAGTTAGCTCTGGGGTAGTGGGGAAGGAGGCTGCTCCTAGGCCCCCCGAACCTCTGGCACTAAGGCTTCAGGCAGCTTCCAGGGCCAGTTGGTGCCAGGAGCTGGGGGAGTCCAGTCCTGATCAGTAGAAGTCAGGCTTCCTTGTCCAGGGTGGCAAGTCATGGTGAGTTTGTTCACTGGAAGATTCCCTTCACAGCCACCACCCTGCTGGCCTCCTGGGACTTAATTTTGAGTTCTCCCTGAGGCTCAGGGTGGCATTTGTCACGAAGCTCCCGAGTGATGCTGGCTCTTCCGCAGAGCATTTGACAGGGAGCATGACAGGCTGGATTCCTCTGCTCCAGCACCACCTCAAGGCCAGGGACTCTCTGCTCTAAATTGAATCAGGGACCCTGAGAGACCCTCCCTTCTCCCATCTTTCTGGAGTGCTCTCTCGGGTTACTGCAGTCACAAAGGAACTGGGAGTTACTGATAGTTTTCACCCACCTGGTCTCTAGCCAGTCAGCCTACTGGGTTCAGTTCTCCCAGATCACTGCTTGGAACTGATTACAGTCAGATCCTGTCGCTGGTGCCCTCAGGGACGCGGATGGGGAGCCCTGATGGGGGGCCCTGGTGTTGATGCCGCAGCCCTGCTCTCCGCGTCCAGCTGAGGGCGCCACTCGCCGGCACAGGTTCTTGACTTCAGACTGGACCTTTGGTGAAACATACGCAGGCTTGTGATCAAGGGCCACAGGGTGAGTGAGAGCTGAGCCAGAGGGTGTCAGAAGTGCAAAGCCAGATGGAAGGGCCCTCCCTGTGCTGTTGATTTTGTAGATGAAGAAGCTGCGGCCCCCAGGGAAGAGGGGGCACTTGCTATATTTAACAGATCTAGATTGTGGCTCCACCCAAGTCTGCCCCCAAGGTCTGTGGATTATGTGGCAATAGTGCAAATGGAGTTTCACAAGCCATCTACGTGAATATTGAGGATTTATAAATTCAGCTTCAGTTCAGTTCAGCTCAGTTGCTCAGTCGTGTCTGACTCTTTGTGACCCCATGGACTGTAGCATCCCAGGCCTCCCTGTCCATCACCAACTCTTGGAATTTCCTCAAACTCATGTCCGTTGAGTCGGTGATGCCATCCAACCATCTCATCCTCTGTCATCCCCTTCTCCTCCCGCCCTCAGTCTTCCCCAGCATCAGGGTCTTTTCCACTGAGTCAGTTCTTCGCATCAGGTGGCCAAAGTATTGGAGTTTCAGCTTCAGCATCAGTCCTTCCAGTCAATATTCAGGACTGATCTCCTTTAGGACGGACTGGTTGGATCTCCTTGCAGTCCAAGGGACTCTCAAGAGTCTTCTCCAACACCACAGTTCAAAAGCATCAAGTCTTTGGCACTTACAAACTGTTAAATGAAAGATATTCTAGCCTTCTGCCTTGAGAAGTACACATTTATAACGCTTTGCAAGGCTGGGTTGAAGCTGAGGGTTCTCAGGCTCCTTGGACGCGGCGGGGAGAGCAGAACTGGCCTTGTGCACACAGCCCGCCTGCCTCGTCCCCCAGCATAGAAAGGGGCCTCCGGTGCACAAGGTGAACACTGCAGGATCTGCGTCCACATGTCGCTCGCAGATGTCATGTCTCTGGTCTCCAGCCGAGCACAGAGGCGGCACAGTCCACCCTTAGGAGGATGGGGCCAAGGATGATGCCTGCACACCTCCAGGAAGCAGGACAGGGCATTTGGGCAAAAAATTCCATGTCCCTAGAGCTTGGTCTGGGCTTGCCAGGTGGCGCTAGTGGTAAAGAACCAACTTGCCCATGCAGGAGACACAAGAGACTTGGGTTCGATCCCTGGGCTGGGAAGATCCCCTGGAGGAGGGCATGGCAACCCACCCCAGTATAATTGCCTGGAGAATCTCATGGACAGAGAAGTCTGGTGGGTTACTGTCCACAGAGTTGCAAAGAGTGGGGCATGACTAAAGTGACTTAGCACACACACACACACACACACACACACAGCTTGGTCTAGGATGGAGCATGTGGGTTCTGAGTGTGCCCATCCCCTTAGCCCTGAATTCCTCATTTCCTGGGCAGGCCTGGGTCCCTCAGTATCCAGGGCCCAGGACAGGCCCCCACTTTTCAGGTCTCAGGGCAGGACTGCTCACACCAGTGCTGACCCCAAACTCGAGGCTTTTCTCCACCATCAGGCAACCTGGTTCCTGGCCTTTTGTTTCATTTTCCTAAAAGCCGGAAGGCAAATCCCGATGTCTCTCTGAGTCCTGGGCCAGCTACTGTCCTCTGGGGGTCAGTCGGGACCCACCTCCCACATGTTTTAGCCACAGTCACCTCATGTACTGACTTTTCAGCTATCCCTAGGATAATCCATCCCTCTGCCCCATTCCTGAAGCCTCCTGGGGAACATGTCTTTGACCCCACATGTCACCTGGAGAGCCCATCTCCTTTTGGCTCAAGGGAATGCTGTGTCTTGTCACAGCCTTTGGAACCAGCTCCGCCCCCCACTCCACCCTACCCAACACACACACACACACACACACACACACACACAGAGAGAGAGAGGCACTGCGCTTGCACTCTGGGCCAACGAACCTGGCCAAGACAGCTTCTGGCCTCTCACCCTCTGCACTGCATGGGAGCCCAGACTCAAGCTCAGATCTTACCTGGCAACAGTCGCTAGTCGCAGTGTCCTCTCTCTCATAAATACAGGAAGAGAAATTTTGCAGTGGGAGGGAGTTTGGGGGTTCAAGGTAGTGCTGGACCATAGTCATTGTTTCATAGATATATACTGAATGAATAATACTTGGGATCCACACTGAATGAGTGCTGACTCTGAGTCAAGCACTGTCTTAGCTCCTTTCGGGGTGTTTACTTAGTCAAACTCAATAGGATCCTGCCACACAGGTACTTGCATTGTCCCCATTTTAGAAGTGAAGAGGCTGATGCACAAAGCCACACAACAGGTCAGTACAAGAAGCATAGACTTAAGTCCAGAGGTCTGGCTCTGGCACTGCTTGTGTGCTGACCACTCAGAATTAACCAGAGAGGACTCTCGGCCATGAAGTGTTCACAGCTTGACATTCTATTGATAAGCCTTGCTTTGTCTGAAAGGCTTGAGATTCTGAAGTCTCAGCTTTAAAAAAATCTGTGCTAGAGCAGATTTCTACTATCATCTCTTTTGATAAGGTCACTTTAAAATGATTATTAATTTTCTTAAGGGTTGTTCATTAATTCAAATGGCATACTCTTGTTACGTTTTTCTGGGTACAAGATGTTGAGCTTCGTAGTGTGGGAACCCAAAAAAGGATTGTCTGTGGAGTGCCTGCTGTTTAATCCTTCTCTCCTGTACAGACCTTTGCAGGAACAGATAAAATGAATTCCCCACAGGTTTTTACAATGAAGAGTGACCTTGATCATGCTAGCCTCTGAAGGGTCTGTTTTATTCCTCGGAGAGTCCCTGAGATGTTTCTGTTTATCCTTCTGAGGACCTTCAAAGCTTTAATGAATGTCTGTCTTTAAATATTCCTCAAGGCTCAGGGGCAGGATTGTCTGCTGTGGTGGGAGGAAGAGATGCTGCTCTTGGGGAGACAGTTGGGTCCTCAGACCCTCAGCAGGAACCCAAGTGCCCCCTCAGGGGTGGGGTTGGGGGCAGAGGAAGCTTCTCCCTCCTCCAGAGCTGGGTAGCAGGTGAGTCACTTCTGTCTCTGCTAAGTGGCTGCTCTAGCTATAGGCCTAACTGTGAAATCCACCTCCAATAAATGAGGAACTGGATTCAGAGAGGTTGAGCGACTTCCCTGAGGCCACACAGCTGTGAGGGCACAGCTGGGACAAGGACTCATAGCCAGAGCTTGCTCACGAATCAGGGTTACTCTAAAATGTCTGAGAAATGGAAATGGTTGGGGGTCACACCCTGGAGGAGGGCCAGCTTCCAGTGTCTCTGTGCCCTTTGATGAGTCATTTACCGTGTGACTTTGATCCTCATTTTCAAGATGTCCAGAATCCTATGCTCCTTCCAGTGGGTGAGTGTACTGTGATGACTCAGGACTCCCAGCTCACGCCCTACGTCTCCCGCAAACCCTACACTGATCGTACTGAGAGTTTTGAGAGAAGGAGTTCATTATTAAAACAAGCGGTGTTGTAAAGAATGTAACAGACATGCTGCAGGGTGACTGTTATTCTGATTTGTCTGGGACTGTGAGGGATCCCAGGATGTGTGACTTTGAGCCTGAAAATCAAGACCATCTCAGGCAAACCAAGACAGGCTGATCACCTCGCTGCACCCAGATCTCCAGGGTGGGGACCCGTTCCTTCTCTCTATGCCCACTTGTATCTGCACAAGTCACAAGAGCCAGAGGTCTTTGTAAGAAGATGCTACAGACACCCAGCTGTAAATGGGAAGTGAAAAGACTTACGATGACTCTTGCTGTGTGACTTTAGGCAAAATTGCTCTTCTGTTCTCTGCCTCCTTGGTTGTATGCTTCAGATTTTCTGAATGAGGTGACGTACACACATCCCCAGGGAGGTGTAATGACCCCAGTGAGTTGGCAGGTGACACTCAGAGTCAGATGACCTGGGTTCAACTACTGCTATCACGCAGGGAGACCAACCATCCTGGCTTGCCAGAGACGGAGAGTGGTCCTCAGATGTGGGATCCTCAGTCTGAAAACTGGACAGTCCTGTGTAAACCATCCAGGCTGCAGGACTTTCAGTACTAAACCTGGGACAGTCCTGATTGCCCGGGGCAGACTGGTCACCCCACGGCCGCCCTTCTCCCAATTATTGTGCGATCTTGAGCAAGTTACTTCTCTGTGCCTCTGTCTCATCTGAAAAAGTGAAGATTACAGTTTTATCAGTCCTAATCTTACAGGATTGGGATTCCTTGGTGGCTCAGACGGTAAAGTGTCTGCCTACAATGCAGGAGACCTGGGTTCGATCCCTAGTTCGGGAAGATCCCCTGGAGAAGGAAATGGCAACCCACTCCTGTACTCTTGCCTAGAAAATTCCAAGGATGGAGGAGCCTGGTGGGCTGTAGTCCATGGGGTCGCAAAGAGTCGGGCATGACCGAGTGACTTACTATCTTATAGAGATGTGAGTATCAAATCAATGAATGCAAATGAACCCCTATCACAGTATCTAAAGTGGCGTATATATTAAATCAAGAAATGTGGGTGGCTATTGATATGAGTGATTAGAAATTAATTCATGATGTTAGTCATGAGTAGTACATTTCAGCCAGTATGAAATCTGTCTGTACTGGGCCAGACTCCAGTTCTCAACTTTCTAAATTCCTGGAAGGATACAGTCAAGGGAGGGAAAAAAATTCTGCAGGAATTTCAGGGGACCAGTCCAAACTAACATGGAATTGTCCATCTGTGACCAGAAATCTGACAAAGAAGAGCCGTGATTAATTAGTAGAATGTTGGTTCTTGAGGAGGGAAGGGGAGGCTGCCTTGGCGCCCATGCTGCTCACGAGCCTGGCTCATGAATGCCTTCCCCACTCCTGGCTTTCATTGAACAGACTGACCTAGTTTGGTGTCAGGTCACTGCAGCCTGGCTTCCCAGGAGGCTCAGTAGTAAAGAATCTTCTTGCCAATGCAGGAGACACAGGCGATGCAAGTTCAGTCTGGAAGGCTTTGCAAGGCCGGGTTGAAGCTGAGGGTTCTTAGGCTCCTCGGACGCAGCGGGGAGAGCAGAACTGGCCTTGTGCACACAGCCTGCCTGCCTCGTCTCCCAGCCTGGCTCTCCCAGCACAGAAAGGGGCCTCCGGTGCACAAGGTGGACACTGCAGGATCTGCGTCCACGTGTCGCTCGCAGATGTGATGTCTCTGGTCTCCAGCCGAGCACAGAGGCGGCACAGTCCACCCTTAGGAAGATGGGGCCAAGGATGATGCCTGTACACCTTCTGGAAGCAGGACCAGGGCGTTTGGGCAAAACATTCTATGTCCCTAGAGCTTGGTCTGGGCTTGCCAGGTGGCGCTAGTGGTAAAGAACCAGCTTGCCCATGCAGGAGACACAAGACACCTGGGTTGGGAAAATCCCCTGGAGAAGGAAATGGCACCCCACTCCAGTATTCTTGCCTGGAGTATCCCATGGACAGAGGAGTCTGGTGGCTACAGTCCGTGGGGCTGCAAAGAGTCAGACACAACTGAGAGACTGAACATCCACGCATGCATGCACTCTGCAGCCCTGCCTGACTTCTGCCAAGTTACCTTCACTCCTTGGTGACTCTGTCCACAGTCTTCCTCCCTGTTCATTGCTGCAATCATGTCATTTATTTTAATGTATGCCTGTGGCCGATTCATACTAATGTATGGCAGAAGCCATCACAATATTGTAATTATTCTCCAATTAAAATAAATCAATATATTTTTAATTGTTAAAAAAAAAGGTAAACAGTAGGAACACATGGCCACGTTGGGCCCTGTGATCTGGAGGATGTGACACCTCGCTTGTGGAGATGGACAGCCCCGCTGTTGCTTGTTCATTTTGCTGAGGCCACAGGAAAGGGGTTGCAAGATCCGCTGCTCCCAGCTGGCCTGAGATGTCAGTTCTCAAAAGGCAGGGGGCAGAGCGGAGGAACAGGTGTGGTTAGAGGTGCAGGTGGGCGTCCTCAGAGCTGTGTCCCCGATTCTCCAGGGACTTGATGGTCCTGTAGCTTCACCAGGCTTTATCTCTGAAGAAATCAAGTAACTTCTTCAGTCACCTGATGATGTGATGTCTGTAGCCCTGGGCTGGCTGGGGCTTGGGGTGGAAGAAGTAGGGCTGAAAGTGTGGAGGAAAGGAAGCCCGGGCCACACTGCACACAGAGTCCAGGCTGCCCCAGCTGGAGGGTACCTGCCTCCAGTCACCCAGACACGTGTTCAAATTCTGCAACAGCTTACCAGCCGAGCAAATCATTTGGCCTCAATGAACTCAGGGTCTTCATTGTAAGGCAGGACAAGTAACATGCACCTGGCAGGATCAAAAGATAAAGAATTAGAGATAAGAATTAGATAAGGTAAAGGTAAGAACTAGAGATGCTACCTAGGGAGTGTGTTTATTTGCACTTGCTTGGGCACTGTGCTAATTGCTTTGTATGCTTCAGGCATTTAATTCTCAAAGCAGCCTTTTGCAGCACTTTATTTTATGTCATTTCTTTTTTTTTTAATTGGAGAACAATTGCTTTACAATGTTGTGTCAATTTCTGTTGTACAACGAAGTGAATCAGCTATTCGCGTGCATAAATCCCCTCCCTCTGGCGCCTCCCTCCCACCCCACCTGCCACCTCGCCCTCTAGGTCATCACAGAGCTCCAAGCTGAGGTACCCCTGTTGTACAGAAGCTTCCCACCAGCTTATCTGTTTCGCACACGGTAGTGTATACATGGACTTCCCTGGTGGCTCAGATGGTAAAGCGTCTGCCTACAAGGTGGGAGACCTGGGTTTGATCGGGAAGATTCCCTGGAGAAGGAAATGGCACCCCACTCCAGTGTTCTTGCCTGGAGAATCACATGGACGGAGGAACCTGGTGGGCTACAGTCCACGGAGTTGCAAAGAGTCGGACACGACTGAGTGACTTCACTTCACTTTAGTGTATACATGTCGGTCCTAACCTCCCAGTTGGTCCACTCTCCCCTTGCCCCTGTGTGCAGGGCTTTGTTGTATTACTCTCCATATTTTACAGATGATGACCCAGTGATGTCAGACAAGCTTCCCCAGGTCACGTGCTTACGGCCTAGTTGAGCTCGGGTCTCTCTGGCTACATGGCCAAGCTCCCGCTCTCACAGCCACCACCTGCATGCATGGTAGTGCGCCCCTGTGGCTGGCTGGCCCATCCTGTGACTCAGCTTCTCCCTCTCCTGTGCGCAGTGTGCGGGAGCGCTGTCTGGAGGAGCAGAAGAGGCGGAGGCAGCGAGCCACCAAGAAGATCAGCACCTTCATAGGCACCTTCCTCGTGTGCTTTGCGCCCTACGTGATCACCAGGTGAGCCTGCCCGGCGGGCCCAGAGCTTGGGGCAGGTGGGGTTGGGTGCGGGGCTCCAGAGAGCCACGCCAGCCCACGTGGCCTGTAGCCATGGTGGGCCTCGCTTGGCCACGTGTTTTCCAGAGGGTGGATCGGAGGATGAGAATGAACTTGACAGATGAAGAAGAAGGAGGCCATATGCTTTTGCTTTTCAGCCTCAGATTCTTCTAGACTAAACTTAGGGCCGAAAGTGGTGAGACTCCCCACTTGATTGCAAAGCACATCATGCTAACGTTCAGTCCCCAAACCCAGGAAGCTCTAAAGGAGGAGACAAGGGAAGAGATAGGGGAGAGCAGCCTGCAGGGTGTGGGTTCTTGCTGCCCACTGAGTGCCGGAGAGCCCCGCCTGGAATCCCCGGCCCAGACACCCTGATCAGCAGGTGCCACCTGCCCAGGGCTCAGGGAGCATGCTCCGTGCCCAGCCAGACGGGCCCACCCATCCACGGCTCCAGGATCTGCCGCTGTGAGTCCAGGCGTTGTGGCTTGTCACGTTCTCTCCCTGTCCCCATCCCCCATGCCAGCCGAGGTTGCAGTACAATGGCCTCAGGGCTGTACATTCCAGAAGCCAGCCTCCTCCAACTACAGAATTCTCCTTACATGTTGTAACCAGAAAAAAAAAGTATTACCTACTTAGTTTTGCTCACTGGAGAGGAGACACCCCTGCATACACAAATTTATATCCAAAATGGCTTAACTATTCGGGAAGATGAAAACAGAAAGGATCTTGATGTTCTATTGGAAAGTGGATGTTGAGCCTGGGAAGTAGGAGCTGTGCAGGGTTTTGTGTGCATGTGTGTGTGTGTGTAAAGTAGAGAGCATATGGCCCATCCCCCAGCATCCCTCAGCCTCCCCTCAGCAAACCCAGAATCCCTCAATATCCACTTGAACCCCCAGTATCTCTCAGCATCCACTAGCATCCCTCAGCACTCATATTCTCCAATATCCCTCAGCATCCCCCAGCATCCTCCTGCATCCCCCAGCATCCCTCAGCATCCCCCAGCATCTCTCAGCATCCTCAATATCCCCCAGCATCCCTCAGCATCCCCAAGCATCCTCCTGCATCCCCCAGCATCTCTCAGCATCCCCAGTATACCCCAACATCTCCCAGCATCCCTCAACATACCGCAGCATCCCTCAGCATCCTCAGTATCCCCCAGCATCCCCCGTATCTCCCAGCATCCCTCAGCACCCCCATTATCCCCCAGCACCTTCCTGCATCCTCAGGTGGCTGGGACCTGTAAAGGATGCCCTGCCTCACCATCCCCCAGAGAAGGATGGTGCTCCAGGGAGGAGAGGCTCACTGTGCCTGGGTCCCTCTGTTTCTCCCTGTCCCTCCTCACATTGAGCTGAAGTCTGGCTCCCCATAGTTCCACCCATGCTCCCAATCCTGCTTTCTGCAGTCCAGGAAGATGTCTGTCCCGGGGGCCCTGCTGATGGGCAGTGAGCCGGGCTCCCCCTCAGCAGCGCCTGTCTTCTCTTCTCCAGACAGCACAAGCCCAGAGCATCTCTCACTGTCTTTTCTGTGGTAGCCACTCCCTCTGGGGGAAGGCTAGTGGGGCTTACCTCTCACTTTAAACATAGGATGTCAGGCTATAGGCTCCCCCTCAGCAGCGCCTGTCTTCTCTTCTCCAGACAGCACAAGCCCAGAGCATCTCTCACTGTCTTTTCTGTGGTAGCCACTCCCTCTGGGGGAAGGCTAGTGGGGCTTACCTCTCACTTTAAACATAGGATGTCAGGCTATCTGCAGATCTCTCTCTGAGTCTGTCCTGAGCAGAGCAGATCCATCAGTTCCACCTTTTAGAACTACCCACGAGACCTCAGCCCTCCTGACGGTCTGTGTCATGGGTGGGGGTGTCCTGTGCATCGTAGATGTTGGCAGCCCCTCTGTCATCTACCACTTGCCACCAGCAGCATCTCTTCCCTCCCGCTCCCCACTTTTGACAACTAGAAATGTCTCCAGACACTGACAGGTCTAGACAACCTGGGGACCAGAACCACCCCTGGGTGGGAGCCCCGGTGTAGGTCTGCCATGCCTAGCCAGGACGTCAGAACTTGCAGAGATGTGGTTTCTGTGGGACACGAAGCCCAGGCAGAAACACAGGAGAGTGGGTTTCAGTTGCTCTCTGAGGGTGGGCTGCAGAGTTTGTCAGCCTGGGCTCTGGAGTTCAAACTCCAGCTCCTTGACTTCCTGCTTGCTGTGTGACCTTGGGCCAGTGATACTGCCTCTCTGAGCTTCCAATTTGTCGTCTATAACCCAGAAGTGAGCAGTGCCTGCCCCTTAGGGTTGTTGTAAGCGTTCAAGGGCTTCAAGCCCAGGGAGCGTGTGTGTGTCACGGGCTTCGTCTCGACGCATCTACCCTCCCTCCCCTACGTACCGCACCAGCCGTGGTGCCTGGCCTGGGACTGGCTGGCGTGTGAACCAAAGGGGCCTAGATAGAGGAGGGAGAGATGAATCAGGAAGGGAGGGCATGCGGACACCCCTTCTCTTAGCTCCCACAGTAAGGGGACTTACAGGCTAATGAGGTGAACTTGAACCCTCAGAGGACAATAGGTAATTCAGCTCCAAATTTAAGTTATTGGATTTTTCCCTGGCTTAATCGCATTTCCCCACAAAATTTTCCTTTTTTCTGATTATAGCTTGCTTCCCTCTAATGGTGCCCAGAAAAAAACAAAAAACAAAACTGTTTCAGTGAAATTGATGGTCGGTTCACAACTCAATATGTTCTCTCCAAATGGACATGGTGCATTTGGACTTTTAAAAAACACTCATAAAACTGTTCATCTTTTGTGGGGACAGATGGCAACTTACAGGGGAGGAAAAGAGATGCTTAGGAAACCTCTGCAAAGCCCTCCCCCACCCCCACTGCCACCACCCCATCCAGCCACTGCCTTCACTTCCCCGTGTGCGCAGTTCTATCCCTGGGTTGGGAAGATCCCCTGGAGAAGGAAATGGCAGCCCACTTCAGTATTCTTGCCTGAAAAATCCCATGGACAGAAGAGCCTGGTGGGCTACAATCCACAGGGTAGCCAGAGTCGGACACGACCAGGTACTGAACCACCGATATAAGGATAGTTAAAACTTTTCATGCCGATTCCATGGTGAAATGGTGCTATTTTGGATATGTTGAATTAAATAAGGTTTGAAGTTAACAGACCTTCACATGTTTCTTTTCACGCCCAGGGCTCACCTTCTCGTTCTGTTGAACAGTGCTGGCCTCTAGTCAGAGAATCTGGGGTCCAGGCGTGCCTGTGTTCTTACTCCCAGCTCCCTCGTCCCCTTGACCTCTAGATCATTCTTTTCTGAGCAGGAACACCTTGGTTTCTGGGATGGTCCTACTGGCCGCACTGCCAGAGTGCTCAGAACGCCTCCTCCCCTGTCCAGTGCCCTGCTCGGCGCTGCTCATCTAGACGGGCAAGAATGAGCAGTGGCCAAATCAGTGGCTTCCTTTGTGGGTCAAGTGCATCGAGGCAGGAGTCCTCGAGGGTCTGAATAAGGGGATGTCAGGTCCCAGCACAGGGTGGCAGGCAGGGACTTTGTGGCCGACAGATCCTCGTGGCTAAGCCTCTTGAAATGACACCCGTCTTGGAACCACCTTTCCCTGCCCACGCCCTACCCCCGCACACCTTCTGTGACTGAAGACAGAAGAGATTCCCACGAGGGGCCTAGTCTTTGTGGCAGCGGGGGCCCCAGGCACACCCCAGGTCGGGGGGCACGTATGAACTTGCTCATCGCGTGCGGGGGACCTTCTGTGCTCCAGCTGTGTGCTGGGTAAGTCCTGGGTCACACCTGAGCTCCACTTCCCTTGCCAGGGTAGCGGAACTGCTAAAATAGGTGAGGTGGGGTAGACTGGGGGTGGGGCAGCATTTGCTCTGACGCCCACCTCCAAGGAGCTGGACCCAAACTCTCCCATCGTCGTCCACTGAGTCAGGGCTGAGAACTGCACACTCGCTGTGGGGAGAAGTCAGACTCTAGGAAGGAATGCGTAAAATAACCCATGCAAGGCCTTCCTCGTGGTGTCCCCCCACTACCCCAGCATGGAGTCAGGACCACTCATATTTTCGGTGGCAGTTGATTCTTCTGCTGTCCTTCCCAAGCTGGTTTCCGAGTGTGGACATGATCTCCCTGGTCTCAGAAGCGAAGTCAGGCTCTGCTCTGAAATGTAGCTGAGAGTTTAACTTCTTGTGGATGATTCCCCATGGAGAACCTAGAGCCATGGGTTATGGAAATGGTAGTTTCTCTAGCAGCCGCTCATCAAAGGAGAGTGAGAGTGAGCAGGCCAGTTGGGATCCACTGCACGTGGCAGGCCAGCACAGTTGTTGAGATGGATTCCAAGGCCAATCCTGTGAGTGACTCAGCCAAGGTTCCTGCCAGGGTCTGCCTGGAGCCAAAGCCCACCCATAGGTCCCCTTGCCCTGCATGAAGGCTTCTCCTTCCTCCCAGAGGATATAGGAAGACACTTGATGCCATGACCCACTCAGAACCACAAAGCTGCAGCTTCTGCAATGATTAAGACCAAGTTGCTTGAGTGGTGCTTAAACCCCTCATTGAGCCGTCAATACAGATACTGCTATTTCCGGTAACTCCACAAGGACAACCTCCATCTAAGCAGCCTGCCTTGCTACTTCTCCCCCTCCGATGTTATGGGTGGAGACATGTGCAAGCCTGTGGGTTGATGTTAGATCAGCCATGGGAAACACCGGGAGCTAGCAGAATCAGAACATCAAGAAAGAGAAGGGGCTTGTGCTATGACGTCTGCCCCCGATTTGAGCTGATCAGGAAGGTCCAGCTGGCGGGGAGTGGGGGGTCCCCTCTCCTTATCCCCAGTCTGTTCACATCTGCCCGATAACTGTCTCAGATCAGGAAGCACCATTCTTGGGTTAAGAACCACTCAAGTCTTCAAATAGATTCTCAGACTTCCCTTATTGGAGGATGTGGAGTCTATATAACCATGCATCTGTGCCAAGTCGCTTCAGTCGTGTCTCTTTGTGACCCTATAGATTGTAGCCCTCCAGGCTCCTCTGTCCATGGGACTCTCCAGGCAAGAACACTGGAGTGGGTTCCGTCTCCTTTTCCAGGGGATCTTCTCAATCCAGTTATCGAACCCTCGTCTGTTATGTCTCCTGCATTGACAGGCAGTTTCTTTACCATTAGCGTCACCTGGGAAGGCCCTTTATAACCATACCTTTCACTTATTCAACACTTATAATGTAGCCAGGATATACCAATACCTGCCTGATTGTACCTTGTACAGCTCTCCTTCAAGGTGAGTGCTAGAATCCCCATTTACGGAGGGTCAGCAAGGTGAGGTGAGTGGCCCATGGCCATTGCAGTAGCAACTGGCAGATTCAAGGCCAGCACCAGGCCTGTTGGCAAAAATTTAGCCCTGTGACTCTGTTACATCTCCAAAGCCTGGGGACCAAGCGCTGAAAATATAGACGTGTTTGTCCACAGGCTTTTGATCCAGCTTCCTAGGCCCAGGCCTCTTGGCGTGAACCTAAACATCCAGACTCCTGTGGGTAAAAGCCAGGTAGGTGAGTGAGTCCTTTCACTAGAAGCAGCAGCGTTTGCATGCAGTCACCTCTGACCTCCCACCAGACTGACAGCAGCTTGTGCAGACCTGGAGTCGGGCCCAGAGGTCATCACTACCAGCAGCTGGAGTCATCAGCAGATGCGGGTGGCCCAGCGCTGACGATGCATCCTTACCTCTCAGATTCCCGCATTGCACCAACCAACCCCAAAGCCCCTTGCGCCTGCATCTTGGGGCATGTCGGATGACAGAGGAGCGCGCTGGAAACCTCCGCCCTCACCCTTCCCATCTGTTTGGGGCATGTCGGATGACAGAGGAGCGCACTGGAAACCTCTGCCCTCACTCTTCCCATCTGTTTGGCTGCACTGGGTCTTAGTTGCGGCTCACGGGGTCCCCTGTTGCAGGGTATGGACTCGAGTTGCAATATGTAGGCTCGGTGGTTGCAGCACGTGGTATGGACTCGAGCTGCAATATGTAGGCTCGGTGGTTGCAGCGCCTGGGCTCAGTTGCCCTGGCGTGGCGTGGGATCTTAAGGCGTGTGGGATCTTANGGGTATGGACTCGAGTTGCAATATGTAGGCTCGGTGGTTGCAGCACGTGGTATGGACTCGAGCTGCAATATGTAGGCTCGGTGGTTGCAGCGCCTGGGCTCAGTTGCCCTGGCGTGGCGTGGGATCTTAAGGCGTGTGGGATCTTAGTTCCCTGGCCAGGGATCAAGTCCGTGTCCCCTGCACTGGAAGGCAGATTCTTAACCACTGGGCCACCAGGGAAGTCCCCCCGACCCTCACTCTTAATAGGGGTCACTGCCTTCTATTCACACACTCACACCAACAGCCCTAGTGGGCCAAGTCTGGCTGTTTGCAGAGTGTGTGAGCAGGGTGTGAGGATCTGCAACAAATTCTCATCCAGAAGCTGGAATTACAGTTTTTCAAATTAAAATGCACTTCCTAGAAGCATTTGTAAGGCTATTGTCTCCCCAGCAGATATATGCTTACCAGTAATTATGATTGTCTCAGATCATCGGAGTGGGGCCTCGAGGCCTTTGTGGATCCGACAGCAGCATTCCTGTGGCTTTTCAGAGTCATGGGATTATGACAGCAGAGGCCTTTAATATGCCCGGTGTTAATATTCTATTAATCAAAGGCCTTTTCCATGCTAATGGCTCATGAACATTTGAAGCTCAGCTTATTGTTTAGTCATGTCCAGCTCTTTTGTGACCCCATAAGGTGTACCCCACCAGGCTCTTCTGTCCATGGGATTTCCCAGGTAAGAGTGCTGGAGTGGGTTGCCATTTCCTTCTCCAGGGGATCTTCCCCACCCAGAGATTGGATCTCCTGCATTGCAGGCAGATTCTTTACCAGCTGAGCCACCAGGGAAACCCAGCTTGTTACTTACATATCTTCAAGTACACAGACCAGATTCTCCAGAAGTCTTGAGAAGACATCGGGCTTGCTTCCCAGAGGATGTTCTGTGGCCCGTGTTGCGCTTGGTGCACGGCATGTGCCTGGGTGTGCGTGTGTGAATGTGTGTGTGTGTGTGCGCATGTGTGAATGTGTGTGTGAGTGTGTGTGGGGGAGAGATGATATCATGGAAGTGTGAAGAGGGGGCACCAATTTACCACTTTAAATCCAAGGGTTGAAAGTGAAGGCCTCTTCTGCACCCTAGAACTGACTCAAGGAGCTGGGAGGTGCTGCCTGGCACCCACAGTCCAGGGTTCAGATCCACCCCCCATGCCCAGGCCACGTGGCCTCGGCCTGTCACTCTGCCTCAGGTCCTGCCCTGTCGTGTGAAGGGCAAGAGACGCTGCCAGGGGGACTGAGACCAAGTTTGCCAAAGTGGCTGTCAAAGCCCCGAGCCTGTGAGGACCCAGAAGAGGAGCTGGGTCTGGGATTACTGGTGTTACTGGTCTTCTCTCCCCCAGAATTTAGTTTCTTTGCAGAGTCCCATCATCGAGCAGAGCTGAGACACTGGTTTCTCTGGGAGGGGGGAGGTTGGAGACTGCCTGGGAGTCCTGGCAAGGGTACCTCCATCCTCCTCCCGGGACCAGGGTGGCTGGGCTGCCAGGTGAGGTGTGAGGGCCCTGTGGGTGAAGGCCGAGGGGGTGGCTTCCTGACTGTCAGTGCTCTGCTGTGACAGCCGGCCCAGAGACCTTCCTGGGACCCGGATCAGAGGGCCTTGTACCCAGAAAGGGGAGATGCTCCCTGGAGGGGTCCCCCAGAACAAATACAGAGCAAAGGATGTCCAGAGGTGGGGACAGGCGGGTGGGCCAGGAACTGCTCGGGGCCACCTTGAGTCCGATAAACGCCCGTCTTCATGCTCAGCTTCCGACTTGGCAGCAACGACATCCTGCAGCCCTCACGCCCCCCACCGAGCCAGGCTGTGCCCCGGGACCCCCAGGGGCTCACCGCCATCTCCGAGCCTCCCGA
This sequence comes from Oreotragus oreotragus, assembly GCA_006410675.1. Classification (NCBI taxonomy): domain Eukaryota; kingdom Metazoa; phylum Chordata; class Mammalia; order Artiodactyla; family Bovidae; genus Oreotragus; species Oreotragus oreotragus. The sequence continues at coordinate 87,624 of SJYX01015201.1, read as the reverse complement.
GATGCTCGGGAAAGCAGACGCCTGACCTCCCCTCCCCCTCAGCCCCCAGCCTGACTGGCCGCCCAGCCTGTGTGCTCTCAGCCCAGGGGATCCTCGGGGGAGCTGTGTCAAGGTTGTCCAGGACAGGCACGTGTGCATTCTAAGCACAGAAGTGTAAGCGTTCCCCCGGCACACTGCCCGATGGCGGAGGTTTCTCAGGCACACGCCTCAGGCAGGACCTGGAAAGTCACCTTGGTGCTTACTGGACAGTGGGGGCAGGGGACAGGGAGCCCTGCTTTGTAGGGAAAACACCCTTCTCCCTGGAGGGGAAGGGCCAGTGCCCTGCTCTAGGGGCTGTTGACTTCTGCTGACCCCAAAGTCGGCCCTCGGTGCCCATGGGCTCCAGGAGCTCCGAAGGGTTTGGTGCCATGTTGGTGTTATGACCAGGGGCCCATGAACAACCAGATCCTGCCTAATACCCTCTGCACACCCACAGGCTCCTCAGTGGACATAGGTCTGTTTCCCAGCCCTGCCGCTGTAGCTAGCTGCCACTCATTGAGCACCTTCAACAGTAGAACTGTGCAGCTTCAGTTAGAGGCTGGAAGTTCAGGATCAAGATGTCAAGCAGGTGGGTCCTTCCGAAGCTGCCAAGCTGCTCCTCCAGGCCTCCCCGCTGCCCCCCTGGAGCTTCTGGTGCCATCTTCAGTGTCACTTGGCTTCATAAGCATCACCCCGTCTCTGCCCTCATCTTGCAGCATTCTCTCTGCACGCACCTGTGCCCAGACTCCCCGCTTTTGTAAGGACACAGCCGTCACGTGGGCTCAGGGGCCCACCCTTCTCCAGCAGGACTTCGTCTTAACTGATTACACCTGCAACTAGCCTGGTTCCAAAAAAGTTCCGCTCTGAGGTGTTGATTGGAGAAGGAAATGGCAACCCACTCCAGTATTTTTGTCTGGAGAATCCCAGGGACAGAGTTGCCATCTATGGGGTCGCACAGAATCGGACGTGACTGAAGCGACTTAGCAGCAGCAGCAGCTGAGGTGTTGAGAGTTAGGACTTCAGCCTATGAATTTGGGGAGACATAGTTCAACCTAAAACAGGGGGCTAGGGCGAAAGGAAACCAAGTCCCCCTTGATTAGCTAACACCTGAGCCAATAACCCCTAAACTCAGGGCTCTTGGGCCAGACCTGTGGGCAGGGGCAGGAGAGCAGAGAGAGGAGAGGCAGAGTGTGACAGGCCACATTGAGCACACGGTGACCCTGCTCACGAGGAAACTGTGACTGATCGGAATAATAATGTCCCTTTCCTGGAGGGGAGGGTGTTCGGGGGAGGTGGCTGGGCCTGGTGTGAGAAGACTGGCTGGAGCGTTCCCTTGCTCAAAGGTCATCTGGGGACCACGTGGCCATCCCCTGCCCAGATAGGAAATTAGAAAGAAGCAACTGTAGCAACACAGAAACCCCTGCCCATTCCGCTAAAGCAGTAGGGACTTGGAACTGTCAGAGTTGGAACAGAACAAAGCCAGCCACGGTGGGCACATGGCAGGGAGGGTCCCCATGCATAGGAAAATCAGAAAGCAGGCCAGCCAGCCACATCCAGTCGCAGAAGGGAGCCTCCTAGGTTCACCCTGGCCCGGGGTGACCTGAAGCATCTCTTTGCCTGGAGGCCTTGTGAAGGCCAGATGCTGGCTTTTCGGAATAGAAGTCCTGTGCACTGTGGACAGAGGATGACAGAAATGCTGGGAATCACAGCAACTTCACGGAAAGGGAGTTCTCAGGGCCGGGAGGGACCCCAGAATTCACCCTGTCCAATCGGCAACACGGAGATTTGAATCCCAGCGTGGCACCCAAGCAAGACGTGGGTCGCAGTTAGATGCAACTGGGCTTCCGACTGAGGAGATGCTGGCTTGCTGCACAGTCCCTCTGAGGCTTGATTTCCTCATCTGTAAAGTGGGACGAATGACACCCATTCTGCAGAGGATAACTAAGATTAGAGAGTGTGCACATCTCATATTTGGCCCAAAGGAGATACGCAACTGGGAGCTGTCACTACTGAGCCAGGCATGTTCAGACTGGACATAAACTCTCTGAGAAGCAAGTGCAATAGATTTTACCTCTTAATTATCTAAAAGGTGAAATTTAAAATTGTCCTCAAAAATTTTATTCTGTGAAATCTACAGAACCTGCAGATAATAATTTTGATCTTGCTGGATGGTTTGATGCTATTTGGCTCTTAATAAGTTCTCCTAGAAGGGCTCAAATGCTCAGACTGAATTTATCTATATGGAGAAGACAGACATTTTGGAAAAGCAACCGGGCATCGCGTAGCAACAATGTGTTGGCATTCAGCTATTTCATTGTTATTATTGTAATTCTAGACTCAGGGGTTTTGGTTCCCTTATGCTCATCACTTCCCAACATAGATTTCTTAAAAGTACAGATTTCCCAAATGCCGACAGCTCCATTTTCCGCCACTCAGGCTTCCAAGGAGAGGAGCAGAACATTGGCCGGCCACATTCCCCCTCGGGGTGGGAGGGCAAGGGCAGATAGTGGTGCTGGAAACAGGACGCCGGATAGAAGGGCCTCAGAAAGGGGACATCAAGGGTCTGTTCCAAAAGGGGATCATTGCAACAGGGAATCTCCCCCCTTCAGCTTCCTTCCTCCTCCTTCCCGTCATGAGCTCGTCCTCATGACCTAAACCCAAAGAAGCCTTCAGGAAAATCGCTCAAGTTGGCAACGCAGGGTTACAGCCCAAGCTCGGTGATTTCGGTACCAGGGTTCTCACCTGGACAGCCCTCCACGCTGAGAGGCACCCTGCCTTCCATCCTGCCGACCCCTCCCTCACCCCCCCTCCCAGGAAGGATACAGATGCCAGATCCCAGTCTGAGCACAGTTAGTGGCTCTTCCTCCATCACAGACTTGCTGTGTGATGTTGGGCAACCTCTTTCCCTCTCTGGGCCTTGATTTCCTCATTTGACAGGGGGTGGGGAGAGGGTAATTTATGATTTCCAAGCTCCCTCCCAGCTCTGTGGCCTTTTGTACCTTCTATTAATTCTGGTTAATGTCCAAATATGGCCAAAGGTTCTGGACACATTTGTGAGAGAAGAACTAATGTCTTGATTTGGAGGGAATTCCCTGGTGGCTTAGATGGTAAAGAATCTGCCTGAAATGTAGGAGACTTGAGTTTGATCCCTGGGTCCGGAAGATCCCCTAGAGAAGGGGATGGTTACCCCACTCCAGCAGGCTACAGTCCATAAGGTCGAAAAGAGTCGGACACAACTGAGCGACTGATCATTTTACTTTCTTTCCGTTTACGTAGCGGAAGGCTTTCACTCCCTCACAGCATGGCCTTAGCACTGTTGAATGGAGTTGTTAGATGGGTCTCAGAACCGAGCCCCTTTGACACAGAAGCCGCCTCTTCCCTCACCTCCTGAGGTCGCCTTAGGGCATCCCCTACTGCTGCTATTGCCAGGGGCCCCCAGATCCCAGCCCTGGGAAGAAGCCTTTCTCACCAGCAGATTCTTCCCTGCTGCAAGACATACTTTGAGCTTTGCCAAATATTTGGAAAATTGTTCTTAGCGCTTCCTCCCAGGCAGCCTCCCTTGGAAGGCAGAGCTAGGATTTGGAGCAAAGAATCCCATCTCTTCTGGCTGCAGTGATCATAGAGATGATCTTGTCCAACTTCTCACTTTTCATGTAAAACATCCAGGCCCCAGGAAGGGAAATGACTTGCCCAGGGTCACAGAGCAAGTCAGCAGCAGAGTTAGAGCCTGGATGCAATGAAACCCTGAGTGCGTTTCTCAGATCAGCTTGGGTTCCCGAATCAGACAGACCTGGGTTCACATCCTGCCTTTGCAGCTTCCTGGCAAAATACTTAACGTCCTTGGATGTCGATTTCCTCTCCTGTGAAATGGAGATGTCTAAAGTTCCAGGGTTCCATGAAATCACGTGTAATATGTGTCACAGCACAGCACCTAGCCTAAAGGAAGTGCCTGGTGGGCGGCCACGGTTGTTAATGGCTGGTACTGCCGTTGTCGTTGCCACTGGAGGAGGCGGCCTCAGAGACCCTGAAGCTCCGACAGGAAGCCGGGGTCAGGGGCTCAGCGCGGGCGCGCAGCTGTGCTCTCATAACCCGACGCCCTCCGGGTCTCTGTCCGCAGGCTGGTGGAGCTGTCCTCTGCAGTACCCATCAGCTCCCACTGGGGGGTGCTGTCCAAGTGCTTGGCCTACAGCAAGGCCGCGTCCGACCCCTTCGTGTACTCCTTACTGCGACACCAGTACCGCAAGAGCTGCAAAGAGATCCTGAACAGGGTCCTCCACCGGCGATCGCTCCGCTCCTCCGGCCTCACCGGGGACTCCCACAGCCAGAACATTCTGCCGGTCTCCGAGTGAAGGACGTTGCTCTGCTGGAGAGCTTGGAAGGAGGCGGCTGGTGAGAAGGGAAGGGCGGGCTCGGGGCGCCCGGGTGGACACGGCCGGCCGCCACCGCCTCCAAGCCTAGGGATGCTGGACCCCCGGCTCGGGGCGGCCCTGAAGCCTGGTTCCTGGTGCCTGCAGGGCAGGCGGTGAACTGCCCCTGTTTATCACCGAAGGATGGCCAAGGCGCCTGTGCTCTCGCTTTTCTTTCTGAGAAGCTCCTTTGAGCTCCGAGACTCAGCAGAGACTCCCCAGGAGTCACTCCCAGGGCGGTCACGGTCAAGGACATACAGCTGGTGGCAGGAGGGGAAGCATGGTGTCCACCTGCTTGCTCACCCCGGGACCGTTGGGCTCCACGCTGAAAAGAAGCAGTGACCTCCGTGGGGCATCGGTCACCACGGGAGCGAGGTTGCAGTGGCCATTTGGCCCCACGTCTGGCATGGCTACCTGCCGTGGCGGCTGCTGTAGTCCAAATATCATTCAGCTGGTACTAACTCAGCTGTGCTCAGCTGGGACCTCGGGCCCCCAAGCCCAAGGGGCAAATGTCTAACAGCTAGTGTTACCCAGCTGTGGCTGACAAGTTGCGTCAGACATGATCATGTTGGATTCAACTTTTCTCTCTCTCTTCCCTCCCCCTGCCCCAAAGCTAAGATGTGTGTGTGTGTATAGACAACCTTAGCATGAAAATGGTTTTCAATAGGCAGGTACTACATGTAATAATGTTCTGACCCAAAGCCACCTTCTTCTGATTCACATGTCATAACTGTTGGAGGCAAGCAGAGGGCAGAGGAGCGTGCCTGGCAGGTCCCCAAACCCCGGTCTGTGACTTGAATTCGTAGGAAGCGTTTCACCTTGTCTCACGTGTCTTGTCCAGCATGTTCTTTGAGGTGATTGGAGGACAGACCTGAGCAGGTTTTTAGCCTGATTTTAAGGCACCTAGTTCCATCATCCCTAGGGTTCAATATCTTAGTTTCTGTAAGTCATGAACAGACAGTAGAGGCTTCCCAAGCTGATCCAGAAAGTGCTCTGGGCGCATGATGGGAGAGTGAGTTTTTACTGAAAACCATAACTTGGAAAACTATGCCAGTCCACTAGCAGCCACCATCTTGTTTTCATCAAAACAAGGTGAGTGCACCAGGCTCTGCCTGTTTGCCTTTTTACCATTTCGAGTGATGTGTGCATGCTAAGAGCAGTTATTTTTCCATCCTTCACTCTAACAAGTGACTCCTCCAGGGTGGAAAGGATGGGAGCAAAAGGCTCAGAGGGCTCATTCTCCACTTCCTTTTCTGGGCACAGCCTGACTTTGGAAATGTAGAAGGGAGGACCCCGTTCCACAGGGACCAGCCAGGAAGAACCTGATGCTTTTCACTGCCAAGTGGCCCCAGTATCGAAAAACAGACAAGTGTGTGCATGTTTGAAAAGATGACGTCTTACTAACCTTAACTCCTCATTTAGAAAACAAATCAGTGAGCCTGCCCTACTCTTGTCTCGTTTCTAAGTTTCCATGGATACCGACGTAGCCTTGGAAGCCTTGACGCCTCCCCATCGCAGCTGGAGGTATACCCACACCTGCTTAGAGGAGCCAGTGGCACACAGCCCTTCCCAATTCCGTGTTCTGGGACATCACCTTGGTAGCTTTAAATCAGCCATGATGGGCATATTTATACCATGAGAGTCAGCAAAGGCTACAAACCAGGCCCTTTTCTCCACCGAAAACTCATTGCTAAACATCTCCCAGCACATCACTGCCCATACAGGACTTTGTGTGCCACTGAAACAAAATTGTTCTGGTTCAGAGCACTTTTGGCCCCTCAGGTTTGAATCACAACACTCACTTTTGTTGCGCTTTCCTAGCATCAAGCAGCTGTTCCCCCTTCGCTGTCCCAACCCCCAAAGCATCAGTGAGGTCGAAGACAAGCAAAGAGCCAGGAAAACCGTCTCTCTTTCACACAAATGCTCTTTGGGCAGCAGAGGAGTAGTGACCCAGTGGCTGAGGTCAATAGTCAGATTCAAACAATCAAATAAGTTTTCGTCAATGTCAGGTTGAAGAAATAACTGTCAACTCCTCTTCCTGCTTGCTCTGTGCAGGCAACAAATTATACTCCCAAAAGCAACTTGATCCCCTTTCACCTCTTCTTTAGCTAAAAAGTAAGATCTGTCACCTATAATGTCACATATCTTGAGAAGAGGCATTTTGTAATTTATACTTAACCTTAGGACTGCCAACAAACCAACGGAACCAGCTGTACTGGCATCGTGGTGACAGTCCCCCAAATATGCCAGCTGATTGGGTATCTTCATTATTATTAGGACACATGTATCAAGACCCAAGGAGAAGTGAGAAGAGGATCACTTCATTAGTGATCAATATCCACCCACTCTGCTAGGATTACCTTTAGATGAATGTTTATATTCATCTATATACAGTCTATAAAATTTCCCCAGCTTCATTATTCCCAAGAGAATTATCTACCTCATTTGGTAATTTATCAAATGTCACATGGATTTCTCAGGTAAAACACCTAGGAAGGTCCAGAGCAGCGTCTCTGTGAAGAGCCTGGGATGACTTCCTTGGCAGCAGCCCAGCAGAAGGCTTGATGTTGAAGGCCTGAGCACTGGTGGACAGCTGGGCTCGGTGTGAAAGGGTTTCAAGAAGCTGGAGAACAGAGCCTAGAATGGAGAGGATCTCAAATCCTAAACCCACATACAGGGCTCAGTTCCTAGCCCAACATGCTCTGAACTTGTAGGTTTAAACTCCACCCACAATGGCTTTCTCAGTCACTCTGCAACTGCAACTTTTCTTTATGCTGCTTCTTGAAGGAGGGGATTTCAGAGCCCTGGGGCCCGCTGAGGGGCAAGGGTCATGGCTTTTGGGGTTGTGTGTCTCGTGGTCAGCTGACCTCCCAAAGACGTTTCCCTGAGAGCCTGCCTGCTTTTCCGAAGTCACAGCTGCGGGGGAGGAGGGGAAGTTGCCTTGACTTTTCTCACACCGACTGTACCTTCCTTCTAGGACTCAGCTCAGCCTTCTGTCACATGAGCAATAAACCTCTCTCCTCCTGTTTGTGAAATTAGTTTCCTTTCTCATGATGCCTTTCTTTCTGAGAGAGGATGGAAAGATCAGGCCACGTCCAGGTCCTGGTTGCTGTCCTTTTACATACTTCAGTGCCCTCGGATGATGTCTTTGCAGGACTGTTCTGTGACCCTGTGGTGGGGGGGTGGACCACGGGCTGCACATATTTAGAATTTACCCCAATTCCGCATCCACTCATTTACCTATGATTTTAATGAGGATGTTTTATCAGGTGCCAAAAATTCCTTGCATCCGTTCGTGTCTTTTGGACCACAGGCACCAGAGGGAGAAGAGGGGTCCTGGATGTATTTGGGGCTCCCACTACTTTCCTGAAAGATCCACAGCATCTGGAATGAAGCCTTCAACGAGCTAGCCTGACCTCTGGCTAGCTGCCTTTGCCCTTCAGGTGGAAGGAAGAGATGTAGGGACCTCAGTCTCATTCCTGCCTCTCCAATTGGGATGCAGCCACAAAGTCAAAGCCCTCTTTCCTCCTCCTTCCACACATACAGGTTAAAGGAGCAGGCCCTGGGCATTTCTGGGAACCAGCTATCTAGGAGAGAGGAGTCCCCATGAGTGGAAATGCCTGCCTTCCCAGGTAATTGCTTCAGGAGGGGAACGTGCCTAGGACATGAGGCTCCGCTCAGCCTGACCCAGACTGATCACCGTGCAGAAGCAGTGGTCTGCGAAAGTCCAGGGAAGCCGAGTTCTGGAGAGGTTGGAGAGCAGCCCACGGCAGCCACGGATTCCAGCCCAGCACTGCAGGAATGCCCGCCTCTCACTCTGACATTTACAGAGCACCCTCTGTGTGTCCAGCCCTGGACTGGGTCAGGCTCTGGGAAGACCAGGATTACTCTAGAGAATGGAGGCTGAGGCTGCCCTCGTGGGCTGTGCACAGGGCTAGGGGCACAGTGGGAGGGCTGACACACTGGACAGTGGGGAAGGAGGGTTCAGGAAGGTTTCCTAGAGGTGGTGACATTGGACCTGAACCTGCACTGGGGAGGATCATGTGACAAGACAGGAAGGAGGCGTGAACAACATGTCTGGTATGGAGTTTGGTGGGATGAGAGCTAGACGTGTGTCCAGATCAGGAGGGGAACGTGCCTAGGACATGAGGCTCCGCTCAGCCTGACCCAGACTGATCACCGTGCAGAAGCAGTGGTCTGCGAAAGTCCAGGGAAGCCGAGTTCTGGAGAGGTTGGAGAGCAGCCCACGGCAGCCACGGATTCCAGCCCAGCACTGCAGGAATGCCCGCCTCTCACTCTGACATTTACAGAGCACCCTCTGTGTGTCCAGCCCTGGACTGGGTCAGGCTCTGGGAAGACCAGGATTACTCTAGAGAATGGAGGCTGAGGCTGCCCTCGTGGGCTGTGCACAGGGCTAGGGGCACAGTGGGAGGGCTGACACACTGGACAGTGGGGAAGGAGGGTTCAGGAAGGTTTCCTAGAGGTGGTGACATTGGACCTGAACCTGCACTGGGGAGGATCATGTGACAAGACAGGAAGGAGGCGTGAACAACATGTCTGGTATGGAGTTTGGTGGGATGAGAGCTAGACGTGTGTCCAGGAATGAGATCAGGTGTGTGCAGAGGAGGTGACGTGCCTCCTGAGACAGAGTGCACGTGATCTGTGACCCAAGGGAGAGTGTCGAGGTCTTGAACTTGGGAGTTCCAAAATTAGAGCTCTTTTAGAAAGAAGACATAGGGGAAAATCCACATAATTTAGCTAGTGAAAAAGAGAAGGAAGAAAGAGAAGAAAGGAAGGCAGGGTGGGTGGGAGCTGCTGAATTCATTGCAGTTCTTTTGTGGAACATCCAAAGTTATACTGTGAATTGGGAGGCCAAGCAAAATTCATTCTTAGGAAAGAACCTCATTGACCAGGGTGCATCCGCTGATAATACACCTGAGAGGGAATGAAGATATGTCTTCAGAAGGGTATGTACACATTCCATAATGACACAGGGTCCACGTGGGCAGGGCCCATAACTCCTGGGGACAACTGGAAGAATCCACAGCAGAAACAACCAGATTTGCAAAAGTTACCCTTGTGCTAAGCTTCCCTGGTGGCTCAGAGGTTAAAGCGTCTGCCTCCAATGCGGGAGACCCATGTTCGATCCCTGGGTCGGGAAGATCCCCTGGAGAAGGAAATGGTAACCCACTTCAGTACTCTTGCCTGGAGAATCCCATGGATGGAGAAGCCTGGTAGGCTACAGTCCATGGGGTCGCAAAGAGTCCAACACGACTGAGCGGCTTCACTTTCACTTTCAAGTAACAGTTCAGCCACCCTTCCGCCCTTCGCACTCACACCCGTCTCTGGGGGCGGAGCAAGGGGCTGTTCAATTTGCTCACGTGGTGTGCCACGTAAATGTGCGTTTAGCACTCACGTCCCAACATCACGCATCTGCTCAGTCTTAGCAGTGTGATGTTGCTGTCGCTCAGCCGCTCAGTCGTGTCCGACTCTTTGTGACCCCACAGACTGCAGCACGCCAGGCTTCCCTGTCCTTCACCATCTCCTGGAGTTTGCTCAGAACTCATGTCCGTTGAGTCGGTGATGCCATCCAACCCTCTCATCCTCTGTTGCCCCTTTCTCCTCCTGCCTTCAATCTTTCCCAGCCGTGTAATAGTTTATCACATATACCCACATATAAGGGACTTTTGAAATAATGTAAGTTTTTGACTCAAAAGACTATGTTCATGCCTTTTGGAGCACGTGCGCGCTTAGGAACACTGACCTGCGGGCATTTCCTGTGCCCTTTCTCTTGGAGGCCCAGTGATTATAGTCAGTATCTTACTCCTCGGCATGGAACAGTGGTTGCACATGTGTGCTTTTTAATACGTTTATTTATTTACACATTTGTATTCATTTATTCATTTTTGGCTGTGCTGGGTCTTCATTGCTTCGAGGCCTTTTTTCTCTAGCTGGCCGAGCGGGGCTTCTCTCCGCTTGCGGCGTGTGCTGCTTCTCACTGCAGGGGCTTCCCTTGCCGTGGAGCACAGACTCTAGGCGCAGAGGCGTCAGCACTCGCAGCACGTGGGCTCAGGAGTTGTGGCCCCAGGCTCTAGAGCACAGGCTCAGTAGCTGTGGTGCGTAGGCTTAGTTGCTCCATAGCTTGTGGGATCTTCCCAGATCAGGGCTGGAACCTGCGTATCCTGCCTTGACAGGTGGATTCTTTACCACTGTGCCACCAGGGCAGCCGGGTGGCACGTGTCTAATAGAACCTGAAGTCACATTTTGAGGAGTCTAAAATCTGTTATTTGGAGACAGGAATCCCACACTGAATCACTGGAGTCAGATTAGAGTCACCAAGGCCTCCGAAATACCCCAGATGACTCAGAGGGACTGTATTTAGGGAGTAGCAGCTGCTACCGCAATGGTGCATGACTGACCAGTTAACCCGGACCAGTCAATTTCCCACTGGCCAGATCAGAGAGGTGGCTTCTGCCTGCCTACAATACCAGACAGCCAGCCCCCAGAGGCTCAGTCCACCATGGCCCAGCATTCAGGCCATGTCTGCCGAATCTTTGCTTGGATCATCTGTAACCAAAGCCCACGCTGTATTCGAATGCCAAGTTCCCTCGCAAGGTGAAATCGTTTTAAACCTCAGTGACCCTGTTTTACAAGTGTGTAAGCACACTTCCTCAAGTGTGGAACATCTGAGGGACATTTAAGGAGTTCAGTGTCTCACCAACCCCATCAGGATTTCTTCAGGGGAAACCTTGCAACTCCAGGGACAAATAAAAGAGCTGCCTTGCCATCCTTTGTTACCAACACAGGGCATTTTCATAAACACCGGGATAGGCCAGTCTGTGTTTTCTTAGGCTAGTGTGCAAGAAGGAATTCAGATCTTTTCCATTTGGATGTTCATTGATTGTCCATTGTGGTGAGGAGGCTCCTTGGAGGTCTTAAATCTGTCCTTCTGCTGTGGTGTCCTATGGAGCAGATGCCAGTGGACAATTTCAGCCACTCTATTCCCCGGTGGCTCTGCCTGCAATGCAGGAGACCCAGGTTTGATCCCCAGGTGGGAAAGATCCCCTGGAGAAGGAAATGGCAACCCACTCCAGTATTCTTGCCTGGAAAATCCCATAGACAGAGGAGCCTGGTGGTCTACAGTCGATGGGGTCGCAAAGAGTTGGGCTTGATTTAGCGAGTAAAAACCACTGCCCTGTCTGAACATCCATCCTNTGGGAAAGATCCCCTGGAGAAGGAAATGGCAACCCACTCCAGTATTCTTGCCTGGAAAATCCCATAGACAGAGGAGCCTGGTGGTCTACAGTCGATGGGGTCGCAAAGAGTTGGGCTTGATTTAGCGAGTAAAAACCACTGCCCTGTCTGAACATCCATCCTCCCTAATGGAGCACGGCCATCTCCCACACAGAGGTTCATCCTGCCCCATGTCCAAATGGTAACCACCCAACCTTCCTGCAGTAGGCTAGTTAGATGCTACCCTTTGAACCCTGGTAGCTCCAAGTTATGAGTGCACCCAAGTTGAACTCTTTACTTTCCTTCACTTTTCATGTATGTGTTAGTTACTCAGTCATGTCCAACTCTGTGACCCCAGAGACTGTAACCCGCCAGGCTCCTCTGTCCATGAAATTCTCCAGGCAAGAACACTGGAGTGGGTAGCCATTTCCTTCTCCAAGGGATCTTCCCCACCCTGGGATCAAACCCGGGTCTCCTGCATTGTAGGCGGATGCTTTACCATCTGAGCTACTAGACTTCTTTATTTGGGAGGAGGCAGGGGTTGTGCAAAGTGAGGTGGGGGGGACTTACACAATCCATAGCTTGCCGTGGGGGGGGGGGGGTGTCCAGAGAACAGAAGGGAGCCTGCACTCANACCCTGGGATCAAACCCGGGTCTCCTGCATTGTAGGCGGATGCTTTACCATCTGAGCTACTAGACTTCTTTATTTGGGAGGAGGCAGGGGTTGTGCAAAGTGAGGTGGGGGGGACTTACACAATCCATAGCTTGCCGTGGGGGGGGGGGGGTGTCCAGAGAACAGAAGGGAGCCTGCACTCAGGAAGGCTAAGGTAGGTGCCAGCTAGTTCAGCATTCCACATGGAAATGCGCTTTATCTTTAGATGCTTCAAAAATACTTTTGGAAACTGGGATTTAGAAAAACTAAAGATATTTTATTTTAAGGGGACAGAGGGAGCTGCAAATGCCTGGCTCCTGTATGATGTTCTGTCTCTGAAGTCAGACTTATAGGAAAAGGGATGGACATCTGTGTGCTTATGCTGGACCAGACGTGCCCGCCACCATGTGCCCCCGTGACTCTGTGTCCCTGCGGGCATGCATATGGGCAACTGTTCACCAACAGCTGCAACCGAGCATAAAACAAGCGAAGCAAAATGCAACCGTCCTCTATAGTGTTTGTCTCCGTCAGAGTTTCAGCTTTATTTTCTCCTTTTATTAAACAGAAGTACGGCTCCATTAAAAATAATTACCAGAAGCCCTCCCCATGTGGCACTGTTAACCTTTCATGCAATACACTTACCAACAGTTGTTTTCTGTTGCAGTGGGACTCAGGATTAGATAATCCAAGGCCGGTGTTGCCTGCTCTGTTTACAACGGCTTGTGTTTAGTGCATACATAGCAAACGCTGTAATAAATTTTTATGAGAGAATTGAGAGTTCCTACAGGGGAAAATATGTATTGAGATTCTGTCCAATAGAGCCTCCTGTTATAAAATCTTATCCACACTTTGTTGACCTGGTGTGAACGTAGCTTTTATTACACACAAGTAAATTGTCAGAAATGGCAATTTTACAATTCCGTGGTGGGACACGTTTACATGTCCTTGTATTTATCTTGCTATTTTCTCTTCTGCGTCCTCTTTTCTCCCCCACTGTCACCACCTCAGATGCCCCTCGCCCTCACACGACCTCCCAGGGATGGCACTCATCCTTGGGGACCATTTGGTACCTGCCCAAGCCCCCGGCAGCTACCCTTTCCGTACATACCTGCCCAGGGACTGACTGCCTAACCCTGGGAGGCCTGTCCCCCACCCTCCCAAATATTCAATACCAGGCAACTGTGGCCACGTCTGGCCCAGTTACTTAGGCTTTGCTCGATTACTCATTGCTGCTCAGATTCCAGAAGGAGAGCAGGAAGGACCTCCGAGGGGAAGAAGCCCCACATCTGATGATCACCTGCAGTGTGCTGGGCCCTGTGCCAGGCACCTACCACACGCTGAATGTGTGTCCCCCCAGAATTCACGGGGTGCTTCCCTGGTAGCCCAGATGGCAAAGCATCTGTCTACAATGCAAGAGTACCCGAGTTCAATCCCTGGGTCGGGAAGATCCCCGGGGAAGCGAGTGGGTACCCACTCCAGTAGAGTACCCATTCTTGCCTGGAGAGTTCCATGGACACGCAGAGCAGACGGGCCAGAAGTCATATGTTGAACCTAATCCACGGTGTGATGTCACAAGGAGGTAATGAGGGTGTAACCCTCATGAATGGGATCGATACCTTTACAAATAAGACCCCAGGGAGCTCTCTTGACCCTCAGCCACTGGGGGACGCTAATGTGAACTAGAAGCCACTATCTGTGAACTAGAGAAGCAAGCTGTCACCAGACACTGAATCTGTTGGTGCCTTGATCTTGGAATTCTTAGCCTCCAGAACTATGAGAAATAAATTTGCACTGACTTACTGTGTGACCTAGGGTGGCTTAATTCTTACCCCTATATTTCAGCTGAGGAACTGTGATGGTTAGCTTAACATGTCAACTTGACTGGATCATATCCAGATATTTGGCTAAACATTATTAAAGAAACTCCCTACGGTGCAGGCGACCTGGCCTCAATTTCTGGGTCACGAAGCTCCCCTGGAGAAGGAACTGGCAACCCACTCCAGTATTCTCACCTGGGAAATCCCATGCACAGAGGAGCCTGGTGGGCCCCAGGGTGGCAAAGAGCTGGACACGGCTGAGCAACCACGTGACGTGAGGTGGTTATTTTCTGGGTGAATCTGAGAGTGCTTCTGGATGAAGTTAACATTTGACTAGGTGGGTCAGTCAGTTTGCTTACCCTCTCCAGTGTGGGGGGCATAATTCAATCCATCGAAGGCCTGTGCGGTGCTATGCTTAATCGTTCAGTCACTTTAGACTCTTTGCAACCTCCAGGGACTGTATGTAGCCCACCAGGCTCCTCTGTCCATGGGATTCTCCAGGCAAGAATACTGGAGTGGGTTGCCATGCCCTCCTCCAGGGGATCTTCTCAACCCAGGGATCGAACCCAGGCCTCCCACATTGCAGGTGGATTCTTTACTATCTGAGCCACCAGGAAAGCCCACTGAGGCCCTAAATAGATCAAAATGGAAGAAAGAGAAATTTACTCCTTCCTGCTTGAGCTGAGACATGGATCTCCTCCTGCCCTCGGCACCTCCCTGGTTCTCAGGACTCTGGACTTGAACTGAATTACACCACCATCCTCCCTGCTTGCAGATAGCACACTGTGGGGACTTTCCAGCCTCCATCATTGCACGAGCCAATTCCTTATAATAAGTTTCCTCTCGTACATACAAAGATACGTGTGTGTGATTCTGTTTCTCTGGAGAATCCAGACCGACACAGGAACCTACAGGGATGGATCAGCTTGTGTGAGGTCACAGGGCTGCTTCATGAAAAGCCAGCTCCACCTCTCCCAGTCCCAGCAGAGTCCCCAGGATCAGTATCCTGCTACTCTTCACTGTGCCCCCTTTGCTGACTCCCAGCAGGAATTAAACATGAGTATTTAGCAGATAACAAACAGAGGAGCTGGTGGGCTACAGTGCCTGGAGGTGCAAAGAGTCGGACACGACTGAAGCCGCTGAGCATGCGTAGCACGACTCTCTCTCACAATGGTTGGTGGATGCCACTGTGGGCAGTGCTGATATTGCCAATGGAAAGGAAAACTTGAATAAAAATGAATATTTACACAAGCCACATTCCATCTTGACCTCTGGCTTGTTTGATTTGACCTTGTACAAGGCTTTTTCCTCTCTCAGCTCTAAATTCCCAGGAGGCACAAGCGGTGAAGAATCCTCCTGCCAATGCAGGAGACGTAAGAGACTGGAGTTACAGCCCAGGGTTGGACACAACTGGAGCGACTTAGCATGCACACACACGTGGGATAAGATTAGACATATGTCAGTGGGAAAGCATAGAGAGTCCAGAGATGGACCCCCACATATATGGTCCACTGATTTCAACAAAGGTGCTAAGAGAGGTCAACGGGGAAAGGAGAGTCTTTTCATCAAATGGTGCTCAAAGATCTGAACGTTCATATGCCAAAAGAAATAATAAACTTTGACCCATACTCCATCCTGTGCACTGTGCATGATGCAAAATCTTGTCCGACTCTTTGCAACCCTGTGGACTGTAGCCCGCCAGCCTCCTCTGTCCATGGGATTCTCCAGACAAGAATATTAGAGTTGGTTGCCATGCCCTCCTCCAGGGGATCTTCCTGAAACAGGGACGGAACTCTCATCTTTGTCTCCTGCATTGGCAGGCGAATTCTTTCCCTCTGGCCCCACCTGGGAAGCCCTGAAGCATGTTATCAACCCAAACACAAAGACTAAAAATATAAAACTTCCAGAAGAAAATGTAGGAGAAAATCTTTTTAACTTTGGGGCAAAGATGTCTTTGATAGAATACAAAAGGCATGACCATAAAATAAAAACGTGATGAATGATCTGCATCAGAACACCATTAAGAAAATGAAAACAAGCTACAGAATGGGGAAAATATTTGCAATACATGTGTCTAGCAGAGAGAAAAAAAAAAGGGTCCAGATTGTATAAGACAGCCCAATAAGAAAGGGCAAAAGAGTTAGACTCCTCCAAAGAAGTCTCTCACGGATCACAGACACGGAAAGACATTGAGCGTTATTAGCCGTCAGGACAGTGCAACTTAAACCACGATGAGACGCCGGCACCCAGCGCTGAAGTCAGAGACTGACAGTACCTGGTGTTGGGAAGAACAGAAACCACTGGGGCCCCACACATGATTGCTGGGAGGCGAAATGCTGCAAGCCCTTTGGAAACCAGTGTGGTCATTTCTTATAAAGGTAAGCATGCACTTATCATATAACCTAGCAACTCCACGCCTGGTTCTTTCCTAGGATAAATGAAAACACGTGTCTACAGAAAGACATGTCCAGTAGTGCTCGCAGTAAATTTGTGATAATCCAAAACTTGACACAACCCACACATTCAACAATAGGCGGACAAGCAGTTGGGGTATATTCTGTAGGATTCCATGTATGTGAAATGGTTGATTCAAAAAAAGACAGAACTAGTCTATAGTGACAAAAAGTGAATCGACATTTACTTAGGCTTGGGGTAGTGGACACAATAAAGAGCCACAGAGAAACATTTTGGGAGTGATAGAGATACTGTGTATTTAATCGTAGTGGTGGTTCTTGGGTGTATGTATTGTCTTAACCAATCAAACTGCATGCTTCTAATGAGTGCATTTTGCATAACAACGTGAGTATGTTTAACACAGCTGAACTGTACACTTGAAAATGGTTAACATGGTAATGCTTATGTTATTGTTTTTTGCCACAATTTTTAAACAGTGGGCATATGGTAAAAAAAAAAAGAGCGTTTTATTTCATATAAATTAAAGCTGAATAATGTCAATTTAACAAGTGAAGCTATATATCTCTAAGATCTAGCTCCTGGAAATCTTGACAAATACTCAGAATAATTTTTTTTTACCATTATTGAGAATTCTTCACTTTTCCACAGTGCCCCATCTTCAGAGTCACCTTAAGTTTAACCTCTGTCTCCTTTAAGTAGCTTCTCAGAAATGGGGTAAAATGAGGGGGGGTCTCTTGGGTTCCCCCCACTCTGAGGTGCTCAGCTCCTGCAGAAACTCGAGCACTGGCCTGAGGATGGGTTGGCTGAGTTCAGAATGGTGGGAACTGGTGTCCAGGCTCTCCTGGAGGCAGGCTGGACACAAGGCAGACCCTCCCTCTCGCCTCTCACGTGGCTCCAGTGCCCCCAGCTGTGTTGCATCATGATGGCAGGACAGGACCACCCCCAGAACACCCCCCCCACACACAACAGCCGCCCCTCTGGCTCTCCCTGCCTCGAAGGTGGCCTCCACCCAGGGCCCCCGGCTTTGCCTTTAAAGTGGTTTGCTTTCTGCCCAAGGAAAAGAAACACAAACTGGTGGTTACCTGCTGAAATTCCTGACAGGTTTACCCTGGACTGAGGCACAGGGAGGGGAGTGGACCCAGCTTGGGTCACCAGGAAGCAGGTGAAGGGGCTGGGACCTGATTCAGGTTCAGGCTGGCCTGCTCTCTCCTCCCCTGAGACACGGGGTGTGAAGGAGGCCCGGCATCACAGGCGGCTCCCAGGTAGCCTGTCTCTGGACACACAGGTGGTTAGAGGTAGGGTGGGGCTCAGAGATCACCAGATATATTTTATAGATGGGAGAAAGGCAAGGAGGAGGAGAAGCGAGGAGGCGTCAGAACTACACCACCAGCTGGAAGTGACGAGACACTACTCTGGTCCTTGGTTAGTGGCTCCGAAGCCTGACCAGGCACCAGAATCCCCTGCAGCAATCGTTCAAGACACAACTTCCGGGACCAGTCCCAAACCTGCACATCAGAACCTCTACCCAGGGGCCCAGCGTCTGCCCTGTTGCTAAGCAACCCAGGCCCTCCAGTGTGTGGCCAGGATCAGGGACCATAGCCCTGAGCCATTCCCCGCTGTGCCCGGAAGGGGCTGGGCGGGGACCTCTGCACCCTGCACTGGGCCCTCGTGGTGTGGTGGGCAGACGGGAGGGCAGAAGAATGTTCTTCCCTTGGGGAGGGAGAACGGACCTCAAACAGGGGCTAGTTCAAGGAGAACTGTAAGCCTTGACCCAATCTTTCCTTTTCGCTGGGAAAATCTAGACCTAAGGGATGCGGGGCAAGGGAGGGGATGGCAGGGGATCTTCCTTCAGTAAAGCATCATTTTAGCTCTCCGATTCTCTCTGTTAGGTCCAAAGAAGGTCAGCAGCTGCATCTTACTCATTTCTATAGGCCAAGCGCTCAGCCCAGAGACAGGTACACAGCAGGCACTAAATAAATGCTCCTGCAATTGAATTTCCATTATCAGCTATACTGCGTGAGAGATGCTTTCAAGATGGATATTTTTTTTCTGTCACCTCTTGAGTTTCCACAGACACCGGGAGCTGCTCAGAAAGCTGCATTCCAAATCAAAATACTCATTATGATGCACGCTGTTTGCAGTTTCCACAATCCCAGTCATTACCCCATAATGTGCGTGAGGAAAACAAGCCGCTTTCGGAAACACAGCTGTGTGGCCGAGGTCAGAGCTTTGCTGCCACAGGCAGTGACCTTTCTGGGCATTTATCTGTTGACCATGACCTGGCCAGTGGATCTTCAGCCAGTCAAGAGCCAGTTATGTAACTGACCTTGCCAGTTACATCTCATGTAAGGTCAAGAAGCCCAAGGACCTGAGGGGTGAGAATTACCACCCTCTAACCACTACATATGACCAACCTAGACAGCATATTAAAAAGCAGAGACATTACTTTGCCAACAAAGGTCCACCCAGTCAAGGCTATGGTTTTTCCAGTAGTCATGTATGGATGTGAGAGTTGGACTGTGCAGAAAGCTGAGCGCCAAAGAATTGATGCTTTTGAACTGTGGTGTTGGAGAAGACTTCTGAGAGTCCCTTGGACTGCAAGAAGATCCAACCAGTCCATCCTAAAAGAGATCAGTCCTGGGTGTTCATTGAAAGAACTGATGCTGAAGCTGAAACTCCAATACTTGGGCCACCTCATGTGAAGAGTTGACTGATTGGAAAAGACCCTGATGCTGGGAGAGATAAGGGGCAGGAGGAGAAGGGGATGACAAAGGATGAGATGGCTGGATGGCATCACCGACTCGATGGACATGAGTCTGAGTGAACTCCGGAAGATGGTGATGGACAGGGAGGCCTGGTGTGCTGCGATTCATGGGGTTGCAAAGAGTCGGACACGACTGAACAACTGAACTGAACCCCTATATATGCTAATTGCAGCTTGTTTATTTGCAACACTGGGAACCCTTTCAGTCATCGGGAACAACATATAAATGCCTCTCTCTGACATTTTCCCTATTTATCTCATTAAAAAAAAATAGCTGCACAGTACAGAAGTTTGCTCCTAGTCTCATTAGCTGCCTTCTTGTAATTGCAGTTTTTTAAGCAAGCTCAAGGCAGAGCCTCTGATGGAAATTAAACTCAAAGAGAAAGAGAATAAGAAAAACGCGTAGGAGTTGGATAATTGCATGCCTGTGTCTCTAGCGGTGGGCCCAGGCAAACAGAGCAGCAGATGGGGTCTAAATTGAAGGAAAAATGGAAATGAAGCTTAGCTCAAATGGTGATCAGAGCAAGTCCTGAGAACTGTTCTGGGCAAGCCTCTAGCTCTCAAGCTAGTGTTTGGTAACTTTATCTGTTGATTGATTGTCTGTGAACTTTCCCCCGACCCCCGGACCTCCTCTCTCTCCTCTCGGCTGGGAGAGGGTTCTGGGACCTGCCTCCAGGGCTGCAGGTCACTGGACACGAGCCAGGGAACACTTGGCCTGCACTTTCCCTCCCTGCCTCTCCTTTCAGCTGCACTCACTTTCATCCAATCAGCTGCAAAGCTAACCAGGGCATTTGAGGGCTCTGGACTGTCATAAAGCAGGTGCTAGATTTTTTTTTTTAACCTGGAGTCCTGCTTAGCTTGTCCTCCAGCATGGGCAAGAGGAAAAGTCATGGACTTTGGAATCAGAATGACCCGGTATGGAATCCACTCATTGCCATCTTTGGGGCTTTTAACGTCTTAGAACCACCATCAGTAAAACAGTGATAAGAACACCCAAGCTGTTAGAGTGAATGAGCTGTCTCTGGGAAGTGCTGGCACACAGTAGGGCCTCCATGAGTGTCAGTTTCCTTGTTGTTCAGTAAGTCGTGTCCAACTCTGCTACCCCATGGACTGCAGCGCCCCAGGCTTCCCTGTCCCTCACGGTCTCCTGAGGTTTGCTCAAACTCATGTCCATTGAGTCAGTAATGCCAGCCAACCATCTCATCCTCTGTCGCTCCCTTCTCCCCCTGCCCTTAGTCTTTCCCAGCATCAGGGTCTTTTCCAGTGAGTCAGTTCTTTGAATCAGGTGGCCAAAGTATTGGAGCTTCAGCCTCAGCATCAGTCCTTCTAATGAATATTCAGGATTGATTTCCTTTAGGATGGACTGGTTTGATCTTCTTGCTGTCCAAGAGACTCTCAAGACTCTTCTCCTGCCCCACAGTTTGAAGGCATCATTTCTTCAGTGCTCAGCCTTCTTTATGGTCCAACTCTCATATCCATACCTGACTACTAGAAAACTCCGTAGCTTTGAATATACGGACCTTTGTCGGCAAAGTAATGTCCCTGGTTTTTAGTACACCGCCTCCGCTTATCATAGCTTGTCTCCTGAGGAACAAGTGTCTTTTGATTTCATGGCTGCCTACTCAGCCTCCAGTTTCCGAGCACCCCACGATGTCCTCTGAAGTGAGGGTCAGATTACTGGGGAGTTTGCGAATTGCTGGCTTTTCCGGGCTGTCTCTCTAGAAGAGACAGAGTGGCTCAGTGAGAGGCGACCTGGGGTTTGAGGCCCCTGTGGCCTTGGTCATGGTCCCAGTCCTTTTGGGTCTCCCTCTCCCTGGTGCCATCACAGATGTGATAACACCATTCCAGGCCAGAACTGCCCAGCTGACAAGGCTGAGTTCCGGGGAGTTAAGGTGTAAGAACAAGCTCTATAACCTGATAAAAGAAGACCTTTACCAGCAAAGTAAATCTTTAAAGTAGATGGTATTTAAGTAAATCTTTACTGGTAAAAGGAGATCAAATTGGTCTTTTATGGGAACAGGCAACTCTGGAAACCCACAGAGGAACAAAGTTCTCAGGAGTTTTATTGGCGACTCCGTGTGAGCTGGTGGCATGACTTTGGTGCAGCTGGAATGGGAGGAGCTACAGCTTTGCAGCTTGAAGAATCTCGCTGACAGGCGCCTGCCCTGTGACTTCAGGCAGATTCCTCATCCGGCAGTGGCAAGCAGAAATGCCTGTGGTAATGGAAGTAAATGCTCTTTATAAACTGCAAAGCACCCATCCACCTGTTAGCTGTTTAGTCTTCTTCACTCTAGCTCCAAGGATACTCAGCTCAACATCACATGCTGGTTGGTACTTAGTTTAAAATCCCTGTAGAAGGGAGGATACCCAGCCCCTCCCTCAAAGCCCATTTATGTCCAAACAGTCTTTGAAGCAATTAACCTCTACAAGATGGTATTTAATGCAGATCAGTGTCTGAGAATAATGGCTCTCTAAAGATAATCCCTGGAGCCTGTGAATATGTTACTTTACACGGCATAAGGGACTCTGCAGATGTAACTGAGTCGGGGATCTTACGACAGGAATATTATCCTGGATTACTTAGACAAGCCTAACGTAATCATGTTGCTGCTGCTGCTAAGTCACTCCAGTCGTGTCCGACTCTGTGCGACCCCATAGACGTCAGCCCACCAGGCTCCCCCGTCGCTGGGATTCTCAAGGCAAGAACACTGGAGTGGGTTGCCATTTCCTTCTCCAATGTAATCAAATGTAATCATAGGGTCCTTAAAAGATGGAAAGAAGACAGAAGTGGGAGAGTCAGGAAAGGACAAAGGAAGCAGGGGTCAGAGCCAGAGAGAGACTGAAGAGGCTGAGCTGCTGGCTTTGAGTGGAGGAAGGAGCCCTGGGAGGCAGGCAGCCTCTGGGAGCTGGAGGCAGCGAGTGGACTTTCCCCTAGGGCATCCAGAAAGAACGCAGTCCTGACCTCTCTATTTTAGCCCATTGAGACTCATTTTGGACTTTGGAGCAACGCATCTAGAAGAGAATAAATCTGTGTAACTGGTCACCCCAGCGAAAAGGAAAACATACGCAGGCAAATGGGAACTCCTGCAGCTTACATACAAAAATCCAAAAGCCCAGGCCCCAAAAGGAGAAACTTGTCAGCAGCTACACTGCGGAACAGAGCTTAATGACTAAATGTCATCGATGTGGCCCTGGTCACAATGGCAGCTTTGGGGTTGAAGTTTTTTTTTTTAATGACAAGTAGAGTAACTCGCATGAGAGAGGACGTTTTACATTCACTGAGGTCACTGGGTCACACAGAAACAGTGGGTTCAGTTCAGGGAAAGACAGTTCCAAGACTGCATTACAAACTGGCTCATCTAACCATGAGAGACAGCAGGCACTCACCGACCCTGCTGGTCGAGAGCAAACTGGTGCCGCTTCATTGGGTGGCAATTTGGCAATGTGCATTAAACTTTTAAATGCACATATCTTTGAATCAAGCAATTGCATTGCTCTAAACTTACCACACAGACAAGCTGCACGAAGAGGGATATGCAGTGCAAGGATATTCATGGTTGTTTCGCTTGCAGTGGCCAAAGATTGGAAGCTACCTAGTGTCCATCAACAGGGGACTGGTTTAATGAAATGCGGTTTTAAAAGAGTCAGGTGGGGCTTTAAATTCTGATGTGAAATCATCTCCAAAATTTATTATTAGGTTCAAGGAAAGCAAGGTGCAAAGTAGTGATGTAATACTTTTGCCTAAAAAAATAATGTGTATACTTTGCAAGTGCATAGAATTCTCTTGTAAAGACAGGAAGCGGTAACATGTCTGTCTTGGGGGAGGATTCCGGAGCCTGGAGGTCTGGCCTATTTGCCCTTCATCTTACTTTTATACTCTCGCATGCCTTCATAATATAGTAAAGAAAAAGAAGATTAAAGGGAGGGAAACAGAGGTCCCTGACACCAGCTCATGGGTGGGGCTGTTTAAAGAACTGGAACATGTGCTCTGCGCAGAGGGCAAGGCTGAACCCATGGAGATTTGGTCTTTGAAATAAGGAAGAATTTTCCAACATCAGAGCAGCCTGAAGGAGAACCAGGTTGCCTTGGTGAGGAGTGAGTTCTCCGTGGCTGCCGGGCTGAAGAAGCTCAGGCTACAGGAATCTTTCTTTTTTTCATAAAAAATTATTAATTTATTTTTGGTTGCTCTGCATCTTCATTGCTTTGTGTGGGCTTTCTCTAGTCATGGCGAGTGGGGGCTACTTTCGTTGTGGGGAGTGGGCTGCTCATTACAGTAGCTTCTCTTGTGGACCATGGGCTCTAGGGCCCTCAGGCTTAGGTGTCCCGCGGCATGTGGGATCATCCCAGGCCAAGGACTGAACCCATGTCCCCTGCCCTGGGAGGTAGATTCTTAACCACTGGACCACCAGGGAAGTCCCTGCAGGAGTTTTTCCTGCGGGGCTGTAACAGGGTCTCAGGTTTTGGAGGACTTAATATAGTGCAGGAGATTTCACCTAGTTCCATACTATTATTTTTTAGTAATAAAGAACATTCCCCTGGTGGCTCAGCCAGGAAAGAATCTGCCTGCAATGCAGGTGACCCAGGTTCAATCCCTGGGTTGGGAAGATCCCCTAGAGAAGGGAAAGGCTACCCACTCTAGTATTCTTGCCTGGAAAATTCCATGGACCACAGAGCCAGGCAGGCTACAGTCTATGGAGTCGCAAAGAGTAGGACATGACTGAGCAACTATTTATTTTAGTAATAAAAAGGACCCTTTAAATGTAGATAGTCCTATAATTCATCAAATAATTTATAATAGTTAACTGCCTTTTAAATATAATCTTATAAACAATGCCTTCTGGAGTTGAAGGTAATGTGGATGCAATCTGTTTAAAATTATCTATTTAGAACCTGATAATAGAAGTGAAAAAATGTCTCCTATGATGTCTTCTAAGAAAGGAAATCATAATTTCTGATCAGATAAATGCCCTTCTATTATTGAAATTGATTTAAATAAAGAAGCATAAATAGATTTGAATAAGCATGTCAATTTCCTGGGTTTTGTCCTTCTCTACAAACTTGACTCTTTATCAAGTTACAATTGTATTCTGGTTTTCTGTCATAAGCAAAAAAGTTCCTTAACAGCAGCTCAGAAGTGACCTTCACGTCTTGGTGAAGCCTATTTCTTCACCTCCTGGTGGTCCCTCTGTGCTCCAGTCCCCCGTGTATCTGCTGTCTCGCCTCCACTAATCTTCTCAGGCACCTCTGTCCAAGGAGGACAGGTGGGATGAATCACCATTCCAGCCACAGTGTCCACATTAACCCTCCAAATGCCACCATTGTCAGGAGATGCCAACACAGCAACACAGCCTTTGTGGCTCAGGAGATCAACCACTCTCAGGCACAGCCAATTATTCTTCTCAACATCAACTTCTGGGCCCCTCCTGACCCATGACACTTCTTGAGCCTCTTGATGAATGTGTTTCTGACATATCCAGCCAAGGGAGATTATTTAAAACCAATCCATGCTCTTCATTATAAATTCAGATCAGACTTGGGTCACCACAGCCACACCCCTTAAGCACTCCTAGGCCTCCTTCTGACTTAGGCAGCTCTGGGTCACCAGACACTTACTGATCTGGAGGTGCTAGAGCTTCTCCCATTGAACAGCTTTGAGGGGGTTTCTGCCTTCTTTTGATAAAATTGGGTTGCAAGGGTTTGGCATGGGGCTCAGATATATGCATCTCTTGGTAAACATTATCCAAATATCACTAAAGTGATTTACAACCCAACTTCCTCCTCAATTCAACATGCTTGTTGATATTTCCAAAGCTTTTGGACCTGAGGTCAGGTCTTATGGAAAAGTATTTCTCCTATTCATCCAGCTGAACATGAACCAGTCTCCTCATGCATGTCACGATATCCTGACCTTCAGGAGAACCATATGGTCACCTTTTTCCAGATATGTGTCCAACTTTAGAGCGAGGGATGAAGAAGAGTTGACCTCCACCATGCAAATCTGATGTGGTATTTCTAACTTTTCTCCTTCCCAGATATTTGTGCCAGTTCACTGTCCAGCTCAATGAAATAGTTTCTGTTCAAGGCAAACAATTCTCCAGCAGCTGTAGGTGATTTCATTGGGAAAGTAGTTCCTGCTGGTCCTCCAAGCTTGGAGAAGGGAATGAGATCCCATCTGAAGGGGGGCCCCCTGTTGAATCCTCCCCACAACACAGGGGATTGAACTGAGGTGAGGGTCAACACTGACGGTATTTGTCACCAGGCACCCAGTCCTCCTGGATGACAGACAGCAAAGGCTCAGTCATATCACAGTTGCGCTGATCCTTTCATCCTCAGATCAATCCCCCATGCGTTGTATTTATTACTTCAATTTTTCCAAGGAGTTAGTTTTGAACATATCATCTAGTTCTTCATCCAAATTGCTGTTCACAGGAAAAATCTAAAGAAACTGGGCTGGCATGTGGTCCAGGAGGCTGTGGATGGCCCAGAGCCAGGCATACAGATTTCATTGTAGAAACAAATAACACCGCCAGTCACTCACAAATCCACTGAGTCAGACTTGTCTTTACATGCTGTGTTCCTTGTGTGTGGCACATCTCTGCAATAGCCAAGCCCTTACTCAGAAGCTTACTGAAGGCATGTTTCTGATAACTCAGGTCTCTCAACGGCTGATCACTTTCATTAAAAATTGTACCCAATGAAGAAGAGAATTTCACATTATCTTTCTTTTGGATCTTCAGTGTGGTTATCTATGATATAAATGATTTTGTTTGCTTTGAATTATCATTCTAATACTCAACTTGGACCTGGAGTTAAACAGGGACAGAATTTGGGGTGGTGGGGAGGGTGGTGCAGAGTGATCCATTGGAGCCAGACACTTTGATAAACCCATTCTTGAGTGGCTGAGTCACTACACTGAAGTTGAAATAAACTAAAAGCAAAACCATACAGGTTGCAGTTATAAATGGCCATCTACATGGTGACGCTTCCCTCTGTAGACACAGCGTAGCTAAAGGGCCTCTTTCAACGTCTTGGAGAAGAATCTGCTGGAGCTGTAAACTGGTGTTGAAGGCTGGGCCTGGACTGGTGCGGGAGTGAGAAACTCTGGGGATGCAGTCTTAGGCTGAGGGAGGTCATGCTTCTGTGGTTTCACCTCGAGAAGCCTGGCTCCAAACTGGCATCACGTGAGGAATTTTACATCTCCCTGATGCCTCCCATCTACCAAGACCAACTGAATCAGGGCCTGGAGTCTGGGCTCCATTGTGGCTGCATCCACATCTGTCCTGTGCGGAGATCAAATTGTCCAAAACTTCAGTCTGATTATCTCACAACCCTTCCAGAACCATCCAGTGGTTTCCCACTGTAATTAGGACAAAGGTCATGTCCTTGTGAAGGCCTGGAGCCCCTCTGAGTTCTGTTCTCCACCGGTCTTTTTTTAAAAATGCATTCATTCATTCACTTTTGGCTCTGCTGGGTCTTCAGGGTTTGTGTGGACTTTCGCTCATGGTGGCGAGCAGGAGCTCCTCTCCGCCACATTGCTTGGGCTTCTCAGTGCGATGCCTTCTCCCGTCGTGAAGCTCGGGCTCTAGAGCTGTGCTCAGCAGTTGGTATACGGGCTTAGTTACCCCAGAGCGTGTGGAATCTTCCCAGACTAGGGAAAGAACCGGGCCCCCTGCCTTGGCCGACTGCACTGCCAGTGGAGTCCATCTCCACTCATCCTCTCATTCACTCACGTGGGCGCAACCCAGCTGCCCGCCACCATGAACTTACCGGAAGCACATTAGCACATTTACTATGCCTCTGGACTGCCCCTGGTTATTCTTTTCCAGTTTGATTAAAAATACAGGTGCATGTGTTCTTTCAGGTGTCATCTAGGGGCAGAGACAGCCGCTTACCCCATTACAGAAATCATGTACCAAGAATAATGATCATGTCTCAGACGAGTCTAACTGCATCACTTCAATAAAGTCAAAGCATTTACATTGCTCTTAAGGAAACTGGGCATGAACAAGAATGACTGACTTGTTGCTCGGGGAGGTGCCAGCTCTGGATGGAAACTCTGCCAGCTGTGATCAAGAGCACAGGGTTGGGAATGATGGGTCTACCGTAAATATGTCAGGTCTGAGATTCAGGGGGGACTTGGGTGGACAAGTCCAGTGTGCAGTTGGTTGGATGATTTTGAAGAAGTAGGGAGGGTTCTAGGATGGAGACAAGGCTTCAGAAGCATCACGACTTAGGAGGTGGTTCAAACTGTTTGAGTGACAAGGTCACCCAGCAAAGGGTGTTCAGTGGACGTTTCTGGGGCAGGTGGAGGGAAACAGAGAACATGTAGAGAAAAGACCATGGTAGCCTAAACCAAGGAGTGGAGACGTTTAGAGAAAGAGTGCTGCTGCTAAGTCACTTCAGTCGTGTCCGACTCTGTGTGACCCCGTAGATGGCAGCCCACCAGCCTCCCCTGTCCCTGGGATTCTCTAGGCAAGAACATTGGAGTGGGTTGCCATTTCCTTCTCCAATGATGAAAGTGAAAGTGAAAGCGAAGCTGCTCAGTCGTGTCCAACTTGCAACGACCCCAGGGACTGCAGCACCAGGCTCCTCCGTCCATGGGATTTTCCAGGCAAGAGTACTGGAGTGGGGTGCCATTGCCTTCTCCGAGAGAAAGAGTGACAATGTGCAAAAAAAAAAAAAAAAAAAGACGAGTAAGAAGAAACCATCTCAATAATCCAGGCCGGAGGAAGGAAGAGTCTGCAGAGACTAGGTCAGGTATCATTTGAGGACCAGGATGAGGTGGAGGTCAGAGAGCAGAAGACAGAGCTGAGAGCAGGGCCTCCATAGATGAAGGGGCTGCGCCCTCTGCACCTTAAATAAAGCTAAAAAGAATAATAAAGACTAGTGTCCCTGTTTTCTAGATCCTCTCTGGCCCACAGGCTTCTTTTTCCAACCTCATAGCGTGTGAGGTGCATGCGTGTGCTGTGTTGAAGTCACTTGGCTTTCAGATTCTTGCCTTTCATCTATTTAAAGCAAAAAAAAAAAAAGGAATGTAAAGGCATCCGGTATCAGCCAGGGCTCTCCAAGGAAATAAAACCAAGTATATGAAGAGACTTATTTTAAGAAGTTAGAGCATGTGATCACGGGGGCTAGTAAGTCTGGGTTTCCCCGGGCTGGCAGGCCAGAAACGCAGGCTGGACTTGCTGTCACTGTCCTGAGATGGGATTTCTTCCTCTTCGGGAAGCCTCGGGCCTCCTGCTGATTGGATGAGCACCCCTGCCCTTACTGAGGGCAATTCTCGCCTTTATTTGCGGTCATCTGAGCATAGATGTAACCCACCTCCACTTTCCAGAAACACCTAGGTCAGCGTTTAATTAAGTAGCTGGCTGATGAAGACAAGCCATCTCACCTCCTACATCATGAAAACTGCCAGTCTCCTGGTCCAGGCAGACTTCTGATGAATTGTAGCATTTCTTTAATAAAATGCTGGAAAATGGAAGGGTGTGAGGGTCCTTCTGGTGTGTGTGTGTGTGTGTGATCAGTTGCTCAGTCGTGTCTGACTCTTTGTGGCTCCGTAGACGGTAGGCCACCAGGCTCCTCTGTCCATAGAATTTTCCAGGCAAGATACCAGCGTGGGTTGCCATTTCCTACTCCACGGGATCTTCCTAACCTGGGAATCCAACCCACATCTCTTGTGTCTCCTGCATTGGCAGGCAGATTCTTTACCACTAGCACCAATAAGATCCCTCAAATAAGATGTGAAAAACCAAAGAAGCTGAAATTCACTTTTTCAAACTATGTTTTCCATCTCCTTCAGAATTCTACCCTCTCCTCCTCCCCTCGCAGCCTGTAAGATACAAGAAACCGTCTTATTATTTATCCTGCAGAGTAGCCACAGAGTAACTTCTCTGCACATGTTAGCAAGCAGGCACCTTTAAAACTACAAACAGTGGGGAGCTGATCACTCCCACACTCTGCTCTTCCGGTGTATTTAACAAGACTAAATCGGTCCTCTGAGCTGGCTGGTTTTTCCCTCCTTTCTTCTCCTGTCAACCAGTCAGTAACATGAGTGTATGAAAACTTAGGGTCTAACCTCTACCATCGCAAAGGTAGTGAGGTCCCCTGAAACACTCACACAGCCACCTCTGAACAATCTCCTTCCTCCCAACAGAATATGGCTGATCCGAAGTGAATCCAATTGCAGGGCTGGTCTGCAGTTTGAGTACTTGCTTTAGGTCAGGATGGAGGGCGCNATGAAAATTTAGGGTCTAACCTCTACCATCGCAAAGGTAGTGAGGTCCCCTGAAACACTCACACAGCCACCTCTGAACAATCTCCTTCCTCCCAACAGAATATGGCTGATCCGAAGTGAATCCAATTGCAGGGCTGGTCTGCAGTTTGAGTACTTGCTTTAGGTCAGGATGGAGAGCGCAGGAAGTTGAAAGGGCATCTCTGGGATTCAGGTGGTGCTAGTGGTAAAGAACCTGCTTGTTTTCTCCTCTAAACTGCAGGAGACGTAAGAGATGCAGGTTTGATCCCTGGGTCAGGAAGATCCCCTGAGAAGGATATGGCAGCCCACTCCAGTATTCTCGCCTGGAGAATCCCATGGACAGAGGAGTCTGGAGGGCTATGGTCCTTGGGACTGCAGAGTCAGACACAACTGAACGACTTAGCATGCATGAAAGCAGATACATAAAAACAGGAAGCTTACCACCCAGGGCTGGGGCGAGGGTGAGGCTAGTGAGTGCTGGGGGCCACAGGAATTTAAGAAGGTGCTCATTTTCAAATCCATGACAGTATTGAATTAGCACCTCAAAGTGACTGTTTCCTGAAAATTTACACCCTAGGTGCCTCACTCTAGCCTTGACCCTGATACCAGCAGAACATCCCCACTGAGAAACTTCTCATGGATATGCAGGTTTGGGACTGGTCCTCAGAGTCATGTTGGGGATGATCACTCAAGGCGATCCTGGGGCCTGGTTAGGCATGGAAACCACTATCCTAGGACCAAAGTGTGTGTCTTCAACTCCAGCTGCTGGTCTTGGCAGCCGCTCTGGGTCACAGTAAGGATACTGATCTTTACTCCATCTATGCAAAGAGGGAGCCACTGAGGGCCTTGTGGAAGAAGAATGATGTGGTGTGACTTGGGTTTGAAAAGAATCACTCTGGCTATTTGGATTGAGAAATAGATGGAGGTGGAGCAGAAGTAGCAAGAAAAGTCTATAGCAGACACGGCTAGACGTGAAATGATATTTGTCCATCAGATCTGGAGTTGTTTGGAAAAGAAGCACTAATGAGGTGAACCTGAGGGTGGTCTGGGGGTGAGAGAGAAAGAGGGAATCAGGTGTATGACTCCAGGACTTTTAGCCAGATCAACCAGAAGGACGGACTCTCCACCGACCTGTTGTAGGGAAAGCTGTGGGAGAGGCGGGGGGTGAGGCAAGGTCAGGGCTCAGCTGGCTGAGTCTGAGATGCCCAGGTAACTCCTAAGTGGGAACGTCCCCATCCTCAGTGGACGGTCTGAGTTCAGGGGAGCAGTGTGGACATAGACACCAATTTTGAAGTCATTAATGGTGTGAGATGAGCAGAATTCGAGAAGGGAAGGGGTCTAAGATCTGAGTCCTGCCCCCTACAGCCCCCAATCTCAATGATGAGTGTGTGATCCAATAGCAATGCATGGATATTGGTGGGGTCTTTTAAAATCAGAGATCGTTCACATCCACTGTCTTGGCAGATACTGGGTGAATGCTTTTTATGTGGCTGACTACAGGCTCCACAATCCAGTTCTAAGCCATGTCCCAGAGGCCCTGGGGCCACCCTTACCAAGCCTCCTGGGACTGATCCTGGTCGTGCCATCTCACCCACTCCCTGTCCTCTGCATATTCCCTTTCCTCTCTTTAAAGAGCTCTTCCCGTTTCTCCAGCTGACAAGTCCACCTCACTCAGGAACCAGATCACAAGTCCCCTCCTACATTAGCAGATTTTTAGGGGCCACATGTATCAGGAGACAGCCCCAATCTAGGTTGGGGAAAGAAGTGGGAGCATGATGGGCTTCAGGTGCTAAACCACAGCGAGGAAGACAGAAGCCAGGCTAGGATGAGAGACTGTGCAGCCAGCAACTCTGAGGAGGAGTAGGGTCTATTAAGAGTCGTATGTCCCACTCCCTGCATATTTGAAGCAAAATGGGGAGTTTGACGTGTCTCTTCAAAATGCACCAGACTTTCCCGGCCCCTGGCAGGGAGGCAGCTCTGTTCTCTGGCTCTGTAACCCTTGGCAGCTTGTTTGCTCTGATTCCTGGTTTGCTGTCAGCCTCCCAGTGTAGACTGTGAGCTGGTGGAGGGAAAAAGTTACATTTACTGAACAGCGTGTGGATCAGTGGCCAGAAAGCAAATAGATGCTCAGTGAAGAGAGTGCAGTGAAGAAGGAGGCACAGACTCTGAGATGGTGTGGGTGTCCCAGAGACACACAGACTCATCTCTGCTCCCAAACCACATGCTTCCAGGCCCCAGGAGACCAAAGTCACAGCTCCTATCTTTGCCTCTGGAAGACCAAGGGCTTGTCCAAGCTGTTCACATCCATGTAACTGAAACTGTGATGCAGTCTATCCTCTGACGTTAAAGATTAAGAAATATCTTATTGCTTATAGCTTATTGCTATATAACAAGCCACCCCAAAACTTAGTAGCTTAAAGCAACAACCATATTATTATCTCTCAAGATTTTGTGGCTCTATTGGGATCATCAGGGAGGTACCTTGATTCCACATGATATCTGGGCTGTACTCACCTCAGGGCTCTTGTTTACCACCCAGGGCTGGGGCAAGGGTGAGGCTACCCAGTAACCTAGCCAGCCTTCGGCTGTGGGACTCCATTAATAGGATTTGTGGTCAGCTGTCCTGGAGATTTCTCCTACATCATCCACGGCACACATGGTGACTTTTCATTGTGATTTTCAGGAATGCATGTGTCTCTTAAGAGGCGATCACTTGTGCACTTGTGGATATAGAATTTCACGTCTCTAACATACAAGCATTTGTATACACACACACACACACACACACACACACACATCCCTCAACACAGAAGATGCATAAGAACAAGGACTGCCAGTCTCCTGATTGCATGGGAAGGTGCTGAGTCTTCCAAAGCTACCTCTGTCTGGACCGCCGTCTCCATGGAAACCTTGAAACCAGACAGGACTAGGCCAGGCTGAGTTATTTGTCTCCTAAATACGGAGCCACAGCAGAGTCCAGACCCTGCGGCTAAGAGTTAATAAGATGACAACCTTTCAAATAGACAAGCACTACACTTCTCTGCCTCTAAATACTGGGTCACATAGAGCAGAGAGAGTCCTTCAAATAGAGCCAAATGCACTTCTGCGTGAATATAGTCTGTGCTAGGACCAAATTCAGGCTGGTGTCTTCAAAGACAGGAATATCAATTCATATGATATAGATACCGTTCAATAGCACCAACAGAAATAAAATAATAATAGCCATCCATAGATGAACACTTACTGTGTGTCGGGCACTGGATGTAATGGTTTACCTAAAATTATCTCCTATAATCCACACAAGGATAGACATCGCTATGGTTACATAAACACCCTCAGGATTCCCAGTCCAGTGGTTGCCTGCCTCTGCTGGGGTCCCTGGACATCCAGCTATAGCTGACTACTGGTTGGATCTGCTCTTCCCTGGTCCACTGCCCTTCTTCTGATAACCATTCTTTGGTTTTCCTTGGAAAAGGCACTTCCCTGCTCTCTGTCTGGGTTGACAGGCAGAGCTGACTGCCTTCCAGTTCCAGGGCTGGATGTGTGACCCAGATCTGGCTGGTCAGCACCTTCCTTGGCCATGATCATACCAGTTCATGGATGGACACTTGGCCTGAGTCAATCCTGTGAGGATATAGGTTTGGAACTGTCAAACACCTGTTTGGGTTGCTTATTGCTATATAACAAGCCACCCCAAAACTTAGTGGCTTAAAGCAACAACCATATTATTATCTCTCAAGATTTTGTGGCTCTATTGGGATCATCGGGGAGGTACCTCTGTTCCACATGATGTCTGGGCTGTACTCACCTGAGGGCTCTTGTCTACCACCCAGGGCTGGGGAAAGGGTGAGGCAAGTGAGGTGCCAGGTGATCAGTCGTTCAGTCGTGTCCGACTCTTTGTGACCCCATGGACTGCAGCACAACAGGCTTCCCTGTCCATTACCACCTCCCGGAGCCTGCTCAAACTCACGTCCATCGAGTCGGTGATGCCATCCAACCATCTCATCCTCTGTCGTCCCCTTCTCCTCCTGCCTTCAATCTTTCCCAGCATCAAGGTCTTTTCCAATGAGTCAGCTCCTCACAACAGGTGGCCCAAGTATTGGAGCTTCAATTTCAGCATCAGTTCTTCAAATGAATATTCAGGATTTATTTCCTTTAAGACTGACTGATTTCATCTCCTTGCAGTCCAAGGGACTCTCAGGAGTCTTCTCCAGCACCACATTTTGAAAGCATCAGTTCTTCGGTGCTGTCTAGGTTGGTCATAGCTTTTCTTCCAAGGAGCAAGCATCTTTTAATTTCATGTCTGCAGTCACCATCCCCACTGATTTTAGAGCCCAAGAAAATAAAGTCTCTTTCATCTTCATCCAGAAGCTCCTTACTGAGCTAGAACATCCAAGATGGCATTGGTGTTGACTGTTAGTAGAGAAATTTCTGTAGGAAAAGGGAAGCAAGAACTTGGGGGCACACTGAGGAGTCCCTAGTTCTCGGGTTGGGCTACCTGCACCTGAACTGCTGGATTGGGACAGTGGAGTGTGTGATGAGGAGCTCTAGCTATGGGCTGGCTCTCCTGCAGGCATTTGGGTGCAGCCCAGGGCATACAAGTTGTGGGTATCTTTGGGGGATGCTCAGCAATAGATTATCCTAACTTGGGGACCCCAAGTTATGTCCATTTGCCCCAGAGAACTCTGGCCCAGCCAGTATCCTCTCTCCAGTCTTCCTGGACTCTAGCTTTTGGCTGAAAACTAACATGGCACCCATACTGTCTGTTGATCATCCCAAACCACCTTAGCCTCGAGCTCACCTGTGGATCAGCTGGTTCTAAAGCACAGGTAAAGACAGATCTCCCTGCTCTAGGCTATCTGACTCCAGGAATTTTTCAACACTGTCAAGATGTTTCCATGAAGATGATACAAAGTCATGTCCCTGGTTTCTAAAACTGAACTTACCCTTGGTCAGGTTCAGGGTCAGGAGATGAGAAATCAGCAGGAGAGTGGAGAAGATGGGATGACCAACCATGCCACTCAGGACTGTGCTTTTATCCTTCCCAAGACTCTCAAATGACGTCCTCGTTCAGGCCCTCCTGTACCCTGATCCACAGTTAGAGCCATCTTGACATTGTGAAGTACAGTTAACGCAAAAGTTCCTCATTAAAAAAAGCAAACCCACAGCCTGTGTTTTGATGGCAGAAAGGTGTCAGAAGTATG
Source organism: Oreotragus oreotragus (assembly GCA_006410675.1). NCBI lineage: Eukaryota > Metazoa > Chordata > Mammalia > Artiodactyla > Bovidae > Oreotragus > Oreotragus oreotragus. Next base: position 52,863 of record SJYX01015201.1, on the reverse strand, counting down.
TTGTAGGAAGGTAAAGGAAAATAATGTGTTTTTCCTTGACACAGGTCAAACTTGAAAAATCGTGGTCAATCCGAATGCTTTCTTGGAGTTACTAGGGAAAGGATCTCTCCTCTCTTGGTGTTAATTTGGTCAAATGAAGGTCTAGCGCTACTAAGGCTCATCTCTGATAAAACATGTTGAGAACCCTCCCACTGTGAAGCAACTTCAAAGAAAATCAGAGACAAGTCATGAAGATAGGGTCCCCATGACCTGCACCCAGATCCAGCTATACCTGATGTCCCACTCGCTCCTTGAGTTTCAGTTGCATTAGTTAAGGCATTCCTTTGCATCTTAAGCCCACTTTAATTGCTCTTTTATCACATGCAATTGAAAGAGCCCTAACGTCTCTCATGGGGATGACCCTATGTACCTGCTTCAAATGGAGATACCCTTGAGAAGCAAAGTCAAGGAGCAAATCAAATCCTTTTCCTCCACTGGACCTCCACTTACACTCAGACTACTGTCAGCTGATAGTTCTCTCCTCTTCTCCATCCCCATAACTAATGCTACTTCCCTTCCCCGATCTGCACCTCCCCTCAACGCCCAATATCCCGAGTCCTTTTCCTTTGTCAGCCCATTTTGGGGAGCCATTCCTCTCTCTGTCCTTTTCCCTCAGAGTCAGTTTTGGTGCCAGAAACCCCAACTCTGGGAGAGGCCCCTCGCCTAATCTCCTGACCCCAGAGGACAACTTTTCCTTCCTGTCCAACCAGTCCATTCTGAAGGAGATCAGCCCTGGGATTTCTTTGGAAGGAATGATGCTAAAGCTGAAATTCCAGTACTTTGGCCACCTCATGCGAAGAGTTGACTCACTGGAAAAGACTCTGATGCTGGGAGGGATTGGGAGCAGGAGGAGAAGGGGATGACCGAGGATGAGATGGCTGGATGGCATCACGGCCTCGATGGACATGAGTCTGAGTGAACTCTGGGAGTTGATGGTGGACAGAGAGGCTTGGCATGCTGTGATTCATGGGGTCGCAAAGAGTCAGACACAACTGAGCGACTGAACTGAACTGAACTGATGCTTGCCAGGAGAGAAGAATCATGCAAAAGCAACACGTAGCATCTTATCTGGGCTTCCCTGGTAGTTCAGCAGTAAAGAAGCTGCCTGCAATGTGGGAGACCCAGGTTCGATCCCTGGTTGGGGAAGATCCCCTGGAGGAGGGCATGGCAACCCATTCCAGTATTCTTGCCTAGAGAATCCTAGAACCGCAACCTGGCAGGCTGCGGTCCATGGGGTCACAAAGAGATACAGCTGAAGTGAGTAAGCAGCAAAAGCATTTTACTGAGCTTTTTTAGGACAGAAAAGCTACATATATACAAATACGTATATTTCTTTATATATATATGTATATAGAAATATAGAATATAGCTTTTCCTTTAGCAGATTGGTAGACAGTAAGGGTTACGAGCAACTTTAGAAGACAAAAGTGCCTTTATTTAAATTGCTTGAAGACAATGTTACTTGTTTCCCCAAAAGGTTAATACAAATCACCTTAAAAGTGATCTTGGTAACTTCAACTCCCCTTAGAGATCTTAAATATGATATAAATATCTTAGAGATCATATTTCCCATTGACAATGTTTTGGGGACTGGCTTAAGCTTTAACTGAGTTAAATGCTTTGAAAAGATTGAATCAGACTCTAGTGCTGCGATTCGTGGGGTCGCAAAGAGTCGGACACGACTGAGCGACTGAACTGAACTGAACTGAACTGTTTATAAAATGGTCTGCTTTGAAGAAAATATGTGCCATTTTATGTATTAGAGTCCTTGCTAGTAACAAAATTTCTACCTATCACCTATCAAGTGACATGAACTACATATCTGTTCTCTCTCTTATTCTCATAGCAAAAGTGGAAGGTAGTCAATATTGTTCCCTATTTTGCAGATAAGCATCCAATGCTTAGAAATGTTAAGACATTTTCCAGAGATCAAAGAGTTATTAAACAGCACAGGCAGAATTTGAAACTCAGTCTTTTCCCTCCAAAGCACAAGTTCCTAACCAGTGTTCCATGTCATTACCAATATTCAAGGCTTCAAATATACTATTTTATTAGTCTACTTGTTTTTTTTTTTTTTTCAAACTTTTGTCCTTGCCTTCTTTTGGCCTTAGTAAATACTCTTTGTCATTCTATTTTCCTCTGTATTAGTTTGAAAGTTTACATGCTTTACCTACATATTGTGGTTAAGTTTATTTAAAAATTCATTCCTTATATATTATGTACAATTCTTACTTTAATCAATAAACTTTATACTTCTCCTTGGTGACATATGATAGGACCTTTTAAGTATCTATATATATATTCATCTGTCTTCTATTTATCTGTCTAACTATCTATCAATATCTATACACGCACACATTTACAGTCAACAATTTGGGGGAATGCACTGTATTCTTTGACACCAGTTTTTTCAAAATTTTTTTTTTTTTTTTTCAAACTTTTGTCCTTGCCTTCTTTTGGCCTTAGTAAATACTCTTTGTCATTCTATTTTCCTCTGTATTAGTTTGAAAGTTTACATGCTTTACCTACATATTGTGGTTAAGTTTATTTAAAAATTCATTCCTTATATATTATGTACAATTCTTACTTTAATCAATAAACTTTATACTTCTCCTTGGTGACATATGATAGGACCTTTTAAGTATCTATATATATATTCATCTGTCTTCTATTTATCTGTCTAACTATCTATCAATATCTATACACGCACACATTTACAGTCAACAATTTGGGGGAATGCACTGTATTCTTTGACACCAGTTTTTTCAAAAATGTCATCCACCATGTCAGTTGTTCGATCTAGGTTTTTTTTTTTTTTTAAGGGAAATCAAATAAACAAGTCTGTTATAAAATTGTTGCTACCAAAAGTTATCTTTTTTTTTTTTTAACATTATTACTTGCAGATATGTTGCTCACTGTCATTGGACACTGCCTTTTTCTTTTCTTTTTTTGTGTATGAGATAATGCATGGTATTTACATGGAGAGGTCATAATAACATTGGTTTGCTTTGTTCTGTGTTTTAGCTAGGGCTGAAGTGAGGGACTGAGCGTTTATTGCTGTTGTTTAGTTACTCAGCTCTGAACGACTCTTTTGAGACCCTGTGAATTGTAGCCCGCCAGGCTTCTCTGTCCATGAGATTTTCCAAGCAAGAATACTGAAGTGAGTTGCCATTTCCTTCTCTGGGAGACCTTCCCAACCCAGGGATCAAATCCTCGTCTCCTGCATTGGCAGGTGGATTCTTTACCACTGAGCCACCAGGTAAGCCCCTGAACATTTATTATGATCCCAAAATTTAAAAACTGACTTGGGTTCCTCTTCTAGTTATTCTTCTTGCTTTTTTAAAATAATCACAATATATACATCAAGAAGGAGAGCAGCAGGTTTTTCACAAATTTTAGAGTCATTCTAGTAATCTTGTGTGTATAAATAAAAACATTAAAAGTGAAAGAATTACTGGTAGAAAGCTCATTCTATTCCTCATAGCTTCATTTATCAATGCTTACAGTTATGTGTGTATTCTCCTAATACAGCCTCTGTCCCTGACTCAGTCTTACCTCAAAGGAGGATATCTCAATGCAGAATTCTTCCAAAATTATTGGAAGTATCAATACAACTTAGAGAATGTTCACCTATATGTTTATATATATATTCAGGCCTCTCATAGTCCTCATTCAACAACTTACATGACATGTAAGTTGAAATTACAAACTAACCACATCTAAAAGCAAGCTCTCAATCTTCTCTTCTAAAGAAGTACTCCTTAGAAAATGTTCTGCGATCTATTCAGTTATGTATGCCAGAAACCTTATCCCCGCCTTGCTCTCATTCCCATCTGTTCAGTTAACTATCGAATCCTGACAGTTTACCTCCTGATTCTATCACATTTGTCCACTTCCCTTTAACACCATGATCAGTGACCTTACACTTCAAGATACCATGTTTTTTCTAGTTTGTATTAAAATCCTAACTGAACTTATCTACTCACATCTAGTCATAGAAGTGAAACTTTGGAGTTTCCTCCAATTGTTTCACTCTGCACCAAGAAAGTGTATGTGCATAAATTTATTATGTATGTGTGTAAACTTTTTGTATATATCTCTGTATAGTATACATATGTACCCAATGATAATAATAAACATTTATTTATCACTTTCCATATGTCATGCACTGTTCAAGGCACTTTACTTATTCTAACTCACTTAATTCTCACCATTAGGCAGGTACTATTAATTGTCCTCATTTTATTGATTAGAAGAAACTTTAAAAATTCTGCTCAGGACCACAGAACAGTGAAGCTGGAATTTTAACTCAACAGTTTTAGCTTCAGTATTAATATTCCTTACCACTGCATGATATTACCTCAATGAACAACAGAGGATGAGATGGTTGGATGGCATCACTGACTCAATGGACATGAGTCTGAGTAAGCTCCAGGAGTTGATGATGGACAGGGAAGCCTGGCATGATGCAGTCCAGTGGGATTGCAAAGAGTCAAACATGACTGAGTGACTGAACTGAACTGAATATAGTCACTTATGACTTAAAACTCTTCAAATTACATCCAAATTGTCACTTCAACTTGACTACAGGCTCTAATGTTGCATGGAATTTTCTTCCTTTTTACCCTGTGTTTAAATACTTGTCATCTTTTATGTGTTTTCTTAACCATTATTTCTTCAGGGAATCCTCCTTTGTACCATGCAGCTCTCCGTCAATATCTTTCATCACAGATGAAATGTTACATATTTTTATGATTACTTGGCTAATTTGTGTCTCGCCCACTATAGTATAAACCATGGCCACTATTACAGTCCCTGTGTACACACACTAGTTCCTGCATACTAGTCTAGTCTAGTATATTTGTGGCACTCAATATATATTTTTGAAATAATATTTTTGAAGGAAGGAAACATAGGATGGATAAAATTTCTTAGAGTTGAAAAAGTCTAAAAGGAACATTTTACAACTTTTCTTTCAGATCAGAAATTCTTTTCAGATCAGAAATAGAAGTATAGTTGATTTTACAACATTGCATGAGGTTCAGGTGTACAGCATAGTGATTTGGTATTTTTGCACATTATATCCCATTATAGATTATTACAAGATAGTGGGTATAATTCCCTGTGCTGTATCTCTTGAATCATCTATCTATTTGAACAATTTCAAATAGGTAATACTACCTCAGGAAAAGCTGCTTCCATCGCTGGATGACTCTGATCAAACATTAGAAAGTTCTTCCTTGGCTAGCGGTGAAATACAGCACCTTATAAATTTCACTCATGTGTTCTACTTTTCACTTTGGAGCTTCCTGGAAAATGTGTTATCCTCTTTTTCACATGGCAGCTTTTCAAATATTTAAAGTTATTATGTTTCTCTCAACAAATTCTTTTTCCCCAGCCTAATAAGATCTGACTTCCTGTATTTTTATGACATAATTTATATGACATAATTTTCTTTATGTGCTTTGAAGCTTTTTAATGTTATTCTTTCTTAACGTCTTACCTTCAGCCAGCATTAAAAACTGTTCAATGTATGTTCATTGTTCTTTCCTCCCACCCCTAAATAAACTTTGGTATGAAAATACAGGGGCAATACTGCACCTTATATTTTCTTCTTGTGAATTCACATAACAAAATAACATATGAAGTTTCTGAGATACCTTGGATTAAAGTTACACATTGAACTTTCATTAATGTAGTGGTTCACAAATGTATATGATCCTTTTTCTAAGGAAATATATCATATTTATAGGATTTTTCAGAATGTCTGGAAAATTATATATAAATAAATGTATTAATCTATATGGGATGCTTATTGTTAATAACATATATTTAACATAGTTGGAAATATAAGAAAACTATACTTTGTTATTTAACAAAGTCTTGTTTTGTTTTTTGACACATGAGAAACAGATATGTCTAGTGATCAGAATATCATTTTTTTCTTATGTTCATTGAATAAAAAAAGGAAAATGGGAAATATATATTTTTTAATATATTCATGCTAGAAAAGTGGAAATAATTGTTATCATAAGACTTTTTATTAAAAATATATTCTTTATAAAACTTGTGACTAAGCCTCCTAAAGTAAATATTTTACTTCTGTTTTGTTAGGAAGCATTCATTCTTTTTATTTAAAAAATCCAAAAAAACACTGGCAAATAAAAGAACTGAAGAATTTGCAATTAAGTGGATTTCAAGTGTTAAAACACTAACATTCTCTCAGAAATGCATTAAAATAAATGTAGGACTTTAACTGCAAGAGTACACTCTACTATACCTAAGCAGAGCAGGTATAAGAAATAATAATGAACTAAAAATTCCTATTGCTCTGTTATTTATTATTAAATAGCTAAAATTTTCTTGCTATAAAGTATTTGATGCATTTCATAACAATTCTTGAGCTAAAAAAATGATACTTACAAAAGCTACTTGACAATATGAATCTATTTCTTTATAATTATGATAAAGAATATCTCATTTTTTTTCTCTTTCTCTAGAAATTTCTACCGCTTGTTAGATTGTTGTGTTGTACCATGATTATAGTATCTGATAAGCAATTTTGAACATTTGCAAACAAATACACCATTTCTATTGCATAACAATGTATTTGCATTAATTGGCGTTAGTAAGCTGTGAGAGAGACAAAAAGGAACTATCTTTGAGTTGATAAACTATCATGACTCTGTGTCCTGTTTTATTAAAGAAAAGCAGGCTGTGCTATATATGGGGAAAGGCAACTTTGATTAGAAAAAATAAGTTGTACAAATAAAAATAGTGGCCATGTAAGCAATTAGAAAAGTGATTTTTATCTTACACCTGTGAATGGTGACCAAATTTCATGTCAGAAATCTGTACCCATTAAATGAATTTTAGATTCTTGAAGACACATTTAAATAATGACAGCCTGAAGGAGCCTAAAGCAGGTCATTAAATCCATAGGGATTGGTGGTTTGATTTCATTTCCATCCAGACGGAGGTAGCGAAGATGAGGTCCATAACTGAAGGGATCTTCCACAGGCAGTGTGGTAGGAGTTGAAGGACATATTACAGAAACGTTCACATCTATGGAGACAAAGATAGTATGAATGAATGAACCAGAATGCAAGAGGATAAGGATGGGGAGACCAAAATGCTATTAAACAGTCCTACGGAGGGCATAGTGGCTTGGTCTACGAAGATGGCAGAGAGACATTCTTTTTGTCTAAGTTGGAAGTTATGCACAGAAAAATATGTGCAACGTACATATACTAATGTCAGTCCATATTTTGCTATACTTGATACACAACGCTAGAAAAAACATATAGTTAAGAGCTGTGATGGAAACAAAGGTATATATGATGTATCACTTGTCTTCCTTTGACAGGCCAAAAAAGGTGTGATTAGATTACTATAGGGTAAGAAAGGTAGTATTTGGGCATCAGAGGTAGAAACAGTGGTTCAGAGCTGGTACTAAATTAATGGGTAGGTATGTGGGTAGATGGATGAATAGATGGATGTGAAGGCAGAGAGTCAGTCTATTATTAGAGAAAATGCTTGAAAGCTACCTTTAAAATGCAAACACAAACTGATCATACATGATGACGTTTTTTCTTTTAAAGTACAATTAAAATAACTTTGTATACATGATACTTGCCGAAAACAATCTTGAGTCTCCATACTTAAGTGTATTTAATTGGGAAAAAAACATTTGCCAAGAATTGAATTACAAAAATTCAAGCCAGGAAATATCCTGTCAGCCTTTTCACATTGTTAGAATGTGAGAAATCGTGCACCTGCCTTGGATCAGAGCCCTTGGCAGCAGCATGTATACTGAGATTTAGGAGCAGTTAGCAGAGAAAGGTGTGTTAAACCAGCAAAATTCTAATGGGCGTGCTTAATAACTGATCTCAAATGAATCCTTATACTCCTTTTATCCCATTTTGCAATTGTGTTGAGCAAGAGATCTTCCCTTTTAGAAGATAAGACCCGCCTAACTTTGGCAATGACCTTCCATTTGCGTCCTGTGGGTGCACACTGACTCATATTGTATTGAAGGGTTTTATGCTTACTGCAAAGGTGCTTTGCTCTGATTGTACACCATTTTGTAAATTTAACTTGCTAAAAGTAATGACTTGCATTTTATAGCAGATTTGTGTTCCTCAAGTTATTTTTCTTCACATATATTATCACCTTATCGTGATGCAACTTTTACTGGGCAACATTCCCTACCCGGGTATTGCTTAAAAAGTGACTCAGGTGGGTAAGGTCGTGTGCACCAGTTATTTCATTAACTAAGTAGCTGAGTCCCACCCTTTTCCAACTGCACAGGGTCACTTGCCTACTGAGGAGATTATCTTTTCAAATATATTATCTCTTATCTTTTTTACCCTTATTACCCATAATCCATGCATGTCTGAATAACTAGAATGTAAAAATGTAAAAAACAAGTTTTCTAAATGTAATTATATTTTCATGAAATAGTTGTAACGTTTCTGAGAGAGTACCAAGAAGCAACTTGTTTGAATAGATAACATTATTGCCACATTAAAGTCCCCTAAGGCATTCAGAAGAAATAAACATGTCTATCATTTTGGATAAATGTTTGCTGTCCTATAAACTCTTCATATAAAAGTTATGTCTCTGGGAAACCAATTTATTAACAACTAGAGTAGATTATGTGGTAAGAAGAACTAAGTACTTTAGCAGTCACTATAACGCAGTGTGATATAATCGTGAGCCAAGAACTCTTGCCAGGGAAATTCTTCTTTTCCATTTATTTTCTTGGAATATAGAAATGACTGTGCTTGATATCTACATTAAGAAACAAGTAAATCAATTTCTCTATGTTGACTTTGCAGCTGTGAAAATGATTTTACCTCTATTGCTAGAAATTTGTCTTAAGTCTTATACTCTAGAGATTGAAGAAAACGTCCTATGATTATACTGTTGGACTGAGAAAGATCACCTAAGGGAAACCTTGGATTCAGGTCCTGTCTATTATACTTACCCTTTGTCCTTGGCAAAATACCCCAAACTAGTTGAGCCTCAGTTTTTCTATCTTCAGAAATGTGTAATAGCACACAAGATTCCTTTGAGGGTTCATTTGTGCTTCTCAAAGTGTGGACCAGCAGTATCCGTACTACCTGAGAATTACATCCTTAGACCCCACCCAGACTTACTGGGTCAGAAACACAGAGACTGGAGCCCAGAAATCTTTTATAAACCTTCCAGGGGATTCTGATGCACATTAAGGTGGAATGTGGGAAAACAGAGACACGAGAAAACTTCGATGAAAAAAAATGCTCAGAGTAGAAGAACAGAGTCCTTCTCTTCTTTGGGTAACCTTGTATAGCTATGTAATTACCTTGCATGGGTACCCAACCATGTGTTGATTTTCACTACCTCACTCCTGAACACTCTCATGCTCATAGTCCCAGTTCAGGGGAATCCCCAATTCACAAACAGGGGTCTATGTGGAATCCCTTTATAAACTGACTTCCTACCTCAAATGTCTATGGGACTTTTGTCGTCAGGTAAGGAATGCACCTGTAGAAGCATAGAACTTTTGTCAGGAAAAATTACATTTATTTGGGTTGATATTGGGCTTTCCAGGTGGGTCACATGGTAAAGAATCTGCCTGCAGTGCGGGAGACCAGGGTTCAATCCCTGGGTCAGGAAGATCCCCTAGGGAAGGCCATGGCAACCGACTCCAGTATTCTTTCCTGGAGGGTTGCATAGACAGGGGAACTTGGTGGGCTACAGTCCATGGGGTCACAAAGAGTCAACATGGCCACACAAGTAACACATACACACACACACATGCACATACAGAAGTTAATATTGGCTGTCATACTATTTGGTTCAGTACACCAAATTCAGCTATTAAGATATTTTCCTGTTGCATCTTTTGCTTTAACTACAAGATTAAACAATATGCCTCATCACCATGGCAAAAAAAAAAAAAAAAAATCACTGCTGTGGCAGCAGCCTGCTCATTAGTTCCTGGATTTTATGCTCAAGTGTGCTGTTTGGAAATATATTTATATCAAATAAATGAATTCACAGTGCAAAATGGTCTGTTCTTAGAAGTGGGGTATTTATGTAATTATTTGCTTGAATAAAAGTTTAGTGAGTGATAAGCAGGCAGCACAACCTTCTGACAATTATCTGTGTTACTTTCCTACAAACCATTCAACTGATTCTCACTTTAAGAATGTATTTTATAAAGTTGTTCAGAAGCCCCCCTCAAGATTATCTTCCTTAAGGGCCTGTTCGAGGATAGAGCATTCCTGGATACTTGATAGGCTGATAGCATAGCCTATAGCTGGACCAAGACATTGTCCACTTCTACACCAGAGTCAGCCTCGTCTCAGGCATAATTGTGAAGATGCCAAGTTTGCCTTTAATGTCTCCAGCTTCTTCCCTTCACAGCATCTCTGCCTCCAAGGCACACTGCACTCATCTCTCTCTTATCAAAGCTATTTTTGGGAAACGAGTGGGTATTCTACGTTGTTGATTGCCATTAATTTTAAGGAATTGCCACCTTCCAGGGACATTTGTTTTAATTTCAGTTGAGCAAAACCTTAAGGTACAATATTGGTTCCCAATGGATGGTCCCTGAAACAGTAATCTCAGCATCTCTAGAATACTTACTAGCTATGAAAAGTCTCAGGTCAGAAACTCTGGAATGAGGCCACCCATCTACACACTCCAAAGTTTGAGAAACCCACTGATCTAAAGCAGAAACTCTAATTAGGGTGATTGTAGGCATCAGCTCTCTGCAGTCTTTAAGACTGGGGTCCCTTCTTGATACCTCCTAAATCATATACTGTCTCTTACTATCCATGAGATTGTTTATGCCTGGTACACTTTCTTCAGTAAGTCTGCCCACTGAGGCAGGAATATCAGAATCTACTCAGAGTAAAAGAAGATAGAGACATTTAGTTTATCCAACAGATAATATGCCTCTGTAGATTACTAAAATCAACTTTTCAATCTAAGATTTTAACCTCTTGGATCATTGACACTATGAAGAGACAAAACTTGAAAATATGCTTTAAAAAAATTTAAAAGTACAAGAGTTGGAATAAAACACCAACATTATTGAAACAACAGCAACCACAAAAGAAGATAGAGAGTTAACTTAATGAGTATCTTGGTCAATGACACACCCTGATGGTTACTTACTTCTAATTTTGTTGTGATCGAGATGAAGGTGCTGCAGATGAGCACTGATTTTGGGGACCTTTGTGAGTTGATTGTGAGACAGTTGAAGATCTAGAATTGATGATACATTAAAACCACTAGAAGGAAGGCCAGCATCAGATAATTTGTTGTGGTTGAGTCTCAGGAAGGCCACTTTAGGAATCACATTAAAATAATTTTCTGGTATTCCTTCAATGGAATTGTTGTCTAAGAACAGCTGCATTGTATTGGCCGGTAATCTTGGTGGCATATTCCTCAGGGCATTCTTAGCCATGTTTAGCTGCATGAGGTTCTTGAGTCCCTTAAAGGTGTCTCTTTGAAAAGCATTGTCTAATAGCTTATTGTGCTGCAGGTCAAGAAGGGTCAGGTTCTCCAGATTGCTGAAAGTCCCTTGAGGAATTCTGGACACCTTGTTTCTAGCTAACTGTAATTGTTCTAAGCTTCTGGGCAATGGAGAAGGTACCTCCTCTAGCTCATTATCTTCCAGAAACAAGAAAAGCAGCTTCTTCAGTTGGCTCAGGGCTCCCTTTTCAATTCCATAGTTGGTTATTTTGTTCTTGTTCAGGTTTATCCATCTCAGCTGGGTGGCATTCTCAAATGGCTTCTCAGGAATGGTTTCTATCAGGTTGTTTTCAAGATAGAGGTACCAGATCCTTGATGGTATAGCAGGGATTTCTTTGAGACCTCGGTTTTCACAGTACAAAGCAGTAGGGAAACTGGGGGGACAAAAACATTCCCTGGGACAATCGAAATCACGCATTGTCCAGTCCTCTGGATCACTTGCCTCATAAACCTGTCTCACACTTCGAGTCCACACCGTATCTGTTACGAATAACACCCAGATGATGAAGCAGATTGTGGTTGCCATTATAGTATCTAGAGTAAGGGATACAATAATCAGAGATTCAAAGAGTTTGACCTTTAGGTAACTGTGTGCACCAAAATGATCGATAAACATAGCTTCTTTGGTGAGCGGGGAGGGAGGGAGGTAAAGACTTGACAGCATTTGATGCATAGTTATCAATCATTACCCATCAATCATTACCCATCTATTTAGTGAGCACTATCTGCAAAGCACTTTCCAAAAGTGAAACGGACTCACCAACTTGTAACTTCCCAGTTTTAACACAATCACAATGAAAACTGAGTAAGAAAAAGCAAATTTTAGGAACTCTAAGTGCTTTTCCATTTCAAGCTATTTAATACAAAGAAGTTAACTGAAACCCAGAGTTGAACACACAAGTACAAAAAAGTGACCTTTTAATAGCTCAAATTTAGAGCCTACATTGTTCCTAAGAAATAGGCATATGCTTTTACTTTTGCTCCTAAATGAGCAGAACATCTGGATGAGATTTCCCAGGCTCTTTGGCCCTTGAACCAAAGAAACAGCGAGATCAAAGAACATTTTAGCAGTTTTGTGTGTGTGTGAAGGAAGGTTTTAGGATTTGAAGAAAAGTATGTGATTAATCGCTTGCTCTGTTGCCCAGCTTCTCAGGTAAGTTTTATTTTGGGGGTTTAGGGAAATATTTCTAATATTTTAATACAAGATCAGGCTGTTTAGGCAAGAAATTTGGATTATGAAACTCTCTCTAGATAGAGATAGGTATAGACATAGATACAGATATAATCACACTTATATAAGTGGCATTACTGTGGTCAGTAAGAAAAAAAACAAAAGAACATGCTTAGGGTACAGGTGATCGCCATAGTTTCAGTATGGCTGCTAACAAGCATAGGTTAACACTTACTGATATGTGAGACATTTAAAAGACAGAAATCCTCCCAGCTGAGAATATCAGCAAGGCTATGGGAACAAAGAACTATCCTAACGTGAAATATATATATATATATATATATATATATATATGTGTGTGTGTGTGTGTGTGTGCGTATGTGTGTGTATCTATATAACAGTAACATCCTGACCAAGGTACATTTAGTTCAAACCCTTGGTAACGAAGACCAAATAAATTTTACTGCTTCCTTAGGAAAAGACAAAATGAGCATCATTTAGAAATGCTGATCTTTTGATTTTGCCACTAAATTGAGGCAAGCGCAGAGCTGCTTCCTCGAGCTGTCAAATTTCTTGTGATTGCGGAATGCTCCTCTGGTCATCCTCCAGAAACATTAAAACATTATTTTTTTTTTTCAGAATAGGGATTTGCTTTAGTTACTGACGCTGTAACCCTGCCTCAGATGAATCATAACTTTGAATTCTTAACTTTAAGAGTTATGAAAATTGTTAAAAAATAATTTACCTTGCTGTCCAGGAATGTATCGCTGAGTCCTGTGTCTGGAGCTGAAGTTTGCTAAAATCAGTTAAGGAAAAAAAAAAAGAAAACTTTGACTAAGGGAATTTGTTTTTATTTTATGCTGTCAAGCCTCCTATGAGGAAAAAGCACAACCTCCTCTGACCGGCCACCATGAACACCTTTGATCTATTGTTTCCACTGTGACAGAGCCTCAGAGCACTGCTTACCTCAGTTCTTGGATGTTCTCCTGCTCTTTCTATTGGTCACTGCTCACTCATAGTAATGGACTGACCCAGGCTCCACGCTTGTGTTCTTATAAATCCTCCCTAATATATATGCATCCATGGCTCCAGCTTTAACCCCTCCAGCAACCACAGCACTTCCGTACCTAGGCAGCCCAGCACAGAAAATTCTGATTTTAATCTCAAGAACCCATAACAAAAATTCAGTGTCATTTTCAAACTCTGAGTTCACAGTCCCAAAGATATCATAATGCGGTGATCTGGAGTAACAGCAAGAAACTAAAAGCAGTTTTAATTTCAAGTACAACAAAAAAAGAGATTTTAAAGCATTTTTCTTTTTTTAATTGGATACAAAGAAATAAAGGCCAATGTCCTCTTTATATGGAAATCCTTTGCTCATTTTTTCTTGTCTAAAACAGTTGCTGAAATTCTATTTAGATATATTGATTTTGATAAGGGAAAAAGAGATAGAAAATATATTTGAGAAATTAAAAAAATGAAATCTGGAAAGCTCTACCTGACGTTGGCACTAAATATGCTGTTATGCTTTGTTTTATAGAAGTAATTCTTCTGTCTCTCTTTCATGTTGGGAGCTTTATTCCAAATAACTATTAAAATGAGATTTTTTCTCTTTATAACAGATGTTTTGCATTTAGGGCATTATAGGACCTTATGCTGCACTCTTTTGTTTCTTTAGCATATAAGTTTAGGATAATGCTTCTTCTAGTTCTTGTATTTGAGGAAAAAAAAAAACATGCCTCTTAAGGAAAGACAAAAATTTTTTTAAATCTCGTTTTCAGATGTTATCCTGTTGATTGATTATAATCATTGTGTTTTCTAAATCTATCTCATATTTGACACTACTCAGGCAAGTATTATCAGAGAGGGAACACAGTGAAGAGCAGAGAGCACTGGACTCACAAAACTTCTTCTGAACCACTTACTTCCTTTCTCTTGAACACAGTCTTGTCTGCTACAACACAGGGCTGGACCCCCTCATAAGTTTGTTGTAAAGGATAGGAAACGTTAGCCTTTTTGTAGCATAAACTCTACACTCTCAAATGGAAAATACCCTTCAATTGAAGGGCTTTTATAGCCCAAGATCTAAATCAGACGTGATCTCTTAGTGGCCCAACAGTCACATTTATATCTTAAAAAAAAAAAAAAAATTAAGGTTATTTGCTTTTCTCACAGCTGATAAAGAACCCACCTGCAATGCGGGAGACCTGGGTGCTATCCCTGGGTCGGGAAGATCCCCTGGAGAGGGGAAAGGCTACCCACCCCAGTATTCTGGCCTGGAGAATTCCATGAACCGTGTAGTCCATGAGTTCACAGCGAGTCCGACACAACTTTTACTCACAACAATGATCTCCTCTCTTTACTGCATTTTTCCTTATCTCTTTCTTCTTTTTCTAAACCCTCATGACATAAACAACAGATAATCTCTAAACTGCATGATCTCCTTCAGCTACTCTCTTATTTAATTTTCTTTTTTAGCCAACCTTATTTCAATCACTTCTTAATTCCATTACAAAAATGTTGCTACATGTGCATTGTAGGAAAATTAGAGTCGTACATTGGCTGCCTCTAATCTCCATTTCTAGTCACCATCCCATCCATGATTCAGCCACCAAAATAGAGTTTCTAACCCCTCCACTTCCCTCACATTTCTCTGACCAAAAAAAAAAAACCAGCAATGATTTTCGTATTTACTAATCTACTGACGTCTTTTAGTTTTAGCCTACTTGACTTGTGACCTCTGGCAATGCCGACCCACCCCTTTAATGAAATGTTTCTCTCCTAGTTATTCCTTCTCTTTTCTTGTGACTTCTCTTTATCTGTATTTTGAAGCTCTGTGTTTCCTGTATCATTAAAAAAAAAAAAAAAAAAATGTTTCTAGCATTTAAAGCACTTTAGAGTCTAAGATCTCAAAATTTTTAAACGATTCCAAAGTTTTAACCATTCCCTCCATTATGATGACTCCTGAGGTTCTTTCTTCACTCCAGCCTCTGGAAACAAACCTGAACTCCAATGTGTGTATCCACGCACTATATAGACATCTCCTGTTGCAGGTCTCACAGCCGTGAATCTTTTATTGCTCTTGTCACATTATACTTTTGAATGACACTATCAGCTTATTCAGTCTCCTAAACTAGAAATCTGGAAATCATTCTCAACTCTTCCTTTTTATTTTGTGAGCATGTGATAGCATTTTAAGAACGCTGGGAGACGTGATATAAATAAAAAAGGATCATCAGCAATGCTTGCCAGGTTTGGTATCATTGTTTCCAGACCAAAATATAGGGTGTTTGCCACCATTAGTGTAATCTCTGTCTGCCTATGTCTTGGTTTTTCCCATAACAATTCAATCTATCCTTCTTGGATTGCTGATTCTTAGATGATTCTAACTCTTCATTAGAACTACTTATGTGGTAGTTCAGTAAATTAAATGAAAATAATGGTAAGAATATCTGAATCAAACTACTTGATACAAGAATTAATGAAAGGCTCTGCTGAGTCATACATATGTCATTCTGGTAAGAGGAGAAAAGAACTCTAGTGTTTAATGATGAGGCTTTGGAATTATCTTTCTAGTGAGAGACTCAGTTCAGTTCAGTTCAGTCCCTCAGTCATGTCCAACTCTTTGCGACCCCATGGACTGTGGCACACAAGGCTTCCCTGTTCAACACTAACTCTTGGTTTACTCATGTCCACCGAGTCGGTGATGCCATCCAACCATCTCATCTTTCCCAGCATCAGGGTCTTTTCCAATGAGTTGGTTCTTCGCATCAGGTGGCCAAAGTATTGAAGTTTCAGCTTCAGCATCAGTCTTTCCAATGAAAATTCAGGACTGATTTCCTTTAGGATGGACTGATTGGATCTCCTTGCCTGTCCAAGAGACTCTCAAGAGTCTTCTCCAACCACAGTTCAAAAGCATCGGTTATTTGGCACTCAACTTTCTTTATAGCCCAACTCTCACATCCATACATGACTACTGGAAAAACCATAGCTTTGACTAGACAGACCTTTGTTGGCAAAGTAATGTCTCTGCTTTTTAATATTCTGCCTAAGCTGGTTGTAACTTTTCTTCCAAGGAGCAAGCATCTTTTAATTTCATGGCTTCAGTCACCATTTGCAGTGATTTTGGAGCCCGAGATAATAAAGTCTGTCACTGTTTTCACTGTTTCCCCATCTATTTGCCATGAATTGATGGGACCCAGTGCCATGATCTTCGTTTTCTGAATGTTCAGTTTTGACCCAACTTTTTCACTCTCCTCTTTCACTTTCATCAAGAGGTTCTTTAGTTCTTCTTTGCTTACTGCCATAAGGGTGGTATCATCTGCATATCTGAGGTTATTAATATTTCTCCCAGCAATCTTGATTCCAGCTTGTGCTTCATTCAGTCCAGCATTTCTCATGATGTACTCTACAACACTGGTCAAGGCTATGGTTTTTCCTGTGATCATGTATGAATGTGAGAGTTGGACTATAAAGAAAGTTGAGCAGTGAAGAATTGATGCTTTTGAACTGTGATGTTGGAGAAGACTTTTGAGAGTCCCTTGGACTGCAAGGAGATTCAACCAGTCCATTCTAAAGGAGATCAGTCCTCGGTGTTCATTGGAAGGACTGATGTTGAAGCTAAAATCCCAATACTTTGGCCACCTAATGCGAAGAGCTGACTCATCTGAAAAGACCCTGATGCTCGGAGATTGAGGACAGGAGGAGAAGGGGACGACAGAGGATGAGATGGTTGGATGGCATCACCGACTTGATGGACATGGGTTTGGGTGGACTTTGGGAGTTGGTGATGGACAGGGAGGCCTGGCATGCTGCAGGTCATGGGGTTGCAAAGAGTAGGACATGACTGAGCAACTGAACTAAACTGAACTTTGCATATAAGTTAAATAAGCAGGTGACAATATACAGCCTTCATGTACTCCTTTTCCTATTTGGAACCACTCTGTTCCATGTCCAGTTCTAACTGTTGCTTCCTGACCTGCATACAGATTTCTCAGGAGGCAGGTCAGGTGGTCTGGTATTCCCTTCTCTTTCAGAATTTTCCACAGTTTGTTATGAGCCACACAGTCAAAGGCTTTGGCATAGTCAATAAAGCAGAAGTAAATGTTTTTTTGGAACTCTCTTGCTTTTTCGGTGATCCAACAGATGTTGGCAATTTGATCTCTGGTTCCTCTGCCTTTTCTAAATCCAACTTGAACATCTGGAGGTTCATGGTTCATGCAGTATTGAAGTCTGGCTTGGAGAATTTTGAGTGTTACTTTGCTAGAGCATGAGATGAGTGCAATTGTGTGGTAGCTTGAGCATTTTGGGGCATTGCCTTTCTTTTGGATTGGAATGAAAACTTACCTTTTCCAGGCCTGTAGTAACTGCTGAGTTTTCCAAATTTGTTGGCATGTTGAGTGCAGCACTTTCATAGCATCATCTTTTAGGATTTGAAATAGCTCAACTGGAATTCCATCACCTCCACTAGCTTTGCTTGTAGTGACTCTTCCAAAGGCCCACTTGACTTCGCATTCCAGGATGTCTGGCTCTAGTGAGTGATTACATCATCAGACTATTATTGTCCAAAGTCCATGGGACTGGGACATGGTAGGTTTCCAATAACTATTTACCAAATTATTAAATGAACAAACAAATGCATAAGGTACCTGTGTCATTTTGATAACTAATTTTTTAAATCAATATAACTATGTATATTGAAACATAGTGAAGAACCTTCGAAATATAGTAAAGAAAAAAAAGTGACAGAGTTTTCCTGTTGCATCTTACTAGCAATGGCAACCCACTCCAGTACTCTTGCCTGGAAAATCCCATGGGCGGAGGAGCCCGGTAGGCTGCAGTCCATGGGGTTGCACAGAGCTGGACACGACTGAGCGACTTCACTTTCACTTTTGATTTTCATGCATTGGAGAAGGAAATGGCAACCCACTCCAGTGTTCTTGCCTGGAGAATCCCAGGGACGGGGGAGCCTAATGGGCTGCCGTCTATGGGGTCGCACAGAGTCGGACACGACTGAAGCGACTTAGTAGCAGCAGCAGCAACAGGCTATTTAACCATCACAAGCCTAAGTCTACTCTTAAAGCACTTGCTCTGACTACTATAAAGGGTCAATTGAAAATCAAACAAAATAATGAAGGTGAACGTATCAGTTGGCCCAGACATTTCTTTCAGCAGAGCGTATGATGGTTGGCATATGCGCTTGACTGCCTAGGCTGGCATACACTGTTGTCTCGGACTTGACCTACCTGAGATAAGGCCTAGAAACTTGAGATGGAGCTAAAGTCATTGGGTTTACTGCTTTTCCTTTTCTTAGCACATTCCAATGTTTTCTATTTGCTTCTCTTGCTTCTCCTCCTCATTAATAAATAACAATAATAATAATGATAAAAACATACTTTGCTAAACTGTCTTAGACCAGGAAATTAGTCTTGCTGCCTTCCTAAAGATCACTGACGTTTAAATAAAGAAGGCAGGGACTTCCCTGGTGAGCCAGTGGTGAAGACTTCACCCTTCAGCACAGGGGATGTGAGTTTGATCCCTAGTCAGGAAGCTAAAATCCCACATACCTCCGGGCCAAAAAAGAAACCAACCAAAGCATGAAACAGAAACAACGTTGTATCAAATTCAATAAAGACTTGGTCCACATGAACAAACAAGCTGATAAAAACAAAGGCAATACAGGAGGATATAAAACACACAAAACTCTAGTAGAATTTCAAATTTGTCGGTATACGTGTCTGATGTGTCTATTGTAGCAAAAGTTGAACTATTAGGTACTCCTAGGACTTAAGTTTAAGTCCAGTTGATGGTATGTTTGGTAAGAGACATAATTTTCTCTTCATTGATCAATTTTAGGCTATTAATAAACTAATTCTGTAAAATAATTTTAAAATATAAAAGGGACCTGCTGACATATATCTGGGAAGGCAATGGCACCCCACCCCAGTACTCTTGCCTGGAAAATCCAATGGACGGAGTAGCCTGGTGGGCTGCAGTCCATGGGGTCACTAACAGTCGGACAGACTGAGCGACTTCACTTTCACTTTTCTCTTTCATGCATTGGAGAAGGAAATGGCAACCCACCCCAGTATTCTTGCCTGGAGAATCCCAGGGATGGGGGAGCCTGGTGGGCTGCCGTCTATGGGGTCACACAGAGTCGGACACGACTGAAGTGACTTAGCAGCAGCAGCAGCTGACATATATAGCTGACACACACATATATACATGTATATATTTTTTTCAAATAATACATTTAAAATACAGTGACAACACATTAAAAGGTCAGAACTACTACAAAGCTGATCATGAACCAAGCAATCCCCTACTGCACACTTCAGTCTAAGTCCCTCTCCCTAGAGGCCATTATTTTCAACTGTATTATGGATTTCTTTTAATATTTACTTTAACATTCTTGCTTGTACTTTTTGTTTAACTTATCCATTTTAAACATCAATTATTTTCTTATTAGATAAACATTTAGTACATTTGCTTAGTCCTACTTTTACGCCACCTGAAGTCATGATTCCTTTCAATAATTCCTAATGTATGCATAGCGCAAACTTAGATTAAATATTTGCTACATATGTTATTACACAATATAAATATTGTTACTGCTGAAAAAATAATGCAAAATTATTTTAATTTCTTTATTGCACTGCACTTATTTACCATGCATCCATGCATGCATACTAAGTCAGTTCAGTTATGTCCAGCTCTGCGACCCCATAGACTATAGCCTACCAGGCTCCTCTGTCCATGGGATTCTCCAGCCAATTGGAGTGGGTTGCCATTTCCTTCTCCAGAGGATCTTCCCCAGGCAGGGATCCTCTCTNAAATGCAAAATTATTTTAATTTCTTTATTGCACTGCACTTATTTACCATGCATCCATGCATGCATACTAAGTCAGTTCAGTTATGTCCAGCTCTGCGACCCCATAGACTATAGCCTACCAGGCTCCTCTGTCCATGGGATTCTCCAGCCAATTGGAGTGGGTTGCCATTTCCTTCTCCAGAGGATCTTCCCCAGGCAGGGATCCTCTCTTAAGTCTTCTGCATTGGCAGGCAGGTTCTTTACCACTAGCACCACCTGGGAAGTCCTTATTTTTTCTTTGCCATATATGTATGTATATTTATAATGTTCTCTATACATTCAAAGGGCTTTCCTGGTGGTCAGTGGTAAAGAACCCACCTGCCAATGCAGGAGACATGGGTTCAAGCCTTAGGTCAGGGAGATCTCTTGGAGAAGGAAATGGTAATCCACTCTAGTATTCTTGCCAGGGAAATCCCGTGACAGAGAAGCTGGAGGGCTACAGTCCACGGGGTTGCAAAAGAGTCATACATGACTTAGAGAGACTAAACAATAATACATATAAAACTATTATAATAATACTTTCCAAAACCAAATTATAAAACCACTTTGGAAGTTTTCTGCACCCAAAGAGTGGGGGTAACATAGTGTGCTGGTTAAATCAGATCTGCTTGGATTTAAATAAATCTCTCGTGTTTACTAGTTATGAAGAATTGAGCAACTATTTGTCTTTGCCTTAGTCTTCTCGTCTGTATATTTTGGATAATAATAATAATGTAAATAATCATAGTACAAATACCCCCTCATAGGGTTGCTATGAAAATTGAAAGAGCTACTGTTTTTAAAGCATTTAGAACATGGTAAATGTATTCATAAATAAAATCAGAAATACTAAGTTCACTTTTTTCCTGCTGGGAGATATTTCTCCTGGAATACCCTATCTTCCTACTTTAATCTAGTTTGCTTTCTGTTGTAAACCAACCTAAGCAAATTTGGCAAATACTATTTTTTAGGTGATATATGGCACATTTCAGTGGTCTCATGGTTAATGAGGGCTATAGGAGTCTTCCACTACAACCTACAGGAGGTGTTCAGTTTAATGAAAATAAGTTCAGTTCAATTGTGTCTTACATAAAGGCTTTTATTTTGCATCAAACATTTTTAAAATTCATGAAATGAGTCTCCATTATAAGATATCTTCAACTGTTAACTAAGCTAACCTGTGTCAAAACTAACGCCCATCAGGCTCCTCAGTCTATGGAATTCTCCAGACAAGAATACTGAAGTAGGTGGCCATTCCCTTCTCCAGATCTGACCAACCCAGGGATCAAACCCAGGTCTCCTGCATTGCAGGCAGATTCTTTTTACTATCTTAGCCACCAGGGAAGTCCGAGCTAACCTGTGCCAAATTAATGCAAATTCAATATCTTGTAATAACCTATAGTGATAACCTATAATGGAAAATAATCTGAAAAAGAACAGATACATGTATATATGTATAACTGAATCACTTTGCTGTACTTCTGAAAGTAATACAACACTGTAAATTAAACAATATTGAAAAAAAAGAAAGAAAACTAACACCAAAATCAGCTGTCTCTGCCAAAGTGCAGTCTTTTAAAGTACATTTATGAATAAGGGACTGGGGGCTGGAGGAGAAGGGGACGACCGAGGATGAGATGGCTGGATAGCATCACGGACTCGATGGATGTGAGTCTGGGTGAACTCTGGGAGATGGTGATGAACAGGGAGGCCTGGCGTGCTGCGATTCATGGGGTCGCAAAAGTCAGACACGAGTGAGCGACTGAACTGAACTGAGCTGAACCGATGAATAAGAGGTAGGTGGAACCCCGTCTTACGTCTCCTGATTGGCAGGCGGGTTCTTTACCACTAGCGTCACCTGGGAAGCCCTTTTGAATAATAGAACTCTTTTCTCTGAGCTACTGAGATTGTTGTGGTCCCTGAATTCCTTCACCCATCTCCTGGGTTAGATCCCTTGTTACTTTCTGAATCGTGTGTTCTGTTCTTTTCGTGGTTAACTCCAGAACATTGAGGGAAC
>SJYX01015201.1:10236-29559 GCA_006410675.1 Oreotragus oreotragus | reverse complement strand
TTTTTCTTTCATCTTCAGTTTCTGAATTTTTACAACTTTACAGCAATATGTCTTGAGAGAGTGTATTTCACTCACTCACTGTTACTCAGGGAGCCCTTTCAATCTGGAAATTCATATTCATATGGTCCATCAATTTTTTCCCCCTATTTTCTCTTTGTGAGTCTTAGTGCACTTCCTGGCTACATTGTCTAAATCTTTGAATTTTGTTGTTGTTGTTCAGTTGCTAAATCATGTCTGACTCTTTGTGACCCCATGGATTGCAGCACTCCAGACTTCCCTGTCCTCCACTATCTCTGAGAATTTTTTCAAGCTCATGTCCATTGAGCTGCTGATGCCATCCAACCATCTCATCCTCTGTTGCCCTCTTCTCCTTTTGCCTTCAGTCTTTCCCCACATCAGGGTCTTTTCATAATGAATTGGCTCTTTGTATCAGCTGGCCAAAGTACTGGAGCTTCAAATGTAATAACCTTATTAGAAGATCGATGAAAATCAATAGCATTTGTCAGCTAATGCTCAGGTATTTTGTCTATGTCTCTCTTTTACTATCTTTGATCTCTTCTATTAATATTTCCATTTTCTAAAAAGTTTTTATGCTCTCTAACAGAGTTTTGGCTTCTTTAAAATTTCTGTATCATATGCCATGCATTTACTTTGGAAATTTTTTATCTGATTGTTCCCTTCCTAAAGCATTCTTTTCTCTTCTGTGCTTAACTATCTTCTCTTATCTTGTTCAAAACAAAATTTAAAACTACAAGGTTTTGATAGCATTGTGAATTTTTTTTTTTTTTGCTCACTCTAAAAACTTTATTTCCCTTTATATCTTTTTCTTTCTTATCTTGACCTATAGCAGTATTTCATATTGGAAACGCCCCTGACATATTTGATGGTGCTTTGCTGAACTGATACTTAAGAGGAGGCACTAATAATCTTATTAAAATATCTATGAGAATCAATAACATTGTTAGCTGATGCTCAGGTATTCTGTCTCTCTCTCACTTTTATATATACCACACACACACGTTGGGAATAAATTGAAAAAGTCAATGCTTATTTTTAGTGTACTTTTCATAATTTTGATTTTTAGTAATACTGTTAATATGCATTTTTTCAGTTGTGAATAGACAGCAAATAACCTTCCATGTATAGTTTAGCCTTTGTATATGAAGTATCCTGAGGCTATGCTATCCAAAGTTTATCTGAAACTAGTAGCAAACTCTGTCACTTATAAGCTGTTTATGTTGTGATTCAACTTTGAGATTTATGACTCTCTTTGGTGCTGATTCTTCCAAGATTCTACAAGAAGACTTTAAAAAACCGTTGCTTGGGGCTGGTGTATGGGGATGATCCGGAGGGATGATGTGGGGTGGGAGGTGGGAGGGGGGTTCATGTTTGGGAGTTCGTGTACACCCGTGGCAGATTCATGTCAATGTATGCAAAAACCAGTGGAGTACTGTAAAGTAAAATAAAGTAAAATGGAAACTCTAAAAAATAATAATAAAAATTAAAATTAAAAATTAAAAAAGGTATACATTCATACAAAAAGTTAAAAATAAATAACTAAATAAAATAAAAAATAAAAATAAAAGTGTCTCTGTGATTCTTGGGTGAGCTCTGTTACCAACTATCCAGAACCACTCAGTTCTAGAACTGTCCTCCTCCAGCTGCTCTGTTCCGACAGTGTTCCACCTTAGCACTATCGACCTTCAGAGAATACTAAGATAACAGGAAGTGAGCAACTTGAAAGACAATTCATTTAAAGCTCCCCTCCAAAGCATTTTGGAAGAGATCTCTTACAAGAAAGCATTGCATCAGAATAGTGAGAGCTATACTCATTAATGTCTCCAGCATGTTGAAGAGATCAATTGAGTCATATGTATTCTTGTTCTCTTTAGCTTCTTATCAAACTGCCCTTTCAAGGCATCCCAATCAGACTCTTAATTGGTTCCTGCATGCCACATGATGTCAATTACAATTATATTATAGCCTTCTCAGATAGCCAGTTATAGAGAAAGCCCCTGTGAGGTCTTAAGTGGGACTGACAAGAAGAGACGGCAAGATCCCACCGCAAGATTAGGACCTATTTGGCCCCATTTTCATTTATATCATGTATTTGCTGAATCAGCAGTACAGAGCAATTGCGCTTAGGCTAGAGAGATAGGATAATAATAGATTTATGAGTAGTTAACATCAAATTATTGTTTTCCTTTCCCTTCAGAAGAGACTATTGCTATTAAAAGATTAATAATTACTTGTTAAATATAAGCATATCCTTGCTTTGGAAATCTAAGAGGTTAATTTTCTTATTAAGCCTTACCACACACTACATATAGCAACCTGACCTGCTATACACCATTTAAACATCATTTAATTAAGCAGGATCACTGTGACCTCAGTTGTCTGGAGAGCCTTCTCTTGTCATGGGACAAACTCAAATCTTACAGGTTTTCAGCACCAGACTCACATGCAGTAACATGTGGCCTCCAAAATTTAAAGAGACTGTTCATGTTCCTAGTGCTCACCGAGGACATAGTGAAAACTGTCCTCCCTCTAGAGAGATAGCTCAGCATTCCTTAGACCTCTTCACCTTTATAATAAATCAGTGACTTGACAACTCTTTCCTCTTCCATTATATTTGTCTCCAATGCTCCGGCATTCACATATCTAATTAATGTATCTAGCTAATAAAGTTTACCCTCTGGGTTGTATCACATAATGTTCTGTGAGATGGTATTTCTGCAGACTATAATGCGGTACAAAGCTAAGGAGTTAACATAATCCAGAAACAGTATGGCAAAATTATATTACTGTTCCTGCCTGCTGAAAGAAAACAGACTGCTTCTAGTAATTTTGTTTATTGGAAAAGAGGAGAAAAACATTATTCAGATCAGTTGCTTTATACAAAGTACTAAGAACTGTAATGATTTGGACCCCATATGGAACAGCAGTTGCAACAGAAGTTGCCATCTAATTAAACTTTGGAAAATCCATTTTTATCTTCTCAAACTATCCTTCCACTACTACACACAAATGAAAATCTGCTGAGAATCATTAACCCTGCACTTTTTTTTAAGTCATTAAATATGGCACTGATATTTCTGATTTTCATTGAAGCATCACAGTTATTAACTTAATGTTTTTGTAGAAGACTCTACAGTTTTCAACTTGGTATTTCCAATCAGAATGCTCCTTTTTTATGGGTTACAGATGAATGTGAGAAATCCTTCACTTTTTGAGTTCATCTATTCCAGCTCTATAAGAACTCGGGAAAAAATATGGGGAGCATATGGGCTGGATGAGGGTAGATTTTCCATTTGTCATTTTAACGTCAAACACCCTCCCTAGTGGATTGCGAAAGTGTCCTGTGTCCCTGGGGATTAGTTGTGTTTCAAAACCATGGTGTCTTCCACAGGGCACGTGTGTATGCATACTCAGTTGTTAAATCATATTCGACCCTTTGAGACCCCATGGACTATAGCTTGCGAGGCCCCTCTGACCAGAAGATTCTCCAGGCGAGAATGCTGGAGTGGGTTTCCATTTCCTCCAGGGGGTCTTCCCAACCCAGGGGTTAAACCTGAGTATTCTGCATATCCTGCATTGGCAGGCAGATTCTTTACACTGAGCTAACTGAGACGCCCTCCATGGGGCACAGTTACATTGTAATGACCTCTGGTTCTTTAAGGGGAATACTAGGTTAAAAAAAATTAGTTGGGATCTTCCCTGGTGGTCCAGTGGTTAAGACCCTGCACTCCCATTGCAGGGGGCCTGGATTCACGCCCTAGTTGGGGTACTAGATGCTAAGTGCCACATCTGAGAATTCACATGCTGGAACTAAAGATCTTGTGTGCTGCAACTAAGACCCGGTGCAGACAAATCAATAAATAAAAATAAATATTAAAAAAAAAAAGCAGGAGCACACACTTGAGATATCGGTGCAAAGTACTTATAGTACTTACTTAAGATGCCTTCTCATGAGACTTCCTTGGTAGCTCAGATGATAAAGAACCCATCTGTAATGCAGAAGACCCCAGTGTGATCCCTGGGTGGAGAAATCCCCTGTAGAAGGGAAAGGATTCTGGTAGCTCTAGATCCATGATTTAACTAAGGTTTAAAAATTCAATGGAGGGCAGAAATTCCATATTATATGTCATTATGGCTTACCCAAGCCTCTGAATAATGACTCTGTGAGTTTTTCTTTTTTCTTTTTATTTTTTTAACCCCAAAAATGTTTTGTATTGAGGTGTTGTGGGTTAGTCGCTCAGTCATCCCCAACTCTTTGTGACCCCGTGTATTGTAGCCCGCCTTTATCTGTGGAATTTCCCAGGCAAGAGTACTGGAGTGGCTTTCCATTGCCTTCTCCATTGTATTGGGGTGAAGTGAAGCCGCTCAGTCTGTCTATGGGATTTTCCAGGCAAGAGTACTGGACTGGGTTGCCATTTCCTTCTCCAGGGGATCTTCCTAACCCAGGGATCGAACCCAGGTCTCCTGCATTGCAGGCAGACGCTTTACCCTCTGAGCTACCATAGCCAATTAAAAACATTGTTATAATTTCAGGTGAACGTGAAGGGACTCAGCCATACATTACATTTCACAAATCAAATAGCTCCACAGAGGACTTCATATCTCTTTCATTTCTGAAAATCTAAATTTCAACTGACTATTAAGTTCTTTTTGGATCAGACATTCTGACTTTGTACTTTGTATTTCTGATCCTGATATTTATTAATGAAAAATGTGTTTATTTTACTCATTGGTAGTTACATGACACTACATTATCTCTTCCACACCAAATTTACCCTTCTTCACTAACATCATGCAATCCATTTTCGTTGCTATGCTTTCCACCATCAACCCATGGGCATCACTAAAATCTTCTAAAGACCCTGGTATTTCCGTCTCTAATATATGTCTTGATGAAAATGAATAGGTGGATTATTCATGAAGAAAATCCATTTTAACTTATAAGAATTCCACTTTGTGAAAATTTTGATTTTGTGCTTCTACACTATACCAAGGAATCAATTTCATTCAATATACACTTCCATTGAGTTCCATTTTGTTGTAAATGTTTCAGCAAACTAAAAGACCCCCAGGTGCTTAAACTATGTTAATGAATCCAGGCTCTGAAAGTATACTCATATTGCTAAATTCAGCTTGGTTTAATATTATCATTCTCCTTGGTTGAATACCCTCAGAATCTATTCATCTTTTCTAATATTTAGTCAATATTAGGCAATTCCTGTGGTTCATTTAGAATAGTATTTCCATCCCAAGATTACACTTTCTAATTGATATCCTCTTCTCCCTTATTAGAGGTGGGAATCATATATAGGCCAAGGGGAATGGAGCATGAAAAGAATGAAATCCCTCTTAAAAGTTATTCCTTTGCGTTGAGAAAGTAGTAGCATCTTCTAAAAGGAAGGAATTGCTTTACAAATCAAGGAGCGTGGGGTTCTTTCAGCAAACAAAAGAAGTTCAGTGGGGCTGGGAACCCCAAGCAGTCATTTTCATCTGTATCTCATTGTCTAATCCCCGTGCCAATTCTTGGGCAGGCTTGTTTCCAGATCAGTGTTCTAACTCTTTATAAAGAGGCAAGATGAACAGTGCATTAATTCCAATTCAGAATGCATTTTTTGGTTTTTCCTTTTTTTAAAATGTATTAATCCTCTCATCCTCCAATGGAAAGAAATAATTAAAAAGTAATTTTATAAAGCCCTGTATTTCAAGCCCCAAACTTGAACTGAGAATTTTGGGAGTTGAGCTTGCAATTTGTCTCTTGTCCAGTGATTTCATGGGTCTTTAGAAGCAGCCATTTTGCCCTTCCTGTTTCATGTCCTTCATACTTTCCTATGACAATAACTATATGTGTTGTTTTTTTTTTTTCATTGAAGTATAATTGCTTTACAATTGTGTTAGTTTCTGCTGGACAAGGAAGTGAATCAGCTGTATGTATACATACATCCCCTCTCTTGGACCTTCCATCTCACCATCCCATCCATCTAGGTCATCACAGAACACCAAGCTGAGCTCCCGGCACTATACAGCAGGTTCCCACTGGCTATCTGTTTTGCAGATGGTAATGTATACATGTCAATGTCAGTCTCCCAATTCACCCCACCGCTTCCCCTTCCCTGCCCTGCCATGTCCACGTCTGTCCTCTACGTCCATTTTTGCATAGCAAAGAAACCATAAATGGGATGAACAGACAGCCTTCAGAATGGGAGCAAATATTTACAAATGAAGCAACTGACAATGGATTAATCTCCAAAATATAGAAGCAATTCATGCAGCTCAGTATCAAACAACCAAAACCCCATCAAAAAATGGACAAAAGACCTAAACAGACATTTCTCCAAAGCTGTGTGTTTTTTCAAATCCTTGCCCTCAGTTGTGGAGAAGGCAATGGCACCCCACTCCAGTACTCTTGCCTGGAAAATCCCAAGGATGGAAGAGCCTGGTAGGCTGCAGTCCATGGGGTCGCTAAGAGTCAGACACAACTGAGCGACTTCACTTTCATGCACTGGAGAAGGACATGGCGACCCACTCAAGTGTTCATGCCTGGAGAATCCCAGGGACGGGGGAGCCTGATGGGCTGCTGTCTATGGGGTCACACAGAGTCGGACACGACTGATGCAACTTAACAGCAGCAGCAGCAGTACCCTCANATGCACTGGAGAAGGACATGGCGACCCACTCAAGTGTTCATGCCTGGAGAATCCCAGGGACGGGGGAGCCTGATGGGCTGCTGTCTATGGGGTCACACAGAGTCGGACACGACTGATGCAACTTAACAGCAGCAGCAGCAGTACCCTCAGGTGATGTGTCATTTTCAGTAACTATACAGGGGATATGTCCCATTTTTGCAGGTCACTGTCTTCCAGATAAAAAAAGTAACAGTCTTTTACCCGGAAATATAATTGCATGATTAAAAGTATGTACAATACTAGACATTTTTCTGCACAGGAACCTTCTCCATGATTGTCCCTTGCTTACTCTAGGACTCTATCTTCATGGGTTCCCCAAACCTGCATCCACAAGCTCTCTGTTGTAGTCTTCTCTAGATTTTCGCAGTTTTCTGAATTTACTATTACATCTTCTCTCCAAGCTTTGCTCATGACACTTGCTGAACCAGAAATCCCCATACCACCCATCTATATGTAGAACACACACTCAAACACAGCATCATTTCCTCTATGAAGGCATTCAGTATTTCCTATGCCACACCTTTAGAAATAAGTACATGCTCCTGCGAGAAACTAATTACCCACTGTAGACTCAATCCCAGTCAAAACAATTTGTGGTTGTTTCTCTCACTGTCTTTTAGCCTCCACTATTCTTGATGACAGGCAATTCCTTTTCCACCTTTTTCCCCCACTGACTAACTTCATTGTGCTGATATATCATAGGTGTTTCATGGATGCTTATGTGATGAGGAAGAGAAATTATATTTGGCCAATAGTTCTCATAACCTGTNATAACCTCAGATATGCAGATGACACCACCCTTATGGCAGAAAGTGAAGAGGAACTAAAAAGCCTCTTGATGAAAGTGAAAGAGGGGAGTGAAAAAGTTGGCTTAAAGCTCAACATTCAGAAAACGAAGATCATGGCATCCGGTCCCATCACTTCATGGGAAATAGATAGGGAAACAGTGGAAACAGTGTCAGACTTTATTTTTTTGGGCTCCAAAATCACTGCAGATGGTGACTGCAGCCATGAAATTAGAAGATGCTTACTCCTTGGGAGAAAAGTTATGACCAATCTAGATAGCATATTCAAAAGCAGAGACTACTTTGTCGACTAAGGTCTGTCTAGTCAAGGCTGTGGTTTTTCCTGTGGTCATGTATGGATGTGAGAGTTGGACTGTGAAGAAGGCTGAGCGCCAAAGAATTGAGGCTTTTGAACTGTGGTGTTGGAGAAGACTCTTGAGAGTCCCTTGGACTGCAAGGAGATCCAACCAGTCCATTCTGAAGGAGCTCAACCCTGGGATTTCTTTGGAAGGAATGATGCTAAAGCTGAAACTCCAGTACTTTGGCCACCTCATGCGAAGAGTGGACTCATTGGAAAAGGATTGAGAAGTTGCAAGAAATGTTTAACAAGGACCTAGAAGAAATAAAAAAGAGTCAATCAATAATGAATAATTCAACTGAGATCAAAAACACTCTGGAGGGAACCAACAGTAGAAAAACTGAGGCAGAAGATAGGATAAGTGAGGTAGAAGATAGAATGGTGGAAATAAATGAAGCAGAAAGGAGGGAAAAAAGGAATTAAAAGAAATGAGGACAACCTCAGAGACCTCTGGGACAATGTTAAATGCCCCAAGATTCAAATCATAGGAGTCCCAGAAGAAGAGGACAAAAAGAAAGGCCATGAGAAAATACTTGAGGGGAAAATAATTGAAAACTTCCCTAAAATGGGAAAGGAAATAGGCACGCAAGTCCAAGAAACCCAGAGAGTCCCAAACAGGATAAACCCACGGCGAAACATCCCAAGACACATATCAATCAAATTAACAAAGATCAAACACAAAGAACAAATATTAAAAGCAGCAAGGGAAAAACAACAAATAATACACAAGGGGATTCCCGTAAGGATAACAGCTGATCTTTCAATAGAAACTCTTCAGGCCAGAAGGGAATGGCATGAAATACTTAAAGTGATGAAAGAGAAAAACCTACAACCCAGATGACTGTACCCAGCAAGGATCTCATTCAAATATGAAGGAGAAATCAAAAGCTTTACAGACAAGCAAAAACTGAGAGGATTCAGCACCACCAAACCAGCTCTCCAACAAATGCTAAACGATCTTCTCTAGACAGGAAACACAGAAAAGGTTTATTAACTCAAACCCAAAACAACAAAGTAAATGGCAATGGATCATACTTATCAATAATTACCTTAAATGTAAATGGATTGAATGCCTCAACCAAAAGACAAAGAGTGGCTGAATGGATACAAAAACAAGACCCCTATATATGCTGCCTACAATAGACCCATCTCAAAACAAGGGACACATACAGACTGAAAGTGAAGGGCTGGAAAAAAATATTTCATGCAAATGGAGACCAAAAGAAAGCAGGAGTAGCAGTACTCATATCAGATAAAATAGACTTTGAAATAAAGCCCATGAAAAGAGACAAAGAAGGACACTACTTAATGATCAAAGGGTCAATTCAAGAAGAAGATATAACAATTATAAATATATATGAACCCAACATAGGAGCACCACAATATGTAAGTCAAATGCTAACAAGTATCAAAGGTAAAATTAACAGTAACACAATAAAGTAGGAGACTTTAATACCCCACTCACACCTATGGATAGATCAACTAAACAGAAAATTAACAAGGAAACACAAACTTTAAATGATACAATGGGCAAGTTAGACCTAGGTGACATCTATAGGACATTTCACCCCAAAATAATGAATTTCACCTTTTTCTTAAGTGCATACAGAACCTGCTCCAGGATAGATCACATCCTGGGCCATAAATCTAGCCTTGGAAAATTCAGAAAAACTGAAATCATTCCAAGCATCTTCATCTGAATGAAGTAACTTTGAAAATGAGTAGAGTCTTGCCATACATCAAC
The DNA here is from genome assembly GCA_006410675.1 of Oreotragus oreotragus. Lineage (NCBI taxonomy): Eukaryota > Metazoa > Chordata > Mammalia > Artiodactyla > Bovidae > Oreotragus > Oreotragus oreotragus. The sequence continues at coordinate 19,971 of SJYX01015201.1, read as the reverse complement.
ATGAATCTGCCACAAGTACACACGTGTTCCCCATCCTGAACCTCCCTCTCTCCTCCCTCCCCGTACCATCCCTCTGGGTCATCTCAGTGCATCAGCCCCAAGCATCCAATATCATGCATCGAACCTGGACTGGCGATTTGTTTCATATATATTATACATGTTTCAATGCCATCAACCTCCAATTAAATAAATTTATATTTTTAAAAAATGAAAAAAAAAAAGAACATGAGTGGAGTCTGTAGGACTACAGGCACAAGGAACTGCACATAAGCATTATAATCTAGTTGATAAAGTTTGTTTCTCATGGGGGTATAGGTTAACAATTCTGATGGAGTTATATATGTATACTGAAATTAAACAAATAAATAAATGGCAGATGGTGGGAACCAGTTTTCTCACTGTTGGCATGGAAATTTAGTGATAAGCAAGGGAGAAGTATGAAAGTGCCTAACGGCCAATGTTAGAACAATTTGAGCAACAAAATGAAATAGTATTTTATTATTATAAACCAAACTATAAAATGAATATCCATAAGTCCATACCGAGATAAATAAATGATTGAATGAACTAACAGGTGGAAGGAAGAAACAAATCTCCTGTGCAGAAAAGTTCCAAATAATTTATGTAGATAGTCTGCCCTCAAGGAAGGGAGCATAATGCCCCACTCCTTAAGTGTGGTCTTCATATTAACATCTTTCTAAAGAGTACAGCAAAGAAAGGAGAGCAAAAGCACAAGTTGACAGTGGAGAAATCTGATAAACACCGCAGGATGGTCAATTTCAACAGACGAAAATCATGCTGACAGTACGCGTCCTTGATATGATGTGATGAAAGTGGCACTTAAACTGTGTCCTCCCTCCCAATAATCCACAACTCCAGTCTTATTCTATCTCCTATCTAAGAAAAACATCAGACAAATTCCAATAGTGAGACATCCCACCAAATACCTGACCAGAATATTCCTCCAGAATAGTTAAGAAAAGTCTGAAAACCCACCACAGCCAAGAGAAGCCTAAGGAGACATGACAACTACCTGCAATGTGGGATCCTTGCCTGGGATACTGAAATAGAAAAAAAATTTTTCATAAAAATTAAGGAACTCTGAAGAAACTTTGGACTTTGGTTAATAATAATATATTGGTTCATTAACTGTAAAAAAATAAAAGTACTATACTTATGTAATATCTTAATGACAAGGAAAACTGGGTGCAGGATTTATAGGAAATCTTAGTAATATCCTCTCAATTTTCCTGTAAATTTGAAACTTTTCGAAAACTAAAGCTTATTTTTAAATATTTGATAAACCAAAAGGTGACATAGTCCATCTTATTGTTGTTCTTATTTGCATTCCTTTGATTAAAGGTGATGTCAAACAGCTTTTCACAGTTTTTTTTGTGCATGTGTATTTTTCTTGCAAGATTTTCCTGCTCATGTCCTTTGCCCATTTTTCTACTGGAATATTGAATCTTTTGTTAATAGGTAATTAGGAGATGAAGGAGATTAGCCTTTCTTTGTCACATGTGCTCTTTTCTAATTTGTTATTGTCTTTCCATTTTGTTTATGACATTTTCTGCTGCACAGAAATTTTCCATTTTGATGTAGTCAAATCCATCGATCTTCCCTTTATAGTTTGTTTATTTTATATCATGCTTGAAAAGGCCTCTGATACCCTGAGATCATAGAAATGTTCCCTCATGTTCCTTTCTCTTGGTTTAATGGTTTCATTTTTTTCATATTTTATATTTTTATATCCCAAATTTGTATGTTATAAAGACTGAGGCACTAGTCTAGCTGTTTTCTAAAGAATTAGCTAGTTGTCCCAATAGTGTTATTGAATATTTCTTTTCCCTAGTAAACTGCAGTTACTTTTGTAACACAATAAATTCCACATTAATTTCTGGGTTTATTTCTGGATTTTCTATTTTGATTCTACTGATCTCTCTATTCTTAGGATAGTGTTTAATTATTATAATTTTGTAATAAATTTTAATATCTGGTAGGGAAAATCCTCTCTTATTAGTTTTAATTACCAGATTTTTTTGCTATTCCTTAATATTTATTCTTCCAGATTAACTTAGAATAATTTTTTAAAGTTCAAAAAAAGAAAAACAACCACCCAACTCTTAGAATTATCATTGGGAAAATTTACAGGTTAATTATGAGAGAATGCACAGCTTTTATAATATTGCATCTTCCTATCTAAGAACAAGGTATATTTTACTATTTATCAAAGTCTCTTATATTTCTCAGTAGAATTTTGTACTTTTCTTCTTATGGATCTTGCATTTTTTGTTAAATTTATATTCCTAGGCATTCTATGCTGGCTATTGCTATTGGTAACTGAATTTTTCACCAATATATTTTCTAATCTATTTTATTGATATATGTATAAAGTTATTGAGGCAGGGATTAATAAATGAGTTTGCATAAATATGCATACATACACCTCTCACACTCTTTCATTGAAACAGAGACCTTCAAGGGTTGGAGATTTCTTTGTACCTAGAGAATCCAAATTCCCATTACTTTTCTCCTGAGCATCTGTCTCCAGCTGAAGACAATTATTCCAAGTGGGAAGGAGAACATTTAGGAATCAAGACCGCCAGTGTACTGGCTAAGAGAAAGGTCTCTGGGGTCAGACTGCCTGGGATCCATTTCTTAACTGTGTGACATTGGACGAGTAACTTGATATCATTATGCTGCAGTTCCCCCATATGTAAAATGATGATGACAACAACAGCACTGCTTCATAGGACTGATCAAAATTTATATGAATTAATACATGGTATTCAAAACATGAGCCTTGCCTGCTGGCTCAGTGGTAAAAAATCCACATGACAATGCAGGAGACCTGGGATTGATCCCTGGGTTGGGAAGATCCCCTGGAGTAAGAAATAGCAACCCACTCCTGTATTCTTGCCTGTGAAATCCCAAGGACAGAGGAGCCTAGCTAGCCAGCTAGCTGGGGTCACAAAATAATTGGACATGACTTAATGACTAAAACAACAACAATTCAAAACAGTGACTTAGAATAGCCAATACTACCTATTACAAAAATTACCTTGAGTATCCCCTTTCCTCTACCATTCACAACATAGAACATTACTGTTTTTCTTTTTTTTAACTTGTCATATATAAGATTTTTATATACAATCAATATGCATTGTAACAGTTTATATTGAGTCAATCAATTTTATCTAAAATGTTATTTGGCTATATAGCACATTACTGCCCAAATGAAAATAAAAATAAATGGATTTACAAAATTTTTGGCTGTTTTGTATTCTGAAAGTTTTCATATATCTACCCTTTTAAGCAAAATACATCTTAAAAAAATGTTTTCAGAGCATGCAGTTTAGATTTTACATATAATCTCACTATTTTGTTACTACAAACACAATATTGAGAACAAGGAAAGGAAGAAAGAGAGAAAGGAAGAAAGAAAATGTATTTAATGAAACATTCAATGTAAAAAGAGGGCTAATGGAATTGTTGCCCCTTTCTCCATTTTTACATACTAAACTCTCATCCCATAAAGACAAGTCATTAAAAGTTTTCATCACATTACAGTTTTCAAATCATGGCAGTCAAAAACACCTAAGGAAAAAAATGCAAAATGAAATTAAAAGACACTTGCTCCTTGGAAGGAAAGCCATGACAAACTCAGACAGAGTATTAAAAAGCAGAGACATCACTCTGCCAACAAAGGTCCATATAGTCAAAGCTATGGTTTTTCCAGTAGTCATGTACGGATATGAGAGCTGGACAATAAAGAAGGCTGAGCACCTTAGAAATGATGCTTTCCAACTGTGGTGCTGGAGAAGACACTTGAGTCCTTTGGACTGTAAGGAGATCAAACCAATCAGTCCTAAAGGAAATCAACCCTGAATATTCATTGGAAGGACTGATTCTGAAGCTGAAGCTCCAATACTTTGGCCACCTGATGTGAAGAGCCGACTCACTGGAAAAGATTCTGATGCTGAGAAAGAATGAAGGCAAAAGGAGAAGGGATGAGGTGGTTGGATGGCACATGAGTCTAAGCAAACTCTGGGAGATAATGAAGGACAGGCCAGCCTGGTGTGCTTCAGTGCACAGGCTCACAAAGAGTTGGACAAGACTTAGCAACTGAACAACAAACAAAAAAAGAGAAATTCAGCTCATGCCAGAAGTTAGATGTCTTCCTAGGCAGTCAGACAACCAGAATTAAAAGGGGAGTAGAGGTGCTGGAGGCGAGGGAGGATGGGGAGAAATGTCCTCTCTCAGAAACCAGAGTTGTGGAGGCAAAGTTACCGGTTCACCCTGGTAAATTCTATGATCAGAAAGCTTTGAGGCCTTGCTTTCTGATTTCAGCTAATGGCAACAATCAAGCACAGAGATTAAGCTAAATCTATATACAATCTTGCTTGGCAGATGCCAAAATCAACTCATACAGCTTCAGATTCTTCTTCCACTAGGACAAGATAACTTTTGTCCCCTGGCAGATACATTTCCTTCCTTCTTTCCTCAACAAATATTTATTGAGCACTTTACGTTCGGTGCTATATCAGGTACCTGGGATGAAGCACTGATCCAAAAAAAAAATGGTTTTGGTCTTCATGGAGATTACATTTGAGTAGAAAGTAGAAAAGGAAACTAGTAAACAAATACACAAGACAACTTTAGATAGGGATAAGTGTTAAGAAGATTATTAATCAATGGGATGTGATAGAGTGACTGAGGGTTCACTTTACACAGGATAGTCAGCGAAGGCCTATCTTAAAGAGGCAATATTTGAGTTGAAATATCACAAATGTATGAAAGAAGATGATTACAGCAAGCACAAAGACCTTGAGGTAAAAATGAGAGAGTATGTTTGAAGAAACAGAAAGGTCAGTATTATTGAAATTCCTGCCACAATATTGACAATAGTGAAGATGTAGAAGCAACCTGAACAGAGGAATGGATAAAGAGGATGGGGTACATATACACAGTAGAATGTTGCTCAACCATAAAAAAGAATGAAATGAGCCTATTTGCAGCATTATGGATGGACCTAGAGATTATTATACTAAGTGAAGTAAGTCAGAAAGAAAAATATTATATGATATCATTCATCAGTTCAATTCAGTCACTCAGTTGTGTCCAACTCTTTGCCACCCCATGGACTGCAGCATGCCAGGCTTCCCTGTTCTTCACTATCTCCTGGAGTTTGCTCAAACTTATGCTCATTGAGCCGGTGATGCCATCCAACTGTCTCATCCTGTTGTCCCCTTCTCCTGCCTTCAATCTTTCCCAGTATCAGGGTCTTTTCTAAGAAGTCAGTTCATTGCATCAAGTGGCCAAAGTATTGGAGCTTCAGCTTCAACATCAGTCCTTCCAATGAGTATTCAGGACTGATTTCCTTTAGGATTGACTGGTTGGATCTCCTTGCAGTCCAGGGCACTCTCAAGAGTCTTCTCCAAAACCACAGTTCAAAAGCATCACTTCTTCAGTGCTCAGCTTTCTTTATGGTCCAACTCTCACATCCATACACAACTACTGGAAAAAATCATAGCTTTGACTAGATGGACTTTTGCCAGCAAAGTAATGTCCCTGCTTTTTAATATGCTTTCTAGGTTGGTCATAGCTTTTCTTCCAAGGAGCAAGCGTCTTTTAATTTCATGGCTGCAGTCACCATCTGCAGTGATTTTGAAGCCCCCCAAAATAAAATTGGTCACTATTTCCATTGTTTCCCCATCTATTTGCCATGAAGTGATGGGACTGGATGCCATAATCTTAGTTTTTTGAATGTTGAGTTTGTTTGTAATCTAAAAAGTAGTATATGAATAAACTTATTTACAAAACCAAAATAGACTTACAGACATAGAAAACAATTTTATGGTTACAAAGGGGAAAGGGGGGAGGGATAAACTGAGAACTGGGATTAACAGATATCACTGTATATAAAATAAATCAACAACAAGAAACTACTGTAGAGCACAGGGAACTACATTCAATATCTTATAATATCCCATAATGGAAAAAAATCTGAAAATGTATGTATGTGTATGTGTGTGTGCATTTGAGTGCTAAATCACTTCAGTCGTGTCTGACTCTATGTGATCCCATGGACTATAGCCTGCCAGGCTCCTCTGTCCATGGGATTCTCCAGGCAAGAATACTGGAGTGGGTAACCATTTCCTTCTCCAGGGGATCCTCCTGACCCAGGGACTGAACCCATGTCTCTTATATCTCCTGCATTGGCAGGTGGATTCTTTACTACTAGCATCACCAAGGAAGCTTACATACGTGTGTGTGTGTGTGTGTGTGTGTGTGTGTGTGTGTGTGTATACATAACTGGACCACTTTTCTGTATACCTCAAATTAACACACTGTAAATCAACTATAATTCAATTTTTTTAAATTCTAAGTCTTAAAAAATATAAGAAATTCCTTCCACAATGCTACTCCAGAAGTTTGTTTCTGTGGACAGTAAAAATTCTGAATGTGATCCACAGGGATGTTTGGTGGCTTTATATCTAAATCTAACAGGATACTCCCCTGCTTATATCATATGATATCCTAGTGCCTTCATTAAAAGTCTGTCACAAATGTCCTGTGTGACAGTTATGCTTCACCCAGAATCCTGTGATTAATGAGAATGCCATTTCTATCACTTCCCTGCACTACCCGTCACAACTCTCAATGGTTTGGGGAAGTTCCAAGACAACACCTTGAAGGAAGCATCTCTTTTGCCAAACACAGCTAATCACAATGGAAGTGCTGAATATTTAGGAAGGTGGCTATCCTCCTGCCCCACCTGCCCTGCCAATCCTAAACTAAACAAGAAAAGGTACTACTGGCCCCATATCAGATCTCTGAAATTATTAACCACTCCGCCTACTGCCTCAACATTACCTACAGCAATATATTCCACAGGGCTCATAGGCTTCTGCTGATGTCACCGCTTCCTGCTGTCACAATAATACCCATTTCACTATGGTAAACTACTTAAGATAGATTATAGCTTTACAATATTTATTCTCTGTCTTCGTCCATTAGAATGTAAATTCCACAAGAGAAGAGATTTGTCTCTTATTCACTGGTACATTTCTAGTGCCAACCACATAGCTGATGCTTGATAAACATTTGTTGAATGAATGAATTCTAATTATAGCTTCCTCCTTAGGATTGGTCTTTTGGATCTATTTCTGGATTCTCTATTCTGTTCCATTGACCTACTTGTCTTCTCTTGTGCCAATACCACTCTCTCTAAAAGACTATAGCTCTGTTAGTTTTAATATGAGGCAGAGTGAATTCCACAAATTGCTCTTCAAAATTATCTACTGTGATTTTTAAAAATTTTACTTATGTTTTGGCTGCATGGCTTGTAGGATCTTAATTCCTGAACCAGGGCTTGAACCTACACCCTCAGCAGTGAAAGTGCAGAGTCTTAACCACCAGACAGCCAAGGAATTCCCTAGTGAGGATTTAAAAGTGTAGAATCTGGAACCAAATTTCCTCATTTTGAGTTCTGGTTCTGCTGCTTACTGGCTGTGTGACCCTGACCAAATTATTCAACCATTCTCTGCCTCAGTTTTCTTATATATGAAATAGGCACAAAACAGTACCTATATTACAGGATTATTGCTAATCTTGGCCATTTGCTTTTTGATATAACATTTATAATCAGTTTTTTAAGTTCCATCAAAAAGGAAAAAAAAAAAAGTTGAGATTCTGACTGGAACTGTATTGACTTTACAGATTAAATTGGGAGATCACTGACATCTACAATAGTGTGTGTTTCTATCTGTGAATATGGCATCACCTTTCTACTCGTTTAGATCTCTTGAATGTTTTTCAACAAAGTTTTAACATTTCTCCACAGAGATACTAATATTTTGTACACGATTTTTATTATGCTCATATGAGAGATTAACCTATACATTTTCCTTTATTTTAATGTTCTGGTCAGTTTTGTTATCAAGGTTACAAAGCTCCATAATATTAATTGAGGGGGATTTTTCTTATTTTTCTATTCCCTGAACAAGTTTTGTGTGAGTTTGGATTCATCTGCTTCTTGAATGTGGAGAGAACTCACCTGTTAAATCATCTGGGTTGTGAGATTTGGAGTGAGGAACATGGTAGCATTCTACCTATTGGTGTATTGCTTTGAGGTTGATAGGTCTATTCAACTTTCCATTTCTTCTGCAGTCACTTTTGTCATGTTATGTTTTCCCAGGATATTGTCCATTTTGTTTAAGATTTCAGATTATTGTCATAAAATAGTTCATGGTAATAACATTATTTTTTGGTAAAATATGTAATTTTACAGAAGTAATTCTTTTTAAAATTAATTAAAAATATTTGTGCACAATATAGAAAGAGTAAGAGAGGGACATAAAACAGTAAAACTTAACACCACCCAGCCCACTCAAATTAATCACACAATTTTTCTATTTCCTGTGATGCACTCTGTGTTACAAAATGAGAATCATCTCCCAAGCATAATCAGTGATTCTTCTTATTTGTTTTGTTTTGTTTTCCTTCCTTTTACTTTTGGCTCTAACTTTATATCTAAAAATATTTTGGAATTCAACTATACATACATCTCCTTTCCTGATTTACTATCAGACATATAGTCTACCCGGAGAAGGCAATGGCACCCCACTCCAGTACTCTTGCCTGGACAATCCCATAGATGGAGGAGACTGGTGGGCTGCAGTCCCTGGGGTAGCACAGAGTCAGACACAACTGAGTGACTTCACTTTCACTTTTCATGCATTGGAGAAGGAAATGGCAACCCACTGCAGTGTTCTTGCCTGGAGAATCTCAGGGACGGGGGAGCCTGGTGGGCTGCCATCTATGGGGTCGCACAGAGTTGGAGACGACTGAAGCGACTTAGCAGCAGCAGCAGCAGCATATAGTCTACGTCCTTAGATAACTTTACATTTCAAAAAGCTCATTCTTGCTGCTTCTCTTGAATTGTTTCTATTTAATCTTATTATAATGGTATATATATCAGTTTTGGCTGCTCTACATTTACCAGGACTAACTTCTTAAAGTATGCTTTTATTTTCTCCTTAGCTTGGTATTTCTCAAAGCATTTACTCCAGAGGTCTGCATACACTCTCATAAATGAGTGTCAATTAAATGAGTAAAAGGATAAATAAAAATGGTAAAATATTTCATGAATGAATAAAAGTAAGTAAAGTAAAGTTAACACCTTATCTTTAAATAAAGATCACCTTGAAGTGTGGCTAATTATCACCAAGGTGATTCAGATTTATATAACAATAAAAATGTCTCAATATAGTCAACACATACAGCAGAGTAAACCTATATTTGTAAAGCCCAGGACAGAGTCAAAATCACTTCCGTGTTTTCATATGAAGAAGGTACACATTATGCATTGTTTCAACTTTCTCTGCTCTAATTATCCAGTTCAGTTCAGTCGCTCAGTCGTGTCTGACTCTGCAACCTCATGAATCACAGCACGCCAGGCCTCCCTGTCCATCACCAACTCCTGGAGTTCACTCAGACTTGCGTCCATCAAGTCAGTGATGCTATCCAGCCATCTCATCCTCTGTCGTCCCCTTCTCCTCCTGCCCCCAAACCCTCCCAGTATCAGAGTCTTTTCCAATGAGTCAACTCTTCGCATGAGGTGGCCAAAGTACTGGAGTTTCAGCTTTAGCATCATTCCTTCCAAAGAAATCCCAAGGCTGATCTCCTTCAGAATGGATTGGTTGAATCTCCTTGCAGTCCAAGGGACTCTCA